>CM061044.1:101609852-101922352 GCA_030762985.1 Adelphocoris suturalis | reverse complement strand
CCCATCTCATGTTTACTCCTCTCTCTTACAAGTACCTACCAATAACGATTTCGATAAGAGCGACATTTATATCGGCTGGTAGGTATGTTCAGACTCTATGTTTTATGGTCTAGTAGTCCCCTAGTCTGGGGTCTACTAGTAAGCACAAAAGGGAAGTATGATGAAAGGGTTGTAAATAATATCGGTCCTCTGAGGGTGAAATGGTACTCAACAATTCGATAATCATGTTTCAGTATTCCTTGTAGGTACTAGTATTTTTAATTTTTTTCATATAGGTATGTAAGATCACTACGGAAATGCAGGACATGAGATCAAGGAATCTGAATTTTCTTTATCTTTACATTGCTGGTAGGTACTACCAATCACACCAAAACTCAAAACGTTAGAAGTTCTATGAAACGCGGGGTTTGGGAACCATTTTTTCTTGAAAACTGGAGTCCTAATGAATGTCTAATTCCTAATAAATTTCTAATAATGAATCAGGTCTACTAGCGACTAAGTGCCTACCAATGGCCGTAGCCCATTAGGGGGAATGTGGCCGGCGGGAGGTCAGTGAATTTGAACCCGATAGGGTGAACGGTGAACAACCCATTAGGGGGCAAAGGCAGAAGCCTTATCGGCCAGAATCATTCCACTCCGATTTCAACCGGCAGTTTCACTTCAAATGACCAAATATGCACGTTGTAGTGAAGGTGATAGAAGAAGTTCAGGCTGAAACCGTTCTCAAAATTCAAAGTCTGAAAGCTGGCTCCCACAACCCCATTCGAAAAGAGCGGAAGGAGCACCTTCAATACCTAATAAATGAGTGGGAGGTTTATCAACAAGAAAAAAGCCCTCTCATACCTTGAAAAAGTAGGACAGAAAGTAGCGCCTGTGTAGCCTCGTTCCGTTCTAGAGATGAGTCGATACCAAAATTTATCGATTCCCGATACCGATACGGATACCTAAAAAATCGATTCCCGATTCTCGGTACCGATGCCATCGGCGCATAATACCTAACTTACCTGTAGGTGAAAAACCAAAATTCCTCTTGAACTAGTAATATATTCAAATTTTTTCCTCCTGAAAAAAAAAATTCCTCTTGAACTAGTAATATATTCAAATTTTTTTGTACAACATATAACTTATACTTACAATTTTTCCTATGAAGCTTTAATGCTTTAGTTACTTATTAAAATTAAATAAATTTTAAAGATTAATTCTTATTACAAATTCTAAATTTCAGATTTATATTTTCATTCAAGGCTTTAGTTAATTTGATTTGTGCAAACACAAAATTTGAAATTTTTTTGTTATCTATCAAGTATCAATTAATAGGCAACTTTTATTGCCTAGGATTGATTTCTTTCTGAATAAAACAAGTTAAGCAGACTGACTTGGTTTTTTAGTTTTTCGTCGGTAACTGTAAGATTGCTGCTGGTCGGTAACTGCTCTAGGCTTTTATACTTGGAAAACATAGCTTTGTCTAATGCTTGTGTTGTCACAAACAAAATAGCACAAGCCTACTTGTAAACAAAGTTATAATTGTATGTTGTGTTTTGGACAGTTCATGTTTCGCAACTGCTAACTTAAAAAACGGAATTTAGTGAAAAACGTTGTCTATTTCCACGAAAAATAAAGAGTTACAATGTTAAATCGATTTCGACGGTTAGGCCATCATCAGTAACAAACAATAACTGAAGACACATTAGAAAGGACACAGCTTATATAGAGACAGGTGAAGGGAGATTGAATCCCATTGGTCGAGAGAAAGGAAAGGGGCAGGAGGTACAACCAATCAAGTGCATACAAAGTGAAAGGGAGATTGAATCCCATTGGTCGAGAGAAAGGAAAGGGGCAGGAGGTACAACCAATTAAGTGCATACAAAGTGAAAGGGGATTATAGCTAATCAAATGAAGTGAAAGGGGGGCTAACTTCACACAACGGTTGCACGGTACAACCATCTTCGTTGTTAGAATGTTGCAATAGTACCGTAGTGTTATAAAACGCCCATCACCGGACGGTATCGGCTTTAGGCGATCGATCCTCGATACCGATACCAATGCCTAAGAATCGGTGGTATTGAGAATCGGTATCGGGAATCGACTCATCCCTATTCCGTACGTATTTTTCGGCAGAATAGTAACTTATTGACAACGACAATGACCTCGGAGGTCAGCAATTTTTAACCACACCTACGATAGCCAGTCCTAACTCTGGTCAAGTGAGAAGGAAAATTCGTTCGTTCCCTCTAATACCTCAATTTGGCTAAAATAGAGGTTCACCCTAACGTGCCTTTTTTCCTGAATATCTTTTCTCCTAATGGACACAAATAATCCTCCCTAACGTGGCCCTCTCTGGGTCCCATTCCCCCTAACGTGCTGCGGCCCAACCAATGAAGGTCAAATGTTAGGAGCTCTGTTGGGCTCATCCAATCTCTTTATAAACAAATCTTCGAATCCCCAGGATTTTTTTAAATTAATTTTTTTCCCGGGGTTAATGCACAATTTTTATACACTTGCATATGTACCAGGGTAGGTCGAACTAGTGGTGGGTTTGGGGTTGTTCAATGTCTTTTTGGATGAATCACCACGAAAACATTTCTTCCGGTTCATTCGGTTTTACTCTTTAATCATTCGGGTGAAAAGTTTTAGTCCTTAAAATTCACTTCTCCTTAACATTCACTTCTCCTGATCATCGGTAGAACAATTAACGATTCCAACCACATGAACGAAACCATTAGAACATGCGACCATTTCGTTTATTTTGTTAATTACTTTCCTGAGTAATTAAATCATGGCTAAACTCAGCTAATATAGGTGACCCCTCTCAAGTTGATCCTATTGCGAACTTTTTCGAAAACTGCATTGCTACTCTTCATTATTATCACTTTTTCGTGCTCTTCGTAGTGATTTATTTATGCTAGTCCAAAGATACTATCTGAATCCACATGTATTGTAACATTCTAACTGAACTGAAATATCAACTACTATCTCATCTGTTTTCTTTGTTACAGCCGAAAAATAATGTAGCTTACCTCTCCTTGATGTCTCATCTATTGGCCCTTTACATTGACCTGGAAGTTGCGACGTAAGTAATCTACTTATTAGTTCATTTAACACAATATGTACACATTGACGGTACAGTGTAGTACTACGATCTCCCTGCTTGCGGTCATGAATTATATATTCATGGCATTGGTTTTTCCCTTTCTAATTGATTTTTTCACGTTTTAATTCATGGTCTTAATTATAACAACATGTATTGTTGCAGAATGAATGCCTATTATGTTTCTACTTAAGTCCTCAAACAATCCATTTTCAAAATAAAGCAAGAAAAAGGTCAATGTAGAATGGTATCATTGATGATCTGTTTAATTCTCTCCTTTATCACCAATTTACATTATTATTGTTGATAATAATGATTCATTATTATTTTTTAAATTTAATAAATTGACCGAAGAGTGAAATAGTATTGACGTACTTATAAGTCATTGAATATTAACGTCCGGCTTTAAAGTCATCCTTCAAATGATCAAAGAAATGAAATATGTACCGGAAGAGTTTATGAAGGGTGAAACCGATGAAGAATTACAGAAGAAGAAAGAAATATACTGAAGAAAGAAGAATAGAGAAGAAAGAAGTCACTGGAAGAAAGAAAACGCTTTTGCGGAGGAAGGAAACGCGTTTTTCATTAATTAATTAAAGCTCAGCTCACATTAAACATTTTCCAAAATTTTTAATTGAGGGTGGAAATAATATGCTTACTATGTGAAATAGATAGAAGAAATTATGAAGCATATTATTTGATATCTGTTTGAGTTGTTGCAACTTGTTAAAGGTTGATGCGTTTGAAAAATAATATAAATAAATTGATTTTACTGACAAACTCGCCAAGTAATCAGTGAGTTTGTTATTTATGAAGAAATACTGTTGAAGAGTGCATATTTGAAATGGGTAAATTCATTACTATTTATTTTCCATTTATGAATTATTGTGTAATGTAGGTGGTTTCGTTCATGTGGTTGGAATCGTTAATTGTTCTACCGATGATCAGGAGAAGTGAATGTTAAGGAGAAGTGAATTTTAAGGACATTTGTATGTCATTGTCTTCGTGTAGGGTGAAGTGGGGTAATTGTGTATGGGGCCGTTTATCAATCTATCTATACTATTTATAAGAATGAAACTCCGTCTGTCTATCTGTCTGTCGTGTCTATGCACGGCCAAACGGCTGAGTGGGGGGTGTCTACGAGTGGGGGGATCTTCTTGGGATTTTCCGATAGGGTGTATAAGCGAATTTAAAATTTTCTAATCCCAGCCGAACCATGGGCCGTAGGGCGGGAGGGGGGTCGAAGTAACGGTTGATGTGCGCTTTTTGGACTTCCCCGCTTCCCCTACCCCTCTAAACGGCCGTTGAAAATTCCGGAAAAATACCGTTTTTGTAGGTTTTTCTACGAGGAAGACGACGGCGCGATCGGATCGTGAAAAAAGTTTTGGGAAATGCGTAAAAAAAATGCAAGAGTACGGACCCGTTTTCTCGAAAAGTCTGACGAAAAACTTGGTTTTTTCCGATTAAAATATACCCCATTAACGTACGTTTTTCGGGACGGTTTAGCGGGCGAAATAAAGGTTTGATTCCGCCGAATCTGAATCCGAAATCGGATATCGAAAAAAGTGACGGGAAGTCGGTCAAATTGTGAGGGGAACGGAGTCGAAGCGATTAAACTTCGTTTCACAATGTTGCGAGCAGGCCTACGCACTTAAGTCTTGAAGGGACTCGATGACTCATTTCAACGGAATAAATACGGGTTTTTCCCTACACATATGCAGCAATACCTTGCGAGCGAAGCGAGCAACATCCCCAAATAAACTTTTTTGTGGTTCCACGTAGTTTTATAAGATTTAATTTGTTTGTAAGAATTTCCAACAGAAAAAAACGTCTGCCAAGTTGGGTGGGCAGTATAACTTCCTCAAGCAAGCAAAGCGAGCAACATCCCCTACAGAATTAAACCTACCCTTATAGATCTACCGTTTGCGAGCGAAGTGAGCAACATCCTCTACATGTTTCAATTGTAATACATCGCATGTGTACAGCCACACCTTGAGAGCGAAGCGAACAACTTAATGGGGGGTCTAGGGTTTTCGTTCGCTTGCCCCCCGGCTGGACGTGGAGGCGAGCGAAGCGAGTCGGAGCGGCTAGTCATAGATAAAGCCCAGGCAAACTCTAGGTAACTAGCGGCCTCGGATAACTTCTCGTTGGCTGTTTATCAACTCGCATTTACCTGCAAGATGCCGCTATCTGCTTGGTATCCTTACCTGAGACTCATCTCCCTCAGTTAGCGATTTATCTGGTGGATAACGTTTTGTAGAGAGGTTATAACGTGCAGTAGTAATAATAATATTAAATCATATTACATGAAATCGTAATTTACAACGAAGTTGACTTGATTGATTCCGATTTTTTGGATGAGGAAATCGTTCAATTCCTTGAATACAGACGACGAAGACCTTATATGGTTCATCCACGTCCTTTCACACCTGTTTCTGTCTATAGAAAGAAACGACAATCTTTGTGCTGGAGTTGATTGTAGGGTAATTAGAATCCCGCAGTGATAGAATTAACTACTCCATATCGCCAATCACAAAACTTCTCCTTACATTCAGATTCTATGGTCTTGGTGAGTAGTTGTAGTTCCTACCTAATTATGTATTGTAATGTAGCATAAATGACAATCGAGATCCCTTGGCATCGGAGATGAAACCGAAAGGACAGGAGTGTTGTTGTTGTTCTGTTGTGCTATACCTATCTACTTTTTACCCATGGACATCACGAAGAACTAAAAATACCAGTGTTGTAAGGCTGTTTTGTGGGGAAATCATTGTTGTAGTAGCGGTACCCCTTTTCCCCACAGACGAAGTTATCTGAGCAGTTGGCTATCTGTAGGTAGCTACCTGAGGGCATAAAGTTGATTGATAAACGCCCTACCAAATTCGTTCGATAGGTTGTGGTAACCTCTAGGTAGCTGCCTGAGGTTTGTCTGGAAGTTACCGCTGTATTTGACAAGAGGGCCCTAAGCGGAGCAAATGCGCAATCCTTTCAAAAAACGGCGCCAAATGATGACTGGATTTTCGAATGTCTTCTCCCTTCCTTTCACTTTATTTCAACAAACAGGGAGGTTTCAGGTTTCAAATTTTTAGCCGTAATAACGAAGTTGGGGAGATCTGCAAGTTGCCATTCGATTCAGCAGGACAAAATATGCTGAAAACGGCTCCAAACCCGCATTTCCATGGAGGGTCATTTTTAAGAATACCTACCCTCGATTTCATTGAGGGGAAAAATACCACGTTTCATAACATTGAACCATAATTTTCTTCCCTACTAAGCGGAGTAGAAGTAAAATTTACTATACCTTTGGAAAGCTGAGAAAGAAGTTCACAAAAATTTGCTTTACATCTGAGAGATAGGAAATTGTATGCTCTTTCCAACGATATCCTTATTTTTGAGTTTACAGTAATTGTTAGGGGAGTTATGGGCGTTTTAATGTCATGTTCCGAAAAAAAAAGTCTGTTGGAGGTACTTTACGTTAGAAATGAGCTGTACAATCGACTGCTGAAGTTTGTAACACCTTAAGTATTATTCGGTTTTATTTGGTTCATTTTTTGTGGTCGCCTGACTAGTGAGCACTGACGATTCGGTCTCTATTAGGTTCGTAGGAACGCCCCCTCGATACGAATTCGGTTCAACGAGGTTTCAAAACTGCAGCGAATCGGGTCCAGGGTCCATAGGTAGTCAAACGCTTATAAGATGGGATTAAGTGTATTTACACTGAGATTTTAGTGTTTCCTCGTCCTGTATTACACATCACTCTGTAATTCATTGACTTACATTTTCGTATTATTCAAGTATTGAATATAAATTTAATCAACGAGTTTAGTGGTCCTTAATGTTGAAGTGAAAACAGATGAAATTTGTATTAATTTTACCACCATAAGAGCTGACCCCTGGCGGTAATGACTGAAACTAAGTACACGTGGTTAGTTTACAACTGTTGTTTTGCCTGCGTTTTGCCTGTTGATGGAAACTTAGTCCAGTGGAAAGTTAGTCCACTGTTGGTTATATCTTGAAAAGTCCCACAGGGTTGAATCGCATTCGTGGAGAGGTCTACATGGTTTCAATCGGTGACTGAAAACGAACCCAACCGAATAATTGTGAAGCCTGTCTGATGCGTACAAGTATCAATAGTGTGATTGAGAAATGATATTTACTTGGAGTTCCATAGAGTTATTTTTATTTTACATCCAATTAACTTTAATTTATGCTGATTTTTAGATGCTTGGAATCATCAAAGCCCAAAAGGAAGAAAAAATCAGAGAAAAGGGAAAATGAGGAGGAAGAAAAGGGAATGAAAGAGTTGCTGAGTCGGATTGTTACTTCACTGTACACTATTCTTGGTATGATGCTTGTATCTTTAGATTCACACCATTTTCCCTCAATCAATATGTCAAATCTTTTAACTTGAGGTTCCATAATTATTTTAGTTATTTTCTGATGACGTTTCTTCCAGATCAATCAGAGGATCACATCCTGGACACAGTCCTTAAGTTGAGGCCTCCTTTCAATGAAGATCCCAACAATGAAATATTTCACAGTATCTACGCTTCTATATACCGGTAGGGTACACCTTGGGGAAAATGATTTTAAAAATATCAAGTATCTCCAATGCATAATATTTTTCAGGGAATCCAACCTTTCCGCAAGGATTTGACTACCCTGATTCGCTGGGGGACAGCATTGCTTTGTTTGTTGTGTACTATTAGTGGGGGCCGAACAACAAACCATTGATTAATATTTTTAATTTATTAATCGATCTACTGATTAATCACGGCTAAAATAATTGATTAATATGGCTATATTTTTGGAATGATGAAAACAAAGTCCCAGTAGAAAAATGTTTGCATTAATTTTATGTAATCTTCAAATGAACTCAGCAAATTGAGAAAACCACTGAAAGGTGTTTTTTGTTAATAATACACTTTCGAGTTGATGATCTCAGTAGATTTAACTAATCGATGAATAACTTATTTTTCTTCCATTTCTCTTTGCCATCACCACTATGAATATTAACAAAAATGCTTCTTTGGTGATGAATAATCTTATTAATAATATTATTTACAATTATTTATTATTATCCAACCCAAGTAATCCATTACTAATTAATCAAACAACATCTAGATAAATAGAAGTCATCAAGTATTAGAGAGTTCCTAAAGCGATAGGGAGATAGAGATGAGGCGCCTTATCGTGAACGGAAAACACTACTGCGCATGTGTGGGGACAAAGACAAATTTATTTCACCTAAACATAAGAAGCTTTATTCCGAACCAATCTATTTCATCTCTTCCCCCTAACGTAAAGTAACCTTAAACACAACAGTGATATTCATTTCTTGTTGGTATTCATGATTCATGAAAGTTATATGCATTTTCTTGTTCATAAATTTTCAAAATTTGCCATTGCAAAACCTTTTTGTGAATAAGAAAAGAACTAGGAAACCTAGAAATGCTGGAAACTGTACACACGGGATAGGCGGGAAAATCCCCTTGGTGGTTCAGCGTTACTTGAAGATAAGTAGCGTCACTTTAAGATAAAACACTAATTCGACTCTCTTGACTTTATCAGTTTAGCAAATGCTGTGGCTCGCCCCAGATGATAAAATCCTCAAGCACCTTATCCCAGTTGACTTATTGTTTAGGAACTCTCTATTGATTAAGATTGCAATGTAACATGTCGTTTTTAGCATTTTAGACCCATTTTTCGGTACATTTTGTGAAGAACTGGATAAAGACAGCGTCTTGCTTCTTTTTTTTACCTGAAAGGTAATATCCTGAAGTTTCTACTTTTTTTCTCTATGGTCATCACTACCCGATTTTGCCAATGGCTTTGAGGGACTCTGAATTAAAGTTATTTTTTTTGTTGGTCAATCGGCCACTGTGACTGTTATTTTTCGGTACCCCCCTCCCCCCAACCCTCCTAAGCCTCGATGACACGGGGCAAGTTTACTAGCAACGAGTCAGCGAGTTCACTTCTTGGGTTCTCTAGTGGACAGGTGGCAGGAATAGTTGATGACCCGGCTACTTTACTGGTTGCTCGCTGGCTTGGAACTAGCCGTGTTTCAAGGCTCAACTAGTGATGAGAGAGTGTAAAAGCGGCCAGTATTGCATGCGAATCGGGAATCAAGTGTAAAAGCGGCCAGTATTGCATGCGAATCGGGAATGGAGTGTTGTGAAGCAAGTGGCGAGTTGATGAGAGAAAAGTTATGTGTGTCATTGACATTATCCTACTATCTGACTCACCCCCCCACCCGACTCGCCCGCTACTTGCTAGTAAACTCGCCCTGCGTGATCGCCGCTTTATACAAGATGGTTTGTGATCAAATCTAATGCCACCAATAATAATTTGATGTGGGAAGTAAAGTTTTCGAGGTTACTCAAATTAAACCAAATTTTTCTACATTTTACTTAGTTTATTAATAAGATTTACATTTTTTGACTCAACAGATGTGTGGTGAAACGTGCAGCAAAGCATCAAGTCAAAGATTTGACATATGTGCGCTACGTCCTCATTTACAAGCTGTGGGATATGATTGCGAAGAACGACGAGAGGGAGAACGTGATTAAACAGGCAGCGACTCATCTCTGTCCACCGCCAGGGTTCCTCAAGCGGCGCAGAACACTTCCCAGAATCTTGCCCAAGCCCTCCAAGGAAACTAAAAACCTGACAGAATTTTATCTTAGAGAACGTTACAACCCATGGAAAAGAGTGAAGGTAAATAATACATTAATATCATTGTGCACAAGTGACAAGTTTTTTCTTCCTAAAACCAAATCTTTGCTAAAACGTTACTATTCACAAACGTTTTAGGCAAAACATCCTTACTATCAAGTCACATGAAATGTAAATACGGCTCAAGATCCTTCATATCTGTGATTCAAGTTCGATTTATTTTCCAGAAACTGCTCGAAGCTACTTCTCAAGCCATTCACCATTCAACAATGTTCCCGAACTTCAGTTCCAAGCCGCGACTGTTGATTTCGAAGAATCAAGAAACCTCGTTGGAACCTTCTCTAAATGATGACGGTCCTGTTGAGGTATGTAGTCTTCAACACTCCCTAATTTTAAATGAAAAATGATTACTGGCCCTTTCATTAATCTAATTCTTTTGTTCGTTCTCAGGAAATCACAACACCTCAAAGTATCAGTGATGACTTATGGACGCGCCTTTGCTGTGAAGAACCTTTGTCTGAAACCAGCTTAATCGATCAGGTTACTTTTTTCAAAAAACCTCACAAACTCACAGTTACCAAAATGTATAAAACCTTGAATCGGCATTACTTGCGAGATAAAGCTAGAGCTCAGCCCATTAAAAAGTCTGTTGAAAGAGCAAAGCCCACAGGCCCTGGGAGAGGTGATGATCTCAAAATATTGAAAACATCTAAACTAAAGGTTGGTGTTTTACCAGAAACCCCAAGTGTTAAATTGAAGAAACCCGCTAATAACATCAAGAACAACATTAAAAAGAAAGCAGTTGAACTTCCAGAACCTCCGGTGCTTAAAAAAGTCAAGATTGAGATGTGGGAGCCTTCGGAAAACCATATACCAGTTCATGCATCATATGAAACGTACAAAAAAGATCCTCCTGTTATATCAGCTGCAGTGTCTCCATTCATAGCCAACATTACAAAACCTACTTGTAGCAGTATGCCACCACCTGCAGCAGCATCGCCAGCTGTGAAAGAAAAGAAACTGCTCATGGTAAATGCCAGTGTTAGTCCAGTGGAAAGTTTGGACTGGACGTCCATGAATTCGTGTCTAGACCTTAAACATGATCAAGTTCTGCAGCAAAGCTGTCCTACCCCACCAAAACCTTCAGCGAAGCAAAAGAAACAACTTATGGTGGATGCTAGTGTAAGTCCTATGGAGGATTTGGGCATAACATTTTTAAAACCGGGTCACAACCTCAAACAAAGGCAAATGTTACAGGAAAGTTGTTCAACCACCCCAGAAAATCCACTGACACTTGTAGCACTTACTGCTGAAAAAGAAAAGAAACCACTTATGGTAGATGCTAGTGTTGGTCCAATGGAAAATTTGGATTGGAAATTCTTGAAACCTTGTCTGGACCTCAAACTAGATCCATGTTTGCAGCAAATCTGCCCAGAACAACCACCAACTGCTGAAAAACGAAAGAAGCCTCTTATGGTGGATGCCAGTATTGGCCCAATGGAAAATATGGATTGGACATTCTTGAAACCGTGTCTGGATCTCAAACAAGATCCAAGTTTGCAGCAAGTCTTCCCAGAACAACCACCAGCTGCTGAAAAGGAAAAGAAGACTCTCATGGTTGATGTCAGTGTTAGTCCAGTGGAAGATTTGGATTGGAGGTTCCTGAAACCGTTTCCAGACCTCAAACAAGATCAAAGTCCGCAAAGCTGTTCAAGCTCTGTGGTGAAGCAAATGGTTCCTTCGTCAGAAACCATTACGCAGTCAATTTTCGAAAAACCCGCTAATTACCTTTCAATGGAAGATCTCTTGAAGAGTCCTATGTCAGGCGTAGGTAGTCAGACCCAGAAAAAAGATCAGATGAAAATCGGTGTGGATGGGTCTATAGGTTTGTTGTCAGATACTCAGTTTTCTCAAGAGCTGAGTGGATTCGATCTCGACGATCCTCAAATGTGGCCAGAACCTGTAGACTCATTAACAGACCGTATCCTGAATAAATGGTTTAGCGACTATAGCAGGCCTGAAGACCTGCCCACTACAATTTTGAGAAACAGTTCCGAGTCTCAAGATTGGTCTGACAACTTTTCTACTTCATGAAGAGAGTTGTTTCTTTTCAATATCGACGTGACCTGTGTATATATGCGTGGAAGTTGGTTCAAAATTGTATATACGTACCCACCCCATTTTTAATAATTTTCAGAACGTAAGGATCCGTTTTCGTAAAGTTCACCTCCTTTTTATTTATTTAATTCTTGCCTTTCTCTTATAGTTTTTGTAAATTTTAATGTTGGCTTCTCACAACGCACTGCCTCACACCTGTTCAAATAGATC
This sequence comes from Adelphocoris suturalis, assembly GCA_030762985.1. Classification (NCBI taxonomy): domain Eukaryota; kingdom Metazoa; phylum Arthropoda; class Insecta; order Hemiptera; family Miridae; genus Adelphocoris; species Adelphocoris suturalis. The sequence continues at coordinate 101,910,261 of CM061044.1, read as the reverse complement.
TCAAACCAATTGGTTTATCTCTTAAATTGCTTGAATGAAGCCCGATGAGTGGTTAATCTAAAGGACTGAAAACATAGGTCAAGTAAGTAATCATCAAGTAGTCACGATGCTGTTAACACTTACCTCCAAAGTCCCAAGTTCGTAATATTGTAAATAGTTGATTGGGACTCTTGTTCAATAATACTCATATTATACAGATCGAATTTTAGCTCATTATGTAACTAAAGATCGAATGGTGGTGTGCAATTTTTATTATTTAGAAAATATAGTAAGTATCTATTGAGTTATTGTAATGAAAAAGTGCAGGTTGGTGGCGTGGATTCGGCATTTTTTTTTCTAAGTAGCAGATATCGGTCGGCATTTAACAACTTTTCACCATCAGTTTCAACTAGGTATCTTGAAACTCCCGTACCTATACATTTTTAACTCAGAAAACAGTAGTTTGTGAGGAATGCGTATTACCAGGTTTTCTGCCCCTTCTCACGTGGTCCCTGCGAAAGTATGAGAAACTTCTATTTACATCAAATCGGTTTCATTTTCATTCCCTAATTTCACCTACTTTTGTTAATGGTTAACCCATTACATAACAATTATTTGGATAGTTCCCTGGTTGACCAGTTTTCCCAACGATGCCAAGGCGCTGTATGTAATGAGGTCCAGTCCACTATGATAGAAATCGGTTTCTTTTTTGTCAGATGGAAATCCACGTATCTAATCCATATGTCACTCTTCTAGTCCTCTGTGCAATATCAAGTTTTCTACGCCTTCAAAGTGTCTAAAAGAAGTTGGGTGCCTTGGATCTTCGAACAGCTGGTGGAGAAGATATTGGACCTTTTAGGCAAACAGGATTTACTGGGTAAGACGTGAAATTTGCACCAGGAAGGCAGTATAGCTTCAACAGTTTGAGATCCTCTGTTTTATTTATGGAATGCAACACTTTCGGTCAAATAAAATAAGTTTTTAGGCCAACGTTTCGAGAAATTCATTTCTCATCATCAGGGCTCTAAAATACATTATTGTCTCATAGTGAATAGAGGGCTTGTTATGCTGGCCAGATGTTGGTTACTGAGTTTAACCATATAGGTCACTTAACACTTGGAAATGCTATTAAACATTATTAACAATTTCGGCTTGAAATATAAGAAGGGGAACTTTTGGAAAAATAGTAACACATGGGTTGATTGAGTTTGAAGCATTTCAGACTGAAATTTTCTTCTGAAAACTTCTTTTAGTTGACCAATTCTCAAGATCCCCAACAAGGTATTATTGTTGCGGTTTCGTTCCGAGCAAGGCGAGTTAAGTAATTCTTCAGAGCATTACCCCACTGCACTCAGGTTCTGTAACTAATTTTTTCTTGTATTTCTATCCACCGCTATGGATTCAGTAACTCCCAAAACTGAGTGAACATTTTCTGCACTCACCAGGGATGGGATCTGAACTCTGAACCATGTGATAACATGGGAGCCGTGTTAGCAGTGTGTGAATTCCATGAACTTTCATGTGTTGGAATTTCACACTTTTGACCTCAAATTCGGATTCAGCGCACTTGAAAACGAAAAAAGACCGTTTAGTTTGGCCAATAAATGGGTACGAAGATCACCCATGACGTAGTAGCGCAAAGAGCTGAGGATTGCCCCCAGGCGGGCAAGGGCTGACGCCACAAGAGCCACATTATGGGTCAGATACCCATTGTATAGCACCTTTTTGGAAAGATTTTGCTCAGATCTTTCTATTGGCCAAATAAAAAATAACCACGAAAATTCCCCATTCGTTCCAAGCTAAGAGTTCCTAAACTAAGAACAAAGCTTAATGTTTGTGTATCCAAAGGGTTACCAGAAATGAAGATCAAGGTCCACCACTGAATTGGTATGGTTAACGGTACTTCATTTCAAAAGTGTCGTGTTATTGAATCGTATGTTCTAATTTATTGTTGCGGCGATCTTTACTTAACTTGGGGCCACTTTCACCAAAAACTTGTGCAACAGAGTCTTACCAAAGTCCATTAGAAATAACCTCAAGGATTAAACCTTGGTGTCTTTCACCAACCCAAAACTCAGTTAAGCCCTGTTTGGAATAAAGAGTTCAGGAAAACTGTCCAATTTTCCTGTTGGACAATTTGAAGCACCGGAAATTAAATCCGCTAGTGACCATCATATCAAATTTGTATGAACTCCTGGTGAGTGTTAATGAGTTTGATGACTTGACTGTCGGTTTCACTCTATTCGGAATCCCTGCCATAACTGGACACGTCCAACTCCTCGAAGTGCGGAATCTGCCGTCGAGCATGTTCGAGGAACATCGTCTCATCCGAGAATTCAGAATAACTAATCCAAGCGCCAAATCACGCGAATTCTTTGGGGAAGTCAGAAGTAGAAGCAAAACTTTGTAAAAGCTTGAATAAACATCAACTGTGAATCAAACTCAACAGTTGTATGTACGTGGCCATATTGATCAATACCATTGTTATCACGACTAACGGAGGTTGGCAAGTGTAACTGGCCAGAGAATTTGGGAGATTAAACTCGAGTCGCCTCAGGAGCTTAAACTAATGAAGTGCTCTGGTGAAAGACGTTGGGTCTTAACTTGACGTTGGGATTAACGGAATCTCCGTTAATTTCCAATCTTTTTGAACATGAACTCGTTTGTTTTAGGCGATGTGGCAGGTAAGATGCAGTCTGGATTGCAGTTCCAATGATCCAACGAGTTTCTGAAATCTAGTGTAGGAGCAGCATGGATGTTGCTGCCTCACAGTATTTATCCAAAGGAACCTGGTTTAAAAGTGGCTCCCAAAATACTGTGGGTGGTAAGGGTATAGTCGGGGAGTTTGAATTCAGGTTTCTATGTTCATTCGTAAGGTCTTACCCTCTTTCTTGCCTGTGAAATGGACCATCCACACTGGATATCAAATTCAAAAGTGAAGCTCATTTTTAGTTGGCGGTTGAATGACTTCTGAAGAGTTGGTCAGAGTATTAGTATTATAGGAGACCGGGTTTCGGGGTCAGGCAGCAGCGAATCTTGTCCCAAGGGAGGGGAGGCTTCACACTTTAATTTCCATTTCGTTTTCTTTCTCGTGCAAAACTATATCACACTTCGTGGATCTATTTCTTTATTCCCAACTTACATCAGTTGCATTCCTCTCAACAATAACTTCCCTCATAACAAATGTCATCAACCTGTACAGATTAAATCTACTTATTAGCTGATAGAATAATGTGCCTACCCACTTTAAATATGTTGAGTTTGCCTCTATCTATAAAATCCTTTGATATGTTTAATTACTGTAATTTCAATCATTTTACACATAAGACTAGAATTCAATCGGTCCAGTTAGAATAATGTTGTTCTCATTTTCACTGTAAACGTGATATTTTCCGGTTATATGATTTCTGTGATTTGTATTTTCGAATGTAAAGATTAGTGAAACGTAAGTACCTACCTGTTGGGCATGTATCGAGGAATCGAAAAGAAACTTGAGCTAAGGTATTTGAAATATTTCTTCAGCGTTATTATTCTTATCAAACCAAGTTAATGATGTATTACCTTTCTCAATATGAAAACGTGGCCAAAACTTTTAGTATGCGATAATGTAATACCTAATGTCTGAAATGTATTCGCTGCCGAAGATTAATAAAGCCCATTTTAAGAATGTAAAAAGGTCTATAGCCAAAAAGTGAACGTAGAAATTTTATCAACCCGGTTTAAATTCTTTGCATGTAGACCTTTTCAAAGATTCATTAAGTATCGAACTACCTAGTTTAGCACATATATAAATTTAATAGGTAAAAAAGGATAATCACCTTCCAGAAAGAAGCATGAAAAGTAGTAACCTAGAGTGATTTGTGAGTAGCAATAATGACTTGAATTGTACTTATTTATTTGATAAATTCTATTCTCAGTAGACTTTAGTTTCCAATAAAGAGTTTGACAAATCGTTCCATAAAATGATTTAGAAACTAAATATCTTGTTTCCCAAAATAATTTTTTTAATCAGAAAGGCTGCCAAGGTGCCTACAGAAGAAGATGCCATGCGGAAGCTGGGTTGTATTGATGAAATCTTGGAGTGAAGGTTATTGAAATCCGGAGCCATTTAGAAAAGGTATAAATTTCCATGGTTCGGCCGCAACCCTTGAGAGAACGGGGATTGTAGTCTTCAGCAACCAAAATGGAGTTCCAGGCCCTGCGTACAATTGGTAGTCTGCGGCAAATAGCCAAAACTGTTTCGTAATATTTAAATAAATCTTGTGTTGCGTTAGATCCTCTATTTATATCGTCATCTTAACAGTTGTAATGTGTATGTAATACGTGAATTGCATAAAACAGTGATCTTCACTATCTAGATGCTTTAAATAGGCCCAAATTAGGAGGGGCACCATTCTGATAAAGAAGGTGATTAATTGTGGATTTAATCGCAACTGAATTAACAACAATGCGCATGCGTAAAAGTAAAATTGGTGTTCAGAGTCATAACACCCAAATTATTTAATATATTCTACGAAATTGCCAGGAAATGAGGGTTGACTCACAGAAAGTCCCACGGTTTGTTGTTGGAAAAAAGTTGTTACCCATAGGAAAACCCCGTAGTGCGAGTTTTGATTAAATTGGCCTCGTTAACTGGGTGTTTTTGACGGGTTTTCCTTTTTCTGGACTTCTTTTAGGAAAGGTTCGTTCGGCTAAGGATTCTGAACGGTTCGGGATGGTCCCCGCCCCCTTTGTGGCGTTTGTTTAGGCGTAGAACTCGTCCAGTACCGACAGTCCGCTGTTCGTTTAGGCATCCATTACTGATAGAGATAGATAGATAGATAGATGTTTTATTGTGTTAAAAAACAAGTTTTTTCACAAGAGTTCACATACATGGAAATAAACTACTAATACTAATAAATGAAGTACAAATTTCTTTAAATTCAGATAAAATACATAGTAGAAAGAAAAAAAGAAATGAAAATTTAACTCAGCAGCCAATAGTGTAAGGCACAAAGAGAGGAATTATACATGAAAAGATGAGGCACATAACATCAAAGTCAGTCTAAACAAAAAAACCTTCGTTTATAGTAAACGCCCGCTGTCGTAAAACAGTCTACAGAAATCCCACTAATTTCCCCACCTCTTTCATATCGTTGCATAGCAGAACTGAGCGGAAAACGGATTAATTTAAAAAAGGGGCTTCAAAGTATTTAAAGCGTTCGAACGTATAGACTTTGCAGGAAGAGATAAGGTGGTACAGCGTATCAGGGCTGTCGGCATTGCATATCGAGCAACTTGTGGAACTGTCAAAGCGATTGACTATTCCATGAAGGATCACTCGGTAAAAAGAGGGGTTCGCACACCTAATTTGGCACAGAAGTCTCTTTGTAAATAACGAGTAGTAGTTCTCGAGGTACAATGCACTCTGCCGGGGGCAAAAAGGAAAATCTCGTGGGCAGTAATTGAAGGAGGACGAAGAGGACCTCTCCAAATCAGCCTGATGTAGTATATCGAGAAAGGCATCTAAGAAAGTCTACTTTTTCGCCTTAATCATGGTGAGATCTCTGGATGTCCACAAACTTTCTAGATTTGCATCTTCAAGGATGCTCTTCAGTTGCAAAGACCAGTTGAATTTTGGATCGGGAAAACTTTGGGTGAGGGATATCTTTCAAAGCAAATTCTGGGAAGTCTGTTTTGAGGCATGGCCACGAGTTTACTTCACCAGCCGAACATCGCCTTGGCTATTAAGAATTTTGTGTGACTGAGCCCAAGTTCCAATCTAACTACATAATCTGGCGTGTTAAGCGCTAAACCCATAAGTGACTTGAAGGCCCTAACCTGAACACGTTCCAGGATTTCCGCGTATTGAGAGGCCCACACTTCAGAGCCATAGAGCATAGTACTCACTATAGCCCCAGAGAAGAGCCCATACCAAGCTTCGGGGGATGCGGCTTGAGTTTTGAAAATAACCGGCCAGACGTTCTTATAAGCAGCAATTCCCTTATTAACAGCAAACTGGGCCTGCCGGAAAAACAATCCTGACCTGGAGAAGAGAACTCCTAAGTAAGTGTATGTAGAAACTGTTTGTAATTCATCCGAACCACACCAAAATCTGTTAGAAGCCTGCCTCCCTTTACGCTGAAAAACCATTACTTTGGACTTGGAGGGGTTGATACTAAGATTATTCAAACTACAATATTCGCTCAGAGCTTCGAGAGCACGATTCATATTCCAAGGAGTATCAGCGAGTAAGACCTGATCATCTGCAAGACAATGAGATCAGAGAAACAGTCCCATCAATACTCACCCCTTCAATACCTTTTGAGAGCATGAACGAATCAAAATCTGAAATAAATAAGGCAAATAGGAGGGGTGAAAGAATATCACCTTGCAAAATACCAGAAGTGATGTCATAGGGCTTGGAAGACTCTGTCCCCAGTCTTATAGAAAACACTGCCTGCCCATACCAGGTCCGGACGAGATTGATGAAACGAGCACTAACACCCATTGAGTGCAGCTTATTCCACAACAACTCATGAGAAATGCTGTCAAAAGCTCGTTTATAATCAATGAAGGTGCAGTACAGTTTCCTTCCTCTCAGTCTGGTTGAAATGTGGGCCACACTGGCTAGTGTGAATATCGAGTCGATAGTTCCTCTGCCCTTCCTAAACCCATTTTGATTTTCAGGTAAGAGATTTTTATTGGAAGCAAAGGATAGTGTTGAGGAGAATTAAAGAGAAAATTTTAGCAAGGCAGTTAATGAGAGAAATACCACGATAATTACTCACATCAGCTGAATCTCCTTTCTTCAATAGCAAAAAAACCTGAATTTTCGCCCAGCCAGCGGGAACGACTCCAGAAGATAAAATCAAATTGAACAAATTCAGAATGCATAAGAGCCCTTCCTTCGGCATATTTTTGAAAAACTCATATGGAATCAAGTCTTCTCCGGGTGCTTTTTTGTCCTTGAAAGAAGCAAGGGCCTTAGAGAGTTCGTCTAAAGAAATTTCAGAGTCTAAAACTGGGTCAAAAGTTCCTAGAAAATCGGCGTCACTTCTAGCCCCCCGTGCTGGGTATAGCTCATTGTAAAAAGCTTCAATTGCATCCATTTTAAGCCCGCAGGTACGCGCTGATCGCCCCTTGAGTCTTCTAACAGCCATCCAAAACGATTTTGAATGACGGCTGGAAGCCAAAAGCAAACGTAAATCAGAAAAGTAGGTTTTCTTTTTACATCTAATAAGTTTTCTGTAAGTTTTTCTTTTTTCCAGATACTCATTTATGAAGGACTGGGTGAAACCTTTGCGACGAAGCTTTATGAAGCTAGCTCTCATCTCGTATTTTGCCGAAACGCATTCAGAGTCAAACCATGGGCTGCGACGAAAATTATTACGATGCGGTTTAGAGGGCAGAAACATGTTCAGATCCTTAGCGCACTCAATTATGAACGTTTTCAGCTCATTGTATATCGTGTCAACCGAATCAGATTGGCAGTTTGAAATTAAGTTATGATATTCAGCACACTTCTCGGGCATCCATTTCAATTTCGCCGCTAACCCACCCGGAGAATCCTCTGAAAATGGAGCATTCCAAACAGACAGCTCCAGGATACACGGGCTGTGGTCCGAGCCAGAATCAGGAGGAAGAATTCTGAAGTCCTTCACATCCCAAATGGCGCCAGCACTAACCCAAACCAAATCAATGGTACTAGCACCATCACTAGAAAAACTTGTAAATGAGCCGGGAATATCAGCAATGGATCGCCAGGGTGGCCCCCAACGGGAAAAGTCAGGGAAAACCTGGAATTGTCAGGGAATTTTGTGCGACGGGAAAAGTCAGGGAAATGTCAGGGAATTTTGCAAAAAACACCAAAATGTCAGGGAATTTTTTCAATCAATACTTTGTGTAATAATTTGCAGTGTTTTTAGGTTTATTTCAATTCCTAAACAATAAAACTTCAACGGCGTACTTTATCATACTGCATAATATTTTATAGATGGGTAATACGAATAAAAAAAATAATTGTCAAGAGTCGTGGTATTGTTCAAAGAGTTACATTGTTACACACACAGATACAGTGTGACATGGATATGTCTTCGGCTCTCCTGGTTACTACGTAACCTATTAGTAAACTATTTGTGAGAAAAATCAACAGGTTATTGAACTAGGTAGAAAACCCAACAGAGTAGTGGATTGATCCAGTTAGAGTCCCAACAACGAGTTGGTGTACATAAGCTATGACTTCTCATGTTGGCCTATTGAAATGTGAAGCCATGTGTAATAAATTCATAGCTTTCCAACGAAAGATTTTTGTGGGATGGGAAATAAGGCACCGATTGGAAGTAGGCGGAAAAAAGCGAGACATTTATTGCAGTCGGGCGAAAATTTGGAATTATCCACAAAGCTAAGAAATATCCTTGTTAAAAACTTTTCCTTATTTCAATACAAATGATTAAAATTTGAATTTGATCTTCAAAAAATCGCTTCAGATCACAAATTGAGAGACCATAAAATATTAAATGAAAAGAAATGCAGCATGATTAAAGGCGAATTTTCGTAATTTGTCGTTTTACATTTAGGTTAGGTAAATTGTTTTGAAAATTGAGAACTTTGAGGGCAATGAAGTTGTTAAATATACATTTTGTGGCAAAAAACTCATTCTAAATTATGGTCTGCTATTCAACAAATGATTTCGGGTTTCTTGCAGTTTTCTTTTCTGCAGTTTTTATTTATTTATTATTACTTATTTTTATTTATTTATTTTTATTTTATTTTATTTTTTTTTTGCACATATTAATGAACTTTTTTATATATTTATGAAATACTTGAATTTTTGACGAAAGAACGGATTTTTTGTATTGATCCTAAAGAAAGTTATCGTCTGGAATGACACACGCACGCATACAACCTAATATGTCATTAACAATTAGGTTGTATTAATATGTAATACTAGCCGCTTCGGCTCGCTTCACTCGCCTCCACGTCCAGCCATGGGGCAAGCCCCCCGGACCCCCCTTCAAGTTGCTCGCTTCGCTCGCAAAGTGTGGCATGTAGGGAATATTGCTCGCTTCGCTCGCAAAGTCTGGCATGTAGAAAATGTTGCTCGCTTCGCTCGCAAAGTATGGCATTTAGGGGATGTTGCTCGGTTCGCTCGCAAACGGTAGATCTCTAAGGGTAGGTTTAACTTCTGTAGGGGATGCTGCTCGCTTCGCTCGCAAACGGTAGATCTCTAAGGGTAGGCTTAACTTCTGTAGGGGATGTCACTAGTCATAGAATCTAGTGTTTTGATACTATAGTGTTTGAAGAACCTTGTGGCCGTTTAGCATTATGTTTTTTATTATTAAGTTTTTGAATTCGAAATACCGAAACTGGGTTTTGAAACTTATTGTAGTTTTTTCCTCATTCTCAGTTTATTTTTTACCTGAATTTACTGTGGAATATTTTAGTTACCTTAAGTATGTAGTGTGTCAAAACCATTCTGTTCGTCTAACTGCGATTTTTTAAAAACTATTTAATTAAATTCTTTCACAAATTCAATTACTTTAAAAAGTATCTTTTCTCCCATGCTTCACCTTCATTATTACTCCTGGAGGGCTGTTTTTCTTTTTTAAATTATACGATTTTCATTTTTGAAGCATTAAAGGTATGTAGTGAGTTTGATATTTTTTGTCAGGGAAATATGGAGTTCGGTCAGGGAAAAGTCAGGGAAATGTCAGGGAATTTTAAAATTTCCATTTGGGGGCCACCCTGATCGCCCATATAGAACGTACATCCCAAAAGCCTCTAGCGAGTTGACAAGTCTTTTGCCGTTTGAATCGACGTTGGAGTCCAAGGAGGTACGGGAGGCTGCTAATGAGCTCCCTTCAAAAAAGTCAGGGTCACCCTCATTCAAGACGCCAATTCTACTGTTCCAGTCACCTCCCAAAACAATACGGATTCCCCCAAAAGTACTATGTAAAAACTCCAAAGCAGAGTCAAGTTCAGTGCCAGCGCCCTCTGTGCAGCCCTCATTAAAGTATACTGCTCCTAATATTAGCGCTTCATTGGCATATTCCGCCAAAACAAAAAGAAAATATCTTGATTTAAATATTATTGAACATTTTATAGTATTACGATAATAAAGCACTAAACCACCACTGGCCCTACCTTTGTTACTGGTTCTAACTGCAAAGCTACTTAAAGAATTATATCCATCAATAGAAAAAGAAACTTCCTTCTCTAACCAAGTCTCCACAAGAAAAACAAAGTCTAAATTTAAACTCAATAAAGATTCCTTCTCAACAATGAAATTTTCAAAACCAAAACAATTCCAAAACAATTATTCTCTGTAGACTTTAGTTTCCAATAAAGAGTTTGACAAATCGTTCCATAAAATGATTTAGAAACTAAATATCTTGTTTCCCAAAATAATTTTTTTAATCAGAAAGGCTGCCAAGGTGCCTACAGAAGAAGATGCCATGCGGAAGCTGGGTTGTATTGATGAAATCTTGGAGTGAAGGTTATTGAAATCCGGAGCCATTTAGAAAAGGTATAAATTTCCATGGTTCGGCCGCAACCCTTGAGAGAACGGGAATTGTAGTCTTCAGCAACCAAAATGGAGTTCCAGGCCCTGCGTATAATTAGTTGTCTGCGGCAAATAGCCAAAACTGTTTCGTAATATTTAAATAAATCTTGTCTTGCGTTAGATCCTCTATTTATATCGTCATCTTAACAGTTGTAATGTGTATGTAAAACGTGAATTGCATAAAACAGTGATCTTCACTATCTAGATGCTTGAAATAGGCCCAAATTAGGAGGGGCACCATTCTGATAGAGAAGGTGATTAATTGCGGATTTAATCGCAACTGAATTAACAACAATGCGCATGCGTAAAAGTAAAATTGGTGTTCAGAGTCATAACACCCAAATTATTTAATATATTCTACGAAATTGCCAGGAAATGAGGGTTGACTCACAGAAAGTCCCACGGTTTGTTGTTGGAAAAAAGTTGTTACCCATAGGAAAACCCCGTAGTGCGAGTTTTGATTAAATTGGCCTCGTTAACTGGGTGTTTTTGACGGGTTTTCCTTTTTCTGGACTTCTTTTAGGAAAGGTTCGTTCGGCCAAGGATTCTGAACGGTTCGGGATGGTCCCCGCCCCCTTTGTGGCGTTAGTTTAGGCGTAGAACTCGTCCAGTACCGACAGTCCGCTGTTCGTTTAGGCATCCATTACTGTCCAGGACCAGTTCAATCTCAGACCTTAGATTTTCGTCGGGACCTACAGTCCGAGACATGCGCACTAGATATTTTTGCTAATCACATCGTCTTATCATCGTTTCGCTTATCATCTAAATATTTTAGTTTACTGTTTGCGTGTGTCGTCTTGTCATTTTTGTTGAATAATTTTATGTTAAAATGATTGACTCAGATATTTACGAGTCCGATGAAGTTTCAGAATCGGATGAAGAATTATTGTTTGTTTTTCTTTGTGACAGTCCAAAAAACGAAAATTTTCAACGGACACTGTCCCTCTTTTAAATGAACACGAGTTCAAAAAATGAAGGGAGGTTGCAATGTAGGCTACCAGTTCAGTACGAGTTCAGGAAGCGTTCGGTTAAGAACGGTACCGAACTGATCCTATCCCTTTTCATTTCAGAATGTCGTCCCGTCCTGAACTCGTGCAGAATCCTTAGGTGAACGAACCTGAAAAGACGTGAGTTCGAACTATGCTGAGGCTCTCGAAATTTATCGGCACGGTAAAGTTTGGCGCAGACAACATACCTAAACTTGAATACACGTGGACCAGCCAGATAGTAGGTTAACATCACATTCCCTGACGAAGTATTTGCATTTTTTCACTCGCTGGGTTAAAACACACTGTGTTTCAATGACCTTACTTGACTGAAACTTCTTCCAGCAAGCAGCTGCCCAGTCTGCAGCTTCTGTTTCGCCCGACGAGGACAGACTGTTGACTTTCAACTCTGGTGAAATGTTGTTGGAATTCTGCCGAGGTTTTTAGATGAATCGCTAACAAATTTGAAAATCCAAAAATGATTTCAAATAGCAGAATTCTATTTAAAAACAAAAAAAATTTTTTTTTTCAAATAAAATTGATAGTGTTAACATTTTATGTTTATACTGAAGTCCTCATATTTTAAATAACTTATAATACGATAATTTACGTAAATTCACTCATACGATCGTTCTGCATGACTGAAACTTTTTCATTATCAGCAGCATTTCTACCTGCATGTGTCCTACGATATCCTAGGTAACATCACGCCAGCAGCAAAGGTTGCAATTCAAGATGTTCCCTATTACTCAGACACGACGATGCATACTTGTGATGTACTCTTTGTTATTACTCTTGTTGAAGTATTCCTCAACACCTAATAGCAGTATTCCATTTTATAAGAATCTAAGAATGCTAATCTCTGCATGGGTCTACCCTCTATCTTGGTACCACCTCATTATATTCATTTTCTTAATCCTGGCAAATTGAGAATTCCTTCACACCACACTTCATTAACGAAATGAACCCACAAGTTTCCATTGGAAAAAGGTTCTATTTACCTACCTGTATTACTCGCATTAACTTAATAAAAAACCTATAAAGGAGAGATGAAGAAAATACAGCCTACTCCAGGGGTAATAATGAAGGTGAAGCAAGGGAGAAAATATATTTTTTAAAGTAATTGAATTTGTGAAAGAACTTACTTAAATAGTTTTTAAAAAATCGCAGTTAGACGAACAGAATGGTTTTGACACACTACATACTTAAGGTAAATAAAATACTCCACAGTAAATTCAGGTAAAAAATAAACTGAGAATGAGGAAAAAACTACAATAAGTTTCAAAACCCAGTTTTGGTATTTCGAATTCAAAAACATAATAACGAATGCCGAACGGCCACAAGGTTCTTCAAACACTATCGTATCAAAACACTAGATTCTATGACTAGTGACCAGAATAACACAAAATGATAACAATTAACTGGAAGCTCTTAGAAGGAGATGTTTGAAAAAAAAACTTTTGCTGAACCATAATTATGGTACCTACACTTTATCTAAGTACGTAATGAATAAATGCTTTGTTTTCACATAAAATTGTTATTTCATCACAACTAATTATTTAAAATCGACCATGTGCTGTGCAATGAAGTATTTCATAAGAAAGAATCAGTTCGGTGGACGACACATTTTCAGTACGTTAAATTCGTTAAAAAGGAGCTTGAAAAGCACCAAAAATGGCAAAAACTGTTGAAAATAGTTATATTTATATTTTTAGCGGAATATTACTCAAATAAAGTTTATCAACTATGAATTAGAACATACAAAAATTCATGCACGAAAGTTCATTAATATGTGCAACAAAAAAAAAAAAAAGTAAATAAATAAATAAAAACTGCAGAAAAAGCTAGACACCCGAAATCATTTTTTGAATAGTAGACCATAACTTAGAATGAGTTTTTTGCCATAAAATGTATATTTAACAACTTCATTGCCCTCAAAGTTCTCAATTTTCAAAACAATTTAACCTAAATGTAATACGACAAATTACGAAAATTCGCCTTTAATCATGCTGCATTACTTTTCATTTAATATTTTATGGTCTCTCAATTTGTGATCTGAAGCGATTTGTTGAAGATCAAATTCAAATTTTAATCATTTGTGTTGAAAAAAGGAAAAGTTTTTAACAAGGATATTTCTTAGCTATGTGGGTAATTCCAAATTTTCGCCCGACTGCAATAAATGTCTCGCTTTTTTCCACCTACTTCCAATCGGTGCCTTATTTCCCATCCCACAAAAATCTTTCGTTGGAAAAATATGACTTTATTACACATGGCTTCACATTTCAATAGGCCAATATGAGAAGTCCTAGCTTATGTACACCATCTCGTTGTTGGGACTCTTACTGGATCAATCCACTACTCTGTTGGGTTTGCTCCCTAGTTCAATAACCTGTTGACTTGTCTCACATATAGTTTACTAATAGGTGATGTAGTAACCAGGAGAGCCGATGACATATCCTTGTCACAATGTATCTGTGTGTAGCGTTGATAATCTTTGAACAGTACCACGACTCTTGACAATTATTTTTTTTATTCGTATTACCCATCTATAAAATATTATGTAGTTCATCCCAGTATTAAATTTATTTTCATCGCTAATAAATGATACCAACTGTTCTAAACACATGCACTGACCAGTAATAACTAGAAAGCCGAATGAGCATAAATTACACGTGCATGCCAGTCAGAGTTGACCAAACAGTACTTACAAGCACAAAGTACAAGTAATTAAAAAGTAATAGCACGTACAAGTCCTCTAAAGTGCTTGTACTTAAAATTGCAGAGGCAAGTATAATTAGAAGTACTTTGTAATTGAATAGCCAATACAAGTACTTGCCAATTTTTTTTAGGTCAATTACAAGTACACGAGTGCTGGTACTTGTACTTAAAGCAACGCAAATACCACCCCTTTCCCTCTCAAATCTTGAAAATATGTCTTTAATCACTGAATTTCTGACGATGAGCTAGTCGGTGGTAATCATTGCATTTTAAAAGGAAAAGACGAGCTATTTGGATTCTTCAAAATTTGATTTCATGGAGCTTTCTCGTAACTTGAATTTTAATTTTAAGAAAAGGTGGGCTCCGATAGATTTCATTCGGAAACGGAAAGACGTTCCGAAACGGAATATTATCGATTTTCAACAAAAAATTTTAATGTACTTGCTGTACTTCAATTACAAGCACTTGTAAGCGCGAGTACAAGTAATTGAAACATGATCCCGACGGATACAAGTGCTTGTCCTTGTAATTACAAGTACTTGAAGCTGTTGAATCACTAATTCCATTCTGCGCCTTTCACTAATGTGCCTCTGAAGTAGAAAATTTAAGTTCTAACGATAGTAATTGAAATAAGTACTTAAGTACTAGAGGGGTCAGCTGTGGTTTTTACGCAAGTTTCATAAACATTGGTCCTGCAGTTCAGGAGATAGAGACTTTTTTTGCAGTCGTCCAAATGAACGAAACTGTCGAAACCATAGTCCTGAGATAAGGCGAGCCCATGGATGCTAACTGGATCCAGTTTTTCACACAGTTTTGTGACAACCGCGATGACCGTAGAAGTGACGTTTAGCGTGACTTAAAGCTTGAAGTCAAAGGCAGCCAGTCTTTCAAGTGTTTTGTTACTTTTTGCTGTCCAACTGACATTCCGAATATACCTTGGTTCCAAATTGGACGGCCAAGGTAACAAATAAATCAGCCAATTAAAATTAGAACAAATGCAATTAAGTATAACTGAGAATATTTTTTCAACATTCGCTAAAAATGAGAAGTTGTTTGTGAGCGGTACCTACCTATATTATAGTTTCTTCATACCCATCAACTGAACATATTCTTCATTCAAACTGAAATATCGGTATTTCCAATAAATATAGCGATAGAAGGTACTCCCATTCAAATCTAAACATTAAAACGATCTAAACTTGCGTGGTGTCTTATCACCAGACAAATTCATCCCACCCTCAATTAAAAAAAATAGAATAAAAGTTAGATCTAGCCAAATGGATGGTTATGCATAAATTAGTTCTAACTATACTAGGTACTTTCCAAGGACTTGGAATCGTTCGTAACGATTGCATAAAGTTACCTACGAACCCCACAAAGTAGACGTTTTCTACGAAGTTTTGCTTTATAGCTTTGTCTGATGACTTATTTTTTGGACGGGGGTACCTATTTCATAATTGTTTTACCACTAGACTTCCCCAAGGTTGTCAAAAATCGAAATAACGAACATATTTTAGCATGCACATGCTTTAGCCATGGGTCTCCGCTCCGAAAACGACAGGAGAAAGCGTTATGAAAATATGACACGAAAGTAGCGCGGAGTTTTCCATTGATTTTGACGTACAACCATTCCGTTGCTAGGGAAGTGTAACTCCCTTAGTTATCGTTCGCCACTTTTTGGAATGCTCTCATTTTATCACAACATCTCATGATCCCCAAGCCTGTGTATTTTAACACAGAATGGGTTTCAGCCTTGGCATCTCCAACCGAAAACGAAACGTTCATGAGTAACAAAAATTTGTTACAATAATTTCTGATGATTTCCGCTTACAACCGAGTCGTTGCTAAGGAAATGGAACTTCGTCATTTTTCATTCCACAGAATTCGTAGGTAGATCATTCATTCGTACGAAAGCTCTCGATCTATCCAACCATTAACAACTGCAAAGTGCGTGGCCAACAAGCTTGGTTATTCGAATAATTGTTTACACACAGGTGATCATTCTCAATAATTGATATTGTGCGCCTAGTTTCTTTTTAGATTTCGATCTCTTGGTCCAACTTTTCGATGTTTGCTTATTAAAGGGTTGATTCATGCTGGATGAGTATCCCAGCTTTGGAAACTTTTATCAGCTTAAATTCACCAAGGTTATCATTTGCGTATAAGATGCCGGAGGCCGAGGGAGGAGCGACGTATGGAGCTTCTCGCCTTCATTTCTTAACGGAACAGTAGCCGATTCGTATAAATTTGTTAGGTTTAGGTTATTATCTGATTAGTTGACAACGCCTTATGGCCATGTACGGCTTCCGTAGAAAGCAAAAACTAGGTACTGTTTTCTATTCGTTTTTTGGATCCTACGCATCTCAAAACGTAAACCAACAAATTGGTGAAAGAAGAGACAAAAAATTGTTAATTTTTTTCCTAGATCAATTCAACGGGTCCATTATTGAATATAATAAAACCTACATATTATCTCATAACAATTCAGGGGAACCAACACTAAATAAAAATCTCGAATATTTATATCATAGTATATTCATAAAACACAAATAAATTACATTAAAAGCTTAATACTAATGTCACATACATTGGCACTGTGCTCTGAACACGTACGCACCAGCAACCTTTGTTGTTTTCAAAAAGGAAATAGAATATTTAATATCTTCAAAATTTCGTAACTTATCAGCCTAATTTACGTCTACGAAATCAATCATTCTAGGTATTCTCCTAGGTAACGAACTTATAAGCAAGCCATTTTCCTATGACCAAACGTCTTGAACCAAGAACTGGAAAACGGTACTGAACATCGCTTAAAAAATGTAACATAAACTCATTTTCATGGAGCAACAGCTTCTGTTCAGGAATACCGTAGGAAAGAGTAAACTTCAAGTTTCTACAGAATGGTAATATAGATTTAAAGATTTTCAAAATTCAACTAAAATGAAACAGGAATGTGATGAATAACGCGCGTAAATTTCAGTTGTAAACATTATTAGGAAAGACACCGGAAACATGATGAGGAAACAGTTGCGATCAAGAAGGACAATAAAATATTCACAGGAGTGATAAAACATCAGCATCCCTCAAGAGTTGATATCTTTAATATGGGGCGTCGTTGATACTGCATGATTTCTAGTCTGAATAAGCTTACAGCAGCAGCATATAAATACAAAGGTTCAAATTAAGTAAAAGAAGTAAAACTTAAGTACTTTCCATTCAAAATTCACTAATACAAAACCCAAATGAAAATTTTGTTAACAGTTTTGCGATAACCTGATAAAAGGAAGACATAGTTCAGAAAAATATGTTAAAACTATCAACATATTTCGCAACTGTTAACGATCAGTTTCCGTATCTCAATTTTCGTTCAGAGATCAAATATCCCTTACATTTACATAACAAATTTTTACAAAAATTACCTCTAGTTCGGCGATCGATCACGTTCCTGTTCAGATGCCTCCATGAACTAAAATTCCTTTCTCTAAACACATTCATCCGAAAATGAAAATTCCTAAGAATCGCTCTGTTTAGAAACAATGAACACTTATTACTTAGAAACACACTTTAGGATCATCGAGACATTCGGACGCACAAAAGTTTTGAAACTACGCACAATAATAATTATGTAACATTGTTACGTCCAAGGAAAACTTCCGCAGTCGAAGAGAGGTTTAATTAAATAGCTCGTAGATTCTTATATGACTGGAGCGCTCCTTTGTAATTAAGAAATGTGTTCGAGAATTTTTGGGCCGTTGCATTTGGCATTCAAGTCTACATATAAGTTAGTTGAATACAGCGTTTTCTGTTCTACCACTTTGAGTGTTTTTCTTGGACATAACATTTGTTGAAGTCCAAAAGCAATTATTAGTACTCGGAACATGTCCCATACACTTGGGTGTGCGAATTCTGCCAGCACGTCTTTCTCAACAGGGGAAATCTCACGTCCAAGAAAACACGACTCAAGGATGTAGAACGAAGAACAATGTATTCAACTAACTCTTAATAACACTGTATTCACTAATCCCAAGTACAAAGGCCGTATATCACACTAGCATTTTTAATGCCTAAACGTGAAGAAAATGAAGTGCTTTTTTCCAAGGTCAGCTTTTTCGACCATTGCGCATCCTGGCGGAGCATTTTTAAACTCACTTGGGAAAATTAGAAAATGTTCTAATTTTTACCTCCACGCAAGAAAAATGCTAAACATAACCCTTGGGGAGGTAACAATTCAATGAAAAACCCCTAGGAGCCCTAACCTGACAGATTTAATAAAAATGCATTCCGCCAGAATGCGCTGTTTTTGCACTTATTCCTCCTCAACATTCACAGCTGACCTTGGAAAAAAGCACTTTGCCTTCTTCACGTTTAGGCATTAAAAATGCCGAAAAAATGCTAGTGTGGTACGACCTTAACAGCCCAAAAATATGTGATACCTCGACGATGTTAAAATTGTCTTTAATCACAAAGGATAGATTTATTTTTAGTAGCACCGCTCCAACCAAACAAAGCCGATTTAATTAAACCTCTTCAACTACAGAATTTTACTTGAACGTCACACTTGACGAACCCATTTAAAGTTCAATTTTTACCTCGAAGGGCACTGATAATAATAAATTACGAAGCATCAACAACTCATTGCGGTATGAGGGGTTCAAATTTGAATTTTGAAGAAAAATACATTCCTAGGTTACATCTAAAAGATTAACCCACCGAACTGGGATTTTACCAACTCTGGTCTTCAAGGCGGTCTCTCATCGATACAGTTTTAAAACTTAATCTGTGTTCTACCTTCATTGTAACACTATTTTTAGAGAGTACACATCGGTGGGCGTTCTTCGTCCTACAGAGTCAGTAGCAAAATAGAACAAAGACGAAGATTTAACCAGCCATTACAATATAACATTACTAACATGCCATAACTTATTACATGACTTTATTTTTAAGCCTACTTTAGGAATTAACAATTTTTTTCTTAAAAATTTATATAATACATATATAAATTTCGTACGAAAATTCTATATAAAAAGTAGAATTAGTAAGTCGATATTGTATAAAACAATGACTTGAGATGGTCTTTTGGTAACCAATCATATCACATTCTTCATTTTAAAATCATTAATTCCTATAAACAGTATGGCGATCAGAGGTATTGCGGGAAGGTTCCATCAAATGGGCACCAAAAAATTTTTCGCTAGGCGAAAATTCCGAACAAAAATATATGATTATACAACCAGAAACAAGTTTGAAAAGTTACCTAATTTCTGTAGGTAATAGATATGGCAATTTGTACGCTCCTATTTCCTGATTGTCTTGGCTAGTTATAGGGAGGTGTATTCCATAAGACATTTCCACGGAATAGGTATTCAACAAGGGTACATCTCTAAAATGGAAGTACGAACTATAGGATTTAACTTACGCGTGAATTTGAGCACGAAGTACACTTAACGAAGAATAAATTCAGTCGAATTTTTCTAGTTAAACGTTTAATAGCATTCGATTACTCATAAACACTGCCTTACAAAATTTCTAGGCGCCTGACATTGACGTTTTTTGTGCAAGGAACTTGGAAGATCAGTCAGCACAAATGATGATACTGAATAATGTCGATTGTTTGGATTTGGTCAGCTACTTCAATAAAATAGTTTAAAATGTTACATTGCGTAATTAAGTGACTAGATGTACCTTACATCGAAAGAGATAATTCTTAATTCTAAGCATCTAGTCATTTAGTTAAGCCGAATTGACAGGAAAATAATTAAGACGGATACAATAATATTTGTGAGGACTCAACGAAATGTCAGGAATGCGAGCTGTACGCATCTTAACTTGAGTAAAGTATGAGTATAATTTTTCATGTGGTATTAGGTGTAGGTACAATGAGATACCTTGGTTCAACATTATCAATATTGATCTGATTCCAAAGAGAATTTCGCCTTTTCAACAGACCAAAAGGGAGTTCAAGTCAACAGGTACCCCAAATGCTCAGTAGCTAATCTTGAAACATTCAATGACTACTTGAAATTGGGAGAACTAGGTTTCGCTTGTACGCGGATGATATTTTTTCCTAGCCGTTTCAACAGATTTCAGAAAATTATTATTGTTGTATATTTTAATGAAGATACACCACTCGTTCTACGCGATTAAAAACAAAGTGATACACGAAGGAGGTCATCAATTTCACCAACTAGAAAATTTGATCAGAAATTAATGATATTGAATTGATATTTATGTTAACTAATTTCGTTATAGACTCATTAAAATTGATATCAGTAGAGATTATGGTACAAGTCATGATTTATATAATTTAATTGGTATCTGCCCCTTTATTACAAATAGAGTAATTCTCATTAAATGCGAATTAATTAATCCCAGAGATTGTTGGGCTTTGGCCCATAATTGGAGAGGGTTGCAGTAACAAATGATATCAATGATAGATGTACCTAATCAATCAACTTGAACCTATATTTGTTGTACGGAGACTCGTCTTGTCGAATTGAGTAGAATAGAAACGAGTCGAGCAGCCATTGCTTGTCACTAGTGATGTCATTGACGCATATATCACGCCATGCAAAAATGTGAAGAATCTCGTGTTATTCACCACATACAACATGATGAAGCGAATGAATATAGAAGGAGGCCCCAAGTGGTAAGCTGATGTGGCAAAACTCCCTCTCAAACCAGTTCAACATTAAACTTTGCAGCAAGAATAGAGTTAAAAACCCATTAGTTGCTTACAGCTGAAACCCATTCTTCGGTCTTTATTCCAGGGGCTTTTTAAGTAAGTACAAAATGATTCTTCGATCAATTAAATCAAGAAAGCATGGTGAACTATGAATTATAGAAGGGTTAGAATAGACAAATGATGATTTCACAAATTCATTGGCAATTAGCACTATGCCTTCTAGACAATCTTTTAAATCTCATTTTGGTAACGAATGAAGAGATTTAGAAAATGGTGTCCACAACTACTAGGTGTGTCTCTAGTTCTAGTCCTTTCACTGCTTCTCCTGCAAATTCAGACGACCAGATGAAGAGGTTAATGCACATTTATACGCTCGAACCTAACCGAGGAAGGTTAGGCAGTGGATTCAAGGGTATGGAAATGTTCTCTAGACCTGGCCACCAGAATTTGCTCTGAATTGGTGGGAGTAGCAGTGAAGGGTGTGTACCAAGCGTCAAGTGTTTCTCTAATCTCTAATGTTTAGCCAAGCTGTAGCCAAAGGTCGAGAAATCGGAAGACCTTTTCAACAAACACTCCTCAATGAATTAACAATAAAGTTATCCATCGTCAGTGACCAACACTCAGCTCAATTACCAACCCGTCCTAAAATAAGGGTCCAACTCAAAAATCGCGATTTTTGAGTTAGTTGTGGTTCTGAGAAGTAGAAACGGTTTAGTTTGTCTGTAGAAGGTGGAGATATGTGTAGGGCACTCTAATTCCACTAGAGTGCGTGTGTCTTTCTTCTATGGAGGGAGTAACCAATTCACGTCCTAGGAAGAAAGACACAACTCAGTTGAGTTCACGCAGTCTGTGTCTCGTTTTAAGTTGTTTCCTTTTTGTGTGGACAATTTTAACTTGTGTCTTTCTTTTCTGAACATTTTGGATCCTGACTGGTGAGATTTCAGTGTTTGAGTTGGAACAACTCAAAAATTCTTAAAAAATCAACAAAACCGTTCCCCCCACTCCCTTCCCACTGGCAAAAAAACTATTTATTCACCATGGGGCGTTAGAGTAATAATGTAGGAAACAAGTTTCGCAAAGATAAATAATGCTCATCGTGTTCCAAAGAACGGGTAGCCAATTGTGTGGAAGAAAAACTTTGAACGCGATTTGCCGAAAACGACAATTTTTGAGTTGCACCCTTATTCTAGGATGGGTGCGATATAGTCAGGTTACCGTCGGATAACCTGACGGTAACCTGACTTTGCCTGACGGTTTGAAGAAAAGGAAAGGAAGAGGCATCAGAGATCGACCACCTCTAGAAACCCAATAACGCATTTATAACCTACCAATCATTTCTTTTTACTGTGCATGTGCTCCTGTTTTACTTTTCCTATTCCTCGTTAAAATCGGCTCTACTATAATATTTAATCATTAATCAATGTTCATTCTTGATTTTGGTTTATCTTTATTTCTCACGCAAACTTGCGATGTCACATATAGTCAAATTGAATCATTTACCCAACACTCAGCCAGCAATTAGGGGACTCATGAGGCAGCTAGCCATCTGAAAATCTAATTAGATAGTTTCGCCACTCACATCTTTACCAGAGATTCACTGTCACCAAATTTCAGATTTAAAAAATTAGGCCATGATAGCAGGGTTTTTTTGTTTGGGTTTTATACACAAGTTATTGCATTTGACCATTTCATCTAGTACATTTTTTATTTTTAATATTTGGCCAGATCAGATGGAAGGCTCAACCAGAGGAGAAAATGTCTGAATTCTCACAGTTGATTGGCTGATGGCCGCTATGCTGCTAGAAACAGAAAACCAGACGATAACTACATAAGGAAGGCTAGTAAATACTGATTGCTTGGCTAAATTTACTTGAGTCTTGGACCACCATACCAGATTGTTTGCAGATAGGAAGAGGGCATAATGGTTATTTGTCAAGTGGCAGCCCCAAAACACAGTGAACACGAGATCTCGCATCACAGTTAGGAATTTTATTGAACTTGCTGGGACGAGCAAGGTCTGGGACGTTGCATGATACTGAAGAACGATTAGTTGGGCAGGGCCAGTAAACAACAGTAAGTATTCAGTTCACAAATAGAGTAAGGTATAGCTAAAACAAGAGGTTGATTCTATGGAGGATTGACGATACTGACGGACTACACTATTTAAAATCCTGACAGTTGGCCAACTGGTTACAGGTTGATCAACTTCTTACAGTCCCTAGAAAAAATTGTCTAATAGAATTCCTAGTGACACCAGTCACACATTCACCAGATTTTGTGACACCCCGAAGAACAATATTGATATAATCATAGATGTCATTATCAATGTTAATCCAGTGTAACAACGTCAAATCTGAGAGAACACACCAAGGTTCATAATAGCTATCACCATTGGTAACAATTGCATTGCGTTATTAAGAGTCATGACTCTATTAGGAAAGTTTCACAATGGTTGTGTGGCTAAAGTATTAACCTACTGAAATAAATATACACTTAATCAAAGTAAAGAACACAATTTTTCTTCAAACAAAACACAATTTTGGTCGGCTGCTGTGAGTCAAGGTTCCAACATTTTAGTCGTCTAGGACACCACGAAGAGGTAAAATATTTGTACTGAACACTAACTCTAATCAGGACAGATGAAATCTTATGAACCACATTATCGTGAACATAAACCTCAATCTATAGCCTAAAAATAAACCAATAACCTAAATAATAACAATTTTGAAAACAAATAGTGCTAAAGACAGATTCGATGTATACACTGAAGGAAAATACAACCAGAAATATTGGCTCATTCTCGATTTGAAGGTAGGTTTATCAGTTTACAATGGGATTTCTTGACCATCATGACATTTTTAGGAAGCTTCTTCTCTTTGACTTCAAGATGGTCATGAAGCAAAAGTGGGGCAAATAGTCACCGGGTTGAAACGAACTAAGCTATCTACCAAGAACTCCTAACTCTCCCCAGAAGTAGATGGGCCTGTACGTCACGATAACAACTACAACCCAAGAGTTTAGAAGGGTAAAGAGAGTGTAACAGGAGAGGGAAAAAATCCAAACAAATGGTATCTGCCGATCCTTTTTCAAGAATTCTTGATTGGATAGCCAATAGAAAATCTATTACCATCAGTATCGATGTTAATATGCTATCAATATATTGATGGCTTAGGGTTAATTTAGATTCACCCTTTCACATATTACACAGTTCAACAGCTCATATTGGTAAATGGTTTAATGCCCTCTACATTCTCTTAAACTCTTTCTCCAAAATATAAATCATCGTGGCAAACAGACTCCTCATCTAAAAAGCACTCCAATGAATTAATTAAACAAGAATAAAGATTGAATAAAAGTAAAATAAAGAAATTTATATATATATATATATATATATATATATATATATATATATATATATATATATATATATACCAGCTCGGGAAATCAAGCCACATCCAGTACAATGACGACGGATATTCATTATACTTCTATTCCAACTTTATTCTTCACCTTCAATCTAACGAAATACATTACGAAAAATAGTTGAACATGCCCTTGTGTGGGACCACTGATTTTTTCATAAAGCTACCTTCATCGTTCAGTTCACATCAAATCGAGGGCTCAAGAGTTGCTGGATAATCAGTAACTGCTAACTTAAAACTAAAGAAGAGTGAAGAACATTTGAAACCTAAATACATTATAAATATTCAATGGCAAACATGAGGCACATTGCTCTATCGAAATATCTGAACATCAGCGGTTCACCAGC
The DNA here is from genome assembly GCA_030762985.1 of Adelphocoris suturalis. Taxonomy (NCBI): domain Eukaryota; kingdom Metazoa; phylum Arthropoda; class Insecta; order Hemiptera; family Miridae; genus Adelphocoris; species Adelphocoris suturalis. The sequence goes on along the minus strand of CM061044.1, from coordinate 101,885,584 downwards.
AAACTCAATGGAGTTCACCAAAATATTAAGAAAGGAAGTTCAGAAGACTTCGATTTATTGCAAAAGAGTTCCTGTTAAGTTCATTTTCACTACTAAATACGACCATAAAACTTCTATCTAACAATTTTTATACTACAACATTAATTTTTATCAATACTTCAAAAATGTTTCCGGCTCACAAATAATAAATGATTTTCTCCTAAGTTATCCACGACAGTAATGGTTTAAATTTCTCGTTTCAATCGATTTTTTTGTTCTTGGCATTTTTCTTTTCTTTTAGTTAATTACAAACATCAAGTTTTCCTTTTAAATATGACATGATGAAGGCAGTGTTGTGATATGTGGGACTTAACACACATGAGTTTATTGCATGCCCGCCCTTGATTATTATTTTTTTTTTTTTACCTTTTTTCTGTATTTATAATGGTTTGAGACTCGAAAAGACAATTTCATTTAGGCATTTGAGTCATCGACTGAGATCATTTAGCAACACAAGTACCTACTTATAGTAACTAACTTTAATACACGTTGTTATAAATCTTTTTAATAACTCTTAGAGACTGGAAGATCTTAAAAAAATTCATCGGTAGAAAACGAAGTTCAATGACTATAGCATTTATATTTTTTTCATTTTTGTGATTTTTTTGTTAACTAAATAAAATAAAATACTTTTCAATAAATAAAATGCGCTAAAAAATGCCAGTGTGCTGTGACTACACTATTTAGTGATTTCATAGAACACAACCTATTTTACCGACAGGTAACAATGAGTCTTTCCAAATTAAGCAGTCTCTTGGTGAAAAACACCAAAATATTCAAAATAATTAAAATAAACGGAAATTCATTGCTGAATTAATAACGAGTGTAATCAATTGGCCCCAGGTTCTTGCTTACCCACATAATTTTTTTTTCTACGTTAAAAATGTTGATGTTTCTTTTTCTTTTTTGTTAATCAAAAACCTCTCTGGACAAAAAGACTTCCCATTGTGTACTTCAAATTCATTTAATTTAAAACTTCAACTTTAATTTGAGCACTTTGAAATGATTGAATGCTAATATCACATCAAGATATACCTATAACGAGGCAGTGTATAAAACCTATGAGTGCCTAGCCATTAGTTGACCTTGATTTGGAACAATCAATCATTTTCAAGAAACATTTTAAAAAACGAACGAAACAGAAAATTTTCAACTAGTTTTTCTTAAGAGTTGTCAACAGAAAAACTGATCAAAAGAAAAATAAAACATTTTATTCAAAAATGATGCGAGAAAAAAACTTACTAATAAAACAAGCATTTACACCAAACAAATTATTTAAATTGCCATATAAACAAAACACGAACGAAAGCTCGAGGATGACGCAGATGGCGTCCTGTCAAATGAGAGTAAGAAAGTTGTGACGCACCACCAGCCAAAACCATGTTATGAACAGCAATTTTCGTTAAAAGGCGTACTAAAACTCGATAAAAAATTACTCAACAGTCGCAAGGCAAATATCTACGATAAAACAACAGTGTGAGACTTCATGTTGTAAGTTTATTCCTCGTCCTCTAGTTTTTCGTGTTTCAAATTTAAGCATCATAGTTCGATTAGGAGAGAAACTAGCCTCAAGATCACTCCGCTGATTAGGGTGGTTTCACTCATTGTAATGCTATTCCACGTGCCCTAGAGGCCTCAGAATTTCAGCATTATATAGTGATTAGGAGATAACAGCCTCGGAGTTTACTAGGCTGATCAGGGTGGTTTCGCCCTTCGTAATTCTATTCAATCTCGCCAACCAAATCTTCTTCTGGAATTGCAGTAGATGGGGAATATCGGACGTGGAGTTACCCAGGATAGCTATTACATAAACTACGCACTTCTATTGACAATGGTCATCTACTAGAAAGAAGTTATTACCGGGTATATTCCAACAGACCTTCTTGCAGTTGGACTGTCCAGTCTGTACCAGACCAAAGCCTTGTGGACCACAGCCTTTTAAATCGCAGATCAAAATCCGAGGACAGCGTGACAGCACTATTGGAATGGTGTGCTACCAACGGTTTAAAACAGCACTTCACAGCAGAAAACACGAAAAACGAAGGGCACCAGCCTTGTAAGTGAAAATTTGTTTCATTAAATGAACAGTTTCCAATCCAATGGTGTTCTACTGCACTCATCGGAGCAATCGCAGATAAACCACTGTTCTAGTGAAAAACAGCCGTCAACGGTAGGTAATAGCATCTTGGAACATCAGTCACTATAGAGCAGATGCCGGTTGGTATCTGTTGATCCTTCTGATGGAACATACCTTGATCTGTGAAATAGGGACAACAGTGCACCTCAATACTCGAAAATGGGGTGTTGGGTAGATCACGTACGTAAGCATATGAGGAAGGTGTGTGGTTGGCATATTGGATCCCCCAATATAGAAATAAGATTTGAGGGAGGTTGAATGTTCTGCTAGATCGGGAGCCACAAATTCCAACACCAATTAAAGATGGAACAAAATCGAATTTGTTGATAGATTTTAAAGATTCTAAATCACTCAAGTCTGCTCCTTACCAAGGTATGCAGTTTGTTCAGTCCATCATCTGTACACTACCTTAGTTCATTTTTTATCAGACCTTGGAATTGGTCAATAACTTAATCTAACCTTACTTGGAGAGGTAGATCTGATATCCTTTGAGAAAGGTTTATTTGCAAAAATCTTTTTAGCTAAGAAAAATATGAAACTTAATGAGAAATAATCGATGATGACACATTATAAACTACTTATTAAAAATTTTCTACGAACTCACAAATTAATTTGAACACAGCTAAGCATACAAGTTTCAGCGAATGCGTTTTGGCTTTGGTGTGGCGTCATACTTTCAATGTCGTGACATTATAACAGAATTTAAAAAAGTTTGATTTTCAATTCAAATATACGTGAGTAGGAATGGAACCAATAGCAAAAACATACATTGTCTTCAAGAACAGCACTGTGGCCATCTGCGTTATTCAATACCAAAACAGAAAGTAAAGGATAGTTCCGATAAAATGTTACTATAGTTTATTAATGCATAAGAAATCAGGGTTGGAAAATAACCCTAAACAATATTGCACTTTCCTCTGAAGATTGAAGGCAAGTGCCTGAAATATTGAGAGGAAAATCCGCTTAATGAATAAGTCAATAATAACTAGTACACTAATAAATAAATAAGGAAATTCATTAAAATATATACTCCAACAATACATAAAACTTTGTTTCTATTAGAGAACATAACAAACACGAGACTAGGCTGCGAACATACCTTTAGGCTACAGGGTAGGACACTAGTTGTGTGCTTGTATAGGAACTGGCGCTGGCCGGGGGATGGAAGGGTTAGACTCAGCAGATGAGTTGGATGATTCATCATACCCAGAGTCTGACGAGTTGTCAGAAAACTGTCCAGACTTTTGGGCAGGTGCCTTAATGATCTCGGCAGGCTGGCCAATTGAAGTCAGAGGGAGACATTTTCCTCCCCTCATGCGCCGCTCACAAGGAACAAGGAGCCTCCTGTCCACGATGATAGTGTTGTTCGGCCCCACAAAGATGGTACCGCAACAGATTTTTTCCCTGTTGAAAGCAGAATAAACATTGTGTTAAAACGACAATGGACAGTAATGACAATATAATAGCAATGTGTAGAGCCAACATTTTTTTCTGGGCATGTGGAGTGAGGGAGAAAAGGCTGATAATGAGTGTTTCACAGATTCTATCAGCCATTTCGTTTACTCAGAGGGCTCATTACGACTTGAATTCACCAAATTAATATTGAATGTCAGGATAGTGCCTGCAAACATCACTAACTAAAACTTTATGCTAACAGAATAAGTTCTTAATAGGGGAATGCAATGAAAAACGTGAAAGCTTACATTCTCCAAATGGTGAGATCAATGAAGCCAGATATTCGGATGTCAGGCATAAGAGCTTTGTTGGAATCTTCACCCTCTTCACTAGGTGTGGGGCTTCTGCTCCCGTCTGGACTCCCATCAGAATCTGCAACAGCATAAATTATCGATTTATTAAAATACAAATAGAATAAAAACAGAACAATTTTGAACAAGATCTAATCATTTGTTTAATTTCATGTGAACTGGAACTCGTTGTGCTTGATACAGCTATATAAGCTGAGTTTTTACCAGGTATTGTAGACACCTTTTAAACTATAAGGCAAATGAGACCATTCATTGTACAGTACAAAATATATCCTCTGAATCGAATATGCCATTCACGATTGAATTGGTAGGTTGTACAATGGCTGGATCTACTTGCGTCTGCAGTAGTACGAATTTATTGTCACAGTCTGTTTGACACAGAAAGTAAGGTGATGAATGACAAATCTGACTAAAGCTGATTATTCAAGCATTCGAGCAATCGCTCATAGAACCAGACCTGAAAAAAGTCCTAGAATTATGCGCTAATGTATTTGATGTAAATATACTCAAGTCATTGTAAAATTAAGGAAGATTACATAATTATGTAATTTGAATAAAAGTTTCCCAAAACTATTGAGAAAATGTTTTGTTGATGTGATTTAAAACATGATGAAATCATAATATAGTTGTTACTTGATTATAATTGTAATCACAGGTAATAATCATGTAAATTTCTGGGTGTTGTGACTCCTATAACCGACGAACGATTCAGAACAATTCAAGGGAAGAATGCATGAAGAAGGTAGGAAAAGATCACTTCGGAACTAACCCAATATAGTGAGAAAGGAGGTTATCTTGGTATTAGTAACTTCATTTGGTAGAGCATGATATTCCGGATTTAAGACTCTGATCGGTATTGGGAAGCCATCTTGGAATCAGAGACCCCGCTGGGTGATGGAAGGAAGAAATAATGTAGGATGTGGTGAAGTTAACAAGACAAGTGCTGAGGAAGAATGGATACCGACCCGTTGCCGGCACTGTTTATATGCTCATTGAGCCAAGTGTACCTATGCCACTCAGGTGGATGTTGAGAGTGGGGAAACTGTGGTGGGTTCGCTACAGTGACAAAAACGGAAACTGTCTATTAAAAAAAAAAAAAAAAAAAGTGTTTATAACAAAGTTATTTGGAAGTCGAGTATAGCGTTTAATATACAACAATGCACACAACAAATGATTATGATCTTGCCTATCTCTGAACCAAATTGATCCATGGTCTCACCAATATCGTAGTCAGGATGGCGCATAATGATCTTCCTCGGCTTTCTCTTGCGCACCTGCTCGTAGTGATCATCATCAATAGATTTCCTTTTCAAGCTTGGGCGGATGTGAGGGCGAGGTTTGACTTTGGTGAAAGATTTAGCACGAGCGTCTACGACCTAAAACAAGAAATATATGGCAAAGGTCAAGCTACTTCTCACATGCAATATACGAGGGTTATAAAAAAAATAAGGTTACAAGTCCCCTGGAGGGTGAATTGGATCTTGGATCTTTTTGTTGGTTGGCATATACCTACGAGTAGGGGTGTTCCCAACAGTCAAAATAAGACCGGGCCCATGCCAGTCCCTTGCAAAATGCCATCGCAGCAATCGATTTCATCAACCTCTGAAGGTCCCCCCCCCCCCCATCCCCTCCTACAGCTGATGTGAGATTTGGAAGTTCCTCACTTTGCATCACGAATCTGCCTCCAAAATCCATCGTCTGCTTGTGGAAACTTATGGACCTGAGGAATGTCACGTCAGCATGTTTTCAAGTGGGTTAGGCTGTGTAAAGAAGGTTGTACCAACATTCACGACGAAGAAAGGAGTGGGAGGCAAGTTGATGAAAAAATTCGCACTGATCGTCGGTGACCATTGACAACCTTCATGATATGTTTCCACACATCTCGCAAAGCCTTATGGGTGAAATTGTTTCGGAAAAACTGGATTACAGGAAGTTAAGTGCAAGATGGGTACTAAAAATGTTGACTCTGGAACATGGTCAAAATCGCATTTCAGCTGCACGCAAATTTCTACAAATGAAATGGAGGCTGAAGCATTCTTTGACTCGATTGTGACTGGGGACGAAACTTGGGTATGTCACTATACCCCAGAGACAAAAAGGCAGTCCCAACAATGACGCCATACCCACTCCCTATCAGCTAAAAATTCAAAGTTCAGTTATCAGAGCGTAAGATCATGGCATCTGTGTTTTGGGAGACGAAATGGGTGTTGTTGGTGGATTTCATGGCCAAAGGGATATCAATGCTGGCGGATACGGGGGGGGGGGGGGGGGGGGGGCTGATTCGTGGTGTGTCTCTCAATCCTCAATCACAAAAGGTGACCCAGGACCTGCTTGTATCCTTTGGATGGGATATTGTTACCTACCCACCGTATTCCGTACCACCGTAAATGGCTTTCAGAGGTTGAGCGAAGCGTATACGATGAGAACATAAAAAATCTGGTGCCCAGGATGAAGAAGTGTCGAACTAGAAGGAGATTACATAGAGAAACGAGCACACATTTTGGGACATACCCTGTAAATTTGATTGAAATACATGAATTTTTCGATTTTTAACAGCAGTTATAACCTTATTTTCTGGATAACCCACGTATATAACAGAACAAAATACTTTTCTTTGAAAATTCCCCAAAAGTAGACAAAGAACAGATGAACATGGAAATCTAGGCATGAGCTTGGAATGGAGAACTACCTCGTTTATGAAAAAAACTCTATTGTAACAGAAATCGTTATCTTCTTTTACAAATTGGTGGGAACACCTTGTTACGGAAGTAACATCCATGGGATCTTATCTTAACTGTTGACCAATCTGTAGGGGGCACCACACCATTCATAAACTTTTTGTGTACAAGAAAGTTAAGACATCGAAATCGTAATAAATAACTTATCGCAGGACTTTTTTTAATCTTCTTTTTATTTACACTACTTCTTCCCCTCCCACTAAATTCATTACAAAACTCAATATGTAATTTACTCATGTTCTTTAAACAATATTGTGTCTCTTACGTGGCGCCAATTTCTTCCATTGCCCTCAGGTAGCTTTTTCCACCTTTTGACCAGCAAGACACAAGCGTTGCACACTTCCCCACATCGCTTCTCAGGAAGTTGGAAGCAATCGACAAAATCATCTTCGTACTTCTTAGAATCAGTGAACCTGGAGCTGAAATAACGATCCACGTTAGAACCAAAAACAAGACCAAAATAAACGAGTTCCACTATCTGCTTTACAAGCAGATACCATGTAACATGGATATGTCTTTGATTGGGGATTTCATAACGGTTGTCCTCGAGATTTGTAAAAAAATCCTTTAACTTTGGACTGTAGGCGACGAAATGTAGGATAAAGAATTTATTCTATTATTCTTGGAGACACAATAAGCATACTATACATACCTACTAATAAAGTTATTTCTCCAATACTGGCGCTATCATTTTTATGTTCATGATAGCCTGATTTTTCATTAATAAATGAAATTATATCATTTATCGTTTCGTTCTCTTACTGAGGACATCTTCAGATCTTGCTTTCTTGACATTGAGTTGACTTGGTGAGCCACGGTTTTATTTGACAAATCCGTTATATTCGGATGTTTATAAATTTTTTCCTGGACACACCAAGATCTGAAGATGTCCTCAGTAAGAGGACGAAACGTTATCAAATAAAACAATAAATGAAATAATTTCATTTATTTTCCCTGGGCCGCATCCCGACTAATTCCAACAAAACAACGGTTTACTTACAGAAATGTTGAAAATAACTGTGGAGAGAAGCCACTACAATGAGTTGTTGTTTACAGTCGACTGTTGTCAAGAGGATGAAAATGTTTCCTATGGAGTGGAGTAAATGATGCTATTGCTTTACGTTAAGAATATAGCCTAACCGGCTTATTAAAATTGTTTATAGTCCAATCAACTTAGTTTAGGAATGTAGCCAGATACGTAAGGAGGGGGAAATTGGTAGCTTGAGATGTGAACATTTATCACATAAATCAAGCGCTTTCCAACGAGTGGCGAACGATTTCTGTGCGATGATAACTACGGAAGTTCCATTCCCCTCGCAACGGATTGGTTGTACGTGAACATCATTAGAAATTGTGACATATTTTTTGCGTCACGAAAATTATTGGTTGACCCCCCAGAGCAAAGACATATCCATGTCAATAAATAAGTATGCCAGTTGTTAGCCGAAATTAAAACTAACCTGCTTGATTTAGCTTTGCAGATACAGCAGCCTTGAGTGGACCGATAAACCTTAGGTTTGTGAAAGCTGAACATTTTATGGTGTGGCTTTTACCTACAAAAAAATAGAAACAGAAACATGAACGATACAATATGTTGCTAAAAGTTGTGCTGATAATGCAAAATTCCTTTATTGAATATGCTAACACTGACAGGAAATGGTTGATATGGAAATCGACCCCCCAAGTGAATATGCCGCAGGATTGGATAAGAGGTCAAACAGAAAAAAGTTTCTTTGCCAACCTTCTGGCATATTTATAATAGCTTGTTTCGATTAACCCTTGGGACATCTAAAAAATCATTAAGTCTAGAGCCCCTCAGATCAGCTGGTTAAGATCCGGAGCTAATTTCGTTGCTATTCAACCTATGATACTGAAATTTCAAATGGATGCCTCTTGGGACTTCTAGGAATGAATCATGAAGTCTTAAGCCCTCTAGATCAGCTGAGTGAGCTCCAGCCATTCAACCTATAGCAGTTATTGTTTGTTACTGATTATGGGCTAACCGTCAAAATCGATTCAACATTGTAACTCTTTATTTTTCGTGGAAATAAAAAACGTTTTTTCACAAACTTCCGTTTCAACCTATGAGTATCAAATTTTTACGTGGAAACTTTAGACGCAAGGCTTGGCTTTTCTATCTTTGTCCTACACTTCCTAAATCATTATTATAATAATTTTTCGTTGCTTAAATCGAGTTGAAAAGTGGCTTTTGGTATGTACTAAGGAGGCTTTTGATATGTACTTTCTTCAGCCCTTGAGTTGACCATTAATCTTCAGGTCGACATCCCAATCACGAAGACAATAACTTTCATCTCTGTTTTTGGATTTGTGGAACACACAAAGAAGAATAAGTAATTATCAATTGCACAATGTAGAAATGTCAGGTGTGATCGGTTTGTTGAAGACCGCTAAAAGTATGTTGAATTTTCAACAAAAATAATTAAAGGGGAAGTTAACTTGACACACACACACACACACACACACACACACACACACACACACACACACACATATATATATATATATATATATATATATATATATATATATATATATATATATATATATATATATAGCTGAAAATTGGCTAAGAAACTATAGTTTTTTATTTGACCTCTGCTCAATCAAGTGAGACAGTAAGCAGTAAATAGTAAAATACTTATACGCTACGAGATTCAACAGACAGTGAGCAGTAAAATGCACGACAATTTGGGAAAATATAATATCACTGATCTCTTCATGTACCCAATAGTGTATGAGCCATTGAAAATTTCGAACACAATATTTATATGCAATTCAAAACGTCGAAATTGATATTACTGTAAAGCTAATCGAATAGAGACAACAAATCTTTTAAAAATGATCTATAATAACGTAGAAATATAGAGTAATGGAATACACGATCCACAAAATGGCATATGCTACTAACATAGGATAACAAATAAATTCACCCTATGTTGTGAGCATGTATTTATTAGGTATATTATGAATGAGAACTTTGTGTGATCCACCTATCAAGCAGCCTCAACAGACGAGAGTAGAACTTAGGATTCAAGAAGATGCAGAATAAGCATTGCTATCTGGATTTTTTTTTAAACTTAGAAATAGGTTGTACGTCACATTTTGTACCAGCATAATAATTGTAGGTCGGTGTAATAAACCATTACAGACATAACAACTAGTAATGCGATTGAAGGGGATTTGTGGACGTACATGCTCAGCATCCTATCACAAAAATGTTTGTCAACTCACCAGTACGATATAATATTGTTTTACCAATATTACAGAAACCAATGTTATTTTAGGTGCAAATAACGCATCAGATACATGGGCCATTTAATGCAAAGACGAAAGTTAGTGGTCCTTCTGACTAGATCGGTCGTCCACAATTGAATTGAACGTATCAGGTATTTTTGTAATTCTAACAAAGGAAGAGTAGAATAATTGGTATTAATTTCATTTCGAATTCAAATCTTTCCTCGAATGATATGAAGATCGCTCTAGTGAATATTTAGAGCTTCAAGGATCCCTAAGAGCAAAAAGATGGGGAATAAGCTTTTGGATCACTCTCAGCTAAAGAGTAACCTGTGCAATTGCTATGAATTGACAGCAATTGACTGACCACCAGCATCCTGAATCAAAATGATATCAATAAAGCCATGATGCAATAAAAGCAAAGAACACGGGCTTTAATAGCTCTAGAAGTTACAACTCATGTGCTACGACCAATCTGTGCTTTTGATTGGTTGGCCAGGTCCTATATCTTCATAAATGGATACTACAATTTACCACACCTATCATGGTTATTTCAAGTCATCATTTAAATAAATCTTCTAGCAAATATTCCTCAATGGTCGTTTAGTCTGGTAGTACCAATGAGATATTGCGAAACTCAACAAAATTCAGGCGTTTCTCTATTGTCAAATAGTACTTGTATAATTTTAATGGGCCTCATCAGCTCTGCATCACCAATCTCATGACAAATTAAGAGAATAATATCGATGAAACTGCACAATGAAATGGATTCACACAAAGTTCTCAAAGTTTTCGTCGTTTTCATGAACAATGGTAACGTCATTTATTCAGAAATCGAAACTACTTGCCAGAGCCAGGTAAGCATTCAGGTTGCACTCAGCTCTGTCGAGAAGTAGTTTTTTCAAGTCAGAGTAAACGAAGCGTTTCTGCAGCAGACTGCAAGCATTGTACCGGATGCAACGTCAAGACTTCGCCACTGACCATTCAATTCGTTTCGACCAGTCTGTCTTAAGATAATTCGTGGCGGAATGGTAATCGCAGAGATCGACGTATCAAAGCCACATTTCCTCTCAGTCTTTTGTTAGGTATCTTAATTTTTTTGTTTTGTTAAAGGTAGGAAGAAAGTTCCCCGCTCGTATGAACGGCGAGGATTTTTATTTGGTCATCTCTCGAGCTGCGATTTTTCGAATGATTTTCAAACTTCTATCACCGCTTCACTTCAAGAGCCGCTGCGCCAGGTGTCACTGTCACCTCGCAAGCCATCTCTTTCAGTTACTGCAAAAACACTTAGCGTGATTACCATATCTTATACTGAGAAGAGATCACTATACAAAATGTGTTCAAGGCTCATTCTCAAATAAATTTCCACCTTGCTGTCCAGAAAAATGCCAAGATTTGGTTGAATGATTTTCATGAAGTACTCCAATGTCATCTACCACGACCCACTCTGTGCCAAGGTGTTACACTATTTTCCCCTTAAAATTTAAGCTGCATCTCAACCGGAACAGTCATTAGCTACCGGCTACAAGGCATCAAAAAGATACACTGCAAGGGGCACGGTTCTAATGGGACCAAGTTGAGCCTCCTTCACAAAACACGTTGGAAGAAATAATAATATCCGACAGTTTTGTTTTGTTTTAACTAACCTAGGACATAACAAAATCAATAGAATTGCCTTGCATGAATTTAAATTACCATTATTTAATTATAATTTATTTTTCAAGTTGGTTAAACGGAACAGACTAAATGAAGTACGTATTGAATAAATCTTTTAACTTCATGATTTCAGATCACGTTACAGATGTTGCCGAATGCTTGAAGTTCACATTTCTTACCAGAAATTTTCGATTTCCTTCAACTTGTGAGGTTTTTTCTTTTGACTAATCAGGAAATGTGTTGAATTATTTTCCAGGAGGTTCCTATAAGGCTGAATATTCTGCAATTAATCAATCCGAGCACAGTTTTTTCTAGTCCAGTTACAAAATTGGTTCCTATAAAATCCTTTCAAAACTAGACTTCAGGTGCTTTTACAGAATTTTCAACAACTCACCAATAGGGAATATGCAAAATACTCTAGGAACTTATAATTTCTAATGGAGTCCTATATAGGGTACCACTCGATAGGTGAGTTGCCATTAATCAACATTTCCTTGATGATGATGACAAAGTGGCAATCAATTTGAGAATGAACCTTAGATGTGACAACATATTCTTAGTACCGTTTTGAATTGAATCCCCCAAGTTTACTTAGCTACATACTTACCATCAAGCATATAGAAGGAAAGCAAATTTCTTTCTCACATCGCCAGTTTTATGAAATCATACAATCACGAACCAAGTACCTCGATCATTTTTACTAAGAAACTTGGGGGATCATTAAATAAACGTAATGACTTAATGAGGTATCCTACGTGTAACTACCTAGAACTTTGAAAGTGAGAAGGAAGCAGTGAAAATAGATGGTAAGTGATATTAAACGAATCAAGGAGAAAATTAAGTTGTTTCAAATTGCCCATGGTCTTGACAACTGAAATTTTATAGCTATATTATTAAATAATGTCGACACATTCGTGAGAATTTTACATCAACCTCACTCTCCTACAAAATTTAAGTTGTATGCTTCGATTATCGATGGTTCGAGAGGTAGAAACGTCATCACACATGCCCAGCGACTCCACTGCTGTCGAAACTTTGAAAAATCGTAGCAATACATAACAAAACCATCTCGGATCCAAACTAAAATACACAGATTAGGTAATTAAAACGCAGAAAGGGAATGCCAATTCGTAAATTATGTGCTCTCTTTTACCACTTCTGATCGTAGGTAGTAAGAAAACCAAAGTACAAACCATAACAAATGATTTTTTCACGTTGAGCCAAATTTTCCGAGTACACGACATGAATTTAATAACTTCACTTTAATCTGGAAGAGACTTATCGAGAAGCTTGTTGAGAAGTTTGAGGATACATCAATCATTAGTGAATGCTCTGACTGCAAGCATCTCGCTTGCCGCCGTTTAATTTGCTGTTGGCTTTATAATTTGAAAGGGAAAGTCAATTCGTGAGGAATTTTTCCATCACTTTTTTCGCATGAAAATGACAAAAATGTCTTCCAAGACATATCTGACCGTTTAGAATCCACAGGAGTCTGTTCGCAGCACCTACCCATCAAACAGTTTGAAACTACAAAGCGGAACTATCAGACCTATCAACGAAATGTCTTCTGATTGCTTCTGACGCCCCCCCCCCCCCCCCATTCCAAGTAGCCAATCAATTCGTTCTACAGCAAATAAATAGGAGTCTTGGAGTAATTTGAGTGATTTCAAGTTCCCTTATCTGATTCCCTTGATCGGGTCTACCCTCACCACACATAACCCTATTAAAGTTCCACAAAGGTAACAGACTGGTAAGTAATGCATAACAGGGACGTCCCTATGGTTGGATTGTATATCATTTTGGTGAGCATAAAAAAGAAGAGGGGATAGCAAAAAATCTTGATTTCCCGGAATTAACCTCTCCCTCCCTCCTTTTCCGACAATAAATTTGAAACAAAAATATTACCCATGTCCACAGAAGTAGGTAAGTAATGTGGGAAGGTATGTGGTTTACGTCGAATACTGGTATTTATATTAAGTATTTCAACAGTATATATTTTGATTTACCTATATATTCAACAACTTCAACGTGCACCTACCTAAACTTGGTATTAGCGATTAGCCACGTATCATGCTCATCAAACCAAGGTGTTGGAACTGGTTGGCAACAGTTTTCAATTAGCATCGAAAACGGACTCAAGAGTAGGTAGGAGAGTAGGGTTGGTGTCAAAATTCTCGGAATAGAGTCGAATTTCTATAATATTACAAAACAAACACGCGGATAAGGCTCATCGCCGCCAGGTGGAGCAGGCAGGAGGTGGTCGAGTTATACGTACGCATATATTTTCCAACGAAATAATAATGTCAATAATTTGTAGAAATATTGCAAAGAGAATAAAATCATAAAACGAAAAGGTCAATAAAATAAACTAATGATAACAATCTCCGAATGTCATAATTGAGAAACAAACAAATTAAACATGAATCATTAGGTTTGTTCGCTGAGCCGGTTTGAAGTCAAACCATTTCAAACTCGTTGGAGACTGGTCAAGTGCACAAACGCGACTTCTGCCAATTTTCAAAGCGATTTCAAACTGGTTGGGGATTGGAGTCCATACATTATATAATTTAATGTTGAGCAAAACATTCAGAGGTATGAAACAGAAACAAAAACAGAGGCTAAAATTCGAATTATTTCATTGGCTGTTGTGAGTTTGGCATGGGAGGAGCAAACAGTCAGAAAGTGGCCAGCTGGAAAAAGCTCTGACCGATTTGTCAGCAACCGGTTGGATATCAGTTTGAAAACCACTGCGAACAGGCCGTGACCGAGGGTGGGGGTGCTCTAATGGTCAGAGAACTCAGCGAACGCCTCACTGGTTGCAAACTGGTTTGGTGGCTTCAGCGAACAAACCTATACTGTATGTACCATGCAAAGATGAATAATAAATTAAACGACAAAATAATAAATGTACTTGTGGATATTGGCTGAAGTAAACTCCTGGCATGTAGTAGTGTAGTGTTAATAGTTCTGGAATAACTCAAATAACGATGAAATGAAATGTTACTACAACATAGTATACTAAGAAATAATTCACGATGATCACACCGAAAATCCCTACAATTGTAAACGCGCATTTTGATGAAATAGCATGTCATTGTAGTTATGTACGTTCGAAAGAAATCATTGTTTATCACTCATAAATTGAGGTAGTTTTGCAGTAATATTAGTCTCCTTCTCCATTATCCAGCTGATTGCTACAAACGAAACCTACAATAATCATTTAGGTACTTAGCTAAAACCCGACATTTCAAAATACCTTTTATGTACACCTGTATCCGATAAATTGTCTTCTGGAACAAGGTATATAAGATATTCAGACGTCTTTATCAGCAATTTTTCCATTTTGTTGGGAAATTAAATCCAAATTTGATTGAGAAATGATCTGGGCTCAACGAAAATTTTGATAAAACAAGAAAACTGAGAAGAAGTGAGCTCCTGAAGCTTCCCCTCCCACCACAAAGGCACTTCCATGGCAAAATCGATTGTAAAGATCACTATACTTAATACATTCGTGTGCTTCTACTTGTTCATCAATTTTTTCAAGGCAAAATCTACTCTATATACATAAAAACTAAAAGTAATGGAGCCGTTGTGATGAATTTGACCAAAAACGTATTTTACAATTAAAAAAATTAACGGCGTTTTCAAAGGATCTCTCTTTTTTTTAATAATGCTTCATTTTCGTGAACAATAATACAAAATACAAAACATAAAATTTCCCAAACAAAAATCCCACAAGACAAGAGTCTGTGTGTGGGCACTTCTAATTATTAGAACTACTAATGCAATGGCAGTTCACGGCATAAAGTAAAAGTACTAATCAGTAAATAAACTATTCAAAACACTTTAAAACTTGAACACGATTAATAAAAATACAACTTCATTTATTGGTAACAATCCAATTCTAAATTAATTTTAATTTATTAACTATTCGAGGTTCATCAAAAATTTCATCTGGAATTTTATTTAATAATTTTGGACCAGTATGACTTATGTGATTTTGGGTTACTTGTAGCGATCGATGTGGAACATGATATCTATTTGGATGTCTCGTAGCATGTCTAATGGGTTCAATACTCAGTAAGTTGATTCTCTTCAGAAAAAATTTTGCAGTTTGAAGATTGAAAAGTTGGTTGAAAGTTAGAATTTCATCAGATAAAGGGTTCAGGCAAGATTTTAAATATCAAATTTTGAGCAGATTTAACTGCCTGCAAGTGGCTTTGCAATGCTGAGCCCCACGCAGTTACAGCATAAGACAACTGAGAATGAATGAGAGCCAAATACACTATTCTAATAAAATGTTTTGAGAGCAAATATTCCTAAGACGATAGAAAATATAGGATGTGTTCCTGATTTTCTTAGATAAATGGCAAATGTGATTGGTCCACTTTAGGTACTCGTCAATATACAGTCCAAGGTATTTAACATTAAATTGGTTCTTTCAATTTTAGGGCAATCGTATGAAATTCTTAAGCAGTTATAGGGATTGAGGGATTATTTAATTGATAACGCCAACAATAGGAATGAATGCCTACCAAAATTGGTTCTGAAGGAAATTGACGACTGCAAATGATACAAAAACCAAGTATTAGCTAGGTTCGATTAAAGATGGCGATAAGCACGTAGGTACCACGAGTAGATTATTATTGAAGCAACCTATAATTTTTCATAGGTTTGAAATTGATCGAGCAAAATCAGGTTTGTGGCATATTGTAAAATGTATCGAATTCGGCAAGTAGGTAGGGTTTAGTAACCTACATAAATACATACCTACACATGACAGCATAATGAAGAAAGCCATAAAAGTACTCAGCAGGGTGTCAAGAAATGTTAAGCACAAAAGTTTGACTAGAAGTACCAATTAGGGAATATTGAGTAGGCAGGATTCATATTGGAATTCGTTGAGTAAAGAGCCTATTTAAATTACATACCCACGTACAAGAATTCAGCTCAAAAATATCAAACGAGAAAATGGCAAGATTATCTAGTGAAATTTTACTTATATAATTAGGTACAAATTATGTGCTCAATAAGTGCCTGCATTTCTATCGACGTGAAATAGTTACCTACATATCAAATCAAACTTAACTTACTGAACTAGGTAGGTAAATGTGGTGATTTTCAGCAAACCACGCGTAGAATGGGTAATGATGAGAGCGTTGAAATCATATAATGAATTGATTAGCTGAAGTATGTACCTAAGGCTGATAAACGATTGTCGAGATGGGACAGGATTATGGAAAGTTTGAGTGAAACCAACTAATAGTTAGCACACCTAGGAAAATTTGATCATTTGGGGGAACACCTGCTTGCGCTAGATGTGTCCTTCTGAACGCCATTGTTGGAACTTGAAAATTGAATTGACGGATGGAGATTACTACTATCCTCTTACATATGAATTGCAACACTTAAATTTCAATATTTAAAACCAATAATTTTGACGAATCGTCAAATCGAACAGCCATAGAACTCCAATGATCATTCGTAACGTCTCAGTGGTGGAAGAGATACAAGGAAGCAAACCCCCCCACCGCTCCCAGGGATCTGGACGGGTATAATTCATGGAAACCTAGATGATTTAACCAGAAAATCTCAACAACCGACTGAAGAAAAAGTCTAGATCAGTGTCAGATGAATACAAACTCGGAAATCATTGCGGAAATACTTACCAATCGAGTTGAAATAAGATTTTCACCAGAGACGCCAAGGTCGGCGAAGCGAGGAGAAAAATTAAGGTCACTAATAAAATACGAAACAAAACTTGCCGACAGTAAATGTCTTGATCTGATCAGGTAATAAAGTCTCGAAATTAATTTGACACGAGAATTAGCAATGAGCACATCAATTCATACTGTCCATCAACAAACTGCGATGACAAAAATTTTCAAGGCAAAAATCGCAGGGTACGCGGAAGATAAGCTGCTCTGACAGACACAAAAACCGACACCGCGCACTACCGTCCAAGCACGTAATGAAGTCAGCAGTGTTGCCAACCTCGGCGGCGGAAATTCCCTCGCTCCAGACCCCGCGTACGTCAATAATGTAGTTCCGAAAAATCCTACGCATTTTCAATGATTACGGTCAAAATTACACACGACGTACAGTGAATCGAATATTATAATAATGACTAGAGGGTACAATGACCAGAAGCCTTGCGCAGCAGTTGATAATGTATTAACTTTTTCCGGCCTAACACTGAGCTGTAGAGGTGTTCTGATGACCCTGAAAAAACTCGAGTTCGTTTATAGGAGATATAGATCTAGATATTATGCCCCGGGAAAAAATCGAAGAACAGTTTGGAAATTATAGGCAAGAAAATTAAGTTCAACGACCAAGTTTCCCATTCTGGGAATTTCGAACGGTTCTAGTCGCCCAACGAAAAAACTAATGGGAACTAGAAATGTTGGAAATTTGATTGGTCAAAATTCTCGGGAAAACTACGCAGAAAAAAAGCTAATTCTGTACAAGCAACGAGCTTACCCTCCAAATTTCAAGGAGATAGGTCCAAAATTGCAACCTGTATCGCGTTATAAACAAACGCATAAGTGCAGATCAAGTCAAGCTTACAGAGTTCGGCAATTAAAATGTTCGAAAAAAATCAAAATTTGATAATGACCACAGGACTTTGGTGGTTGAAACTGGAACCGGCAGTATACAATTTTGCTTTAGAGTTAAACAAGTAGGTATGCTGATCAACTTTTGAAGAGGAACGAATTAGGATAGGACGAATACCTGGATGTTTGATTATAAAAATTAAAATGTACTAAAAATAATACTTTAAAATGTATTATTTTAGAGCTTTACGAATGAATATGGTTTTATTTTTACCCTACCTACTTACTTCTTTTCCTTATAGGTACTTTTTTTTAGCGAATTTTATTGGAAAATGAAGTTATTGCTTTAGCTCCAGAAATTTTATTAAAATCCAGCTTTCGAAAATAAAGAAAAAAAAATTCATTGTAAGTAATCCGTTTTGAGGTATATTCTGAAACGAATCCCGAGATTTATATATTTATATGTATCATTCCAGACTCTTAATTCTGCTCATCATTCCATAACTCTGCTTAGGATTGAGATAAAAATTCTGTTCTTGCGCCAAAAAATCAAGATTTTCATATGAAGGAATGATTGAGTTGGCCAGCACTTTTTGAGCACATTACATCGCTCACATTTCAAAAAATGTAATGAAAAAATTACCAAAAATATAAAAAAAAGCTGACGATTGTTAAATTTGTTCATATTTTTTTAAGCAGAATTGTAGTAATAAGAAATTTATCATTAGAGCATTACGAAATTTGTTCACAACATTATGCTGAAAAAGGAACGCAAATTTCATTAAGATTTGCTGAAAAAATCATTTAAAAAAAAAAAAAAAAAAAAAAAAAAAAAAAAAAAACCGATTAGTTGCTAAAACCCCAAAAACTGTTTTGAATTCTAGAATATCATTTACAACCAATTTATTTGCCTTAAAATTGGTGTTTTACTATTTCTTTGCGCTGAAAGTGCTCAAATTTAAAGACAATGGTATAATAAAACGATAATCTGCGAAAATTCGCTCATACAATCATTTTGCACGACCAGAACTTTTTTAACCTTTTTAATAATCTTGAGACGAATAAATAACTACTTCCGCGTGACCATAAATCCGTCAATTTCACGACATTCGTAACTTCCTAGATTTTATCGAATTTTCATGAAAATTCCAGGGGTTGTGTGGATCATAAAAGTCTCCAATTGTATCGCATTGGACTTAATAGTAGTCAGAAATTGTAGTATGTACGAGTAATTAACGTATGTATATTCAACCGATTTCATTGCGATTTTCAGGAGTATGGGTTAGACTCCAGATTTTTCCCAATGAATCCCATCGATTTCGAAACTGATAGAGCACGCGCGAGCATGGACGACTCGAAACACGCATAGCTAGAAAATTCGGTACTTCTACCAAGAAGTTGCGAATCTTTACGAAGGTATTTTTGTCTTTATTTGCAAACTTGTTTATTCAGCATGTCTCCAGTAGTAAGAGATTCCTACTTCCGAAAAACATATTTCAGAAGTCCCTAAAACCAAATCCGCGAAAAATTGAGTTTTTGAAAAACTGTCGTTATTTACCTATTCTGGAACTATTGTTATGAATTATAGCACCGGTATTAGAATTTTAAATTTTGAGGGCAGGTAAGCATATAGTAAAGGGATTACAACTAGTTTTTTGATGAGGCTGTTTAGGCCTCAATTTTCATCAGATTTGAGGTTTTTAACGGACTTAAAAATATATTCAGCACACAGCCTACGTCTCCGGATTCTCGAATTTTCCAAGTACGAGTATTTAATACGTAAAGAGAAGTTTTGTTTTGTAGAACTTGGAAATCAAAAGTGTAAAAATATCTATTTCCTTACCTACAGTTTTTAAATTTTTTTTTTAAATTTATAAAAACCGAATTTAAAGTTATAAACTCATAAAACTTGGAAACCAATTCCAAGATTATCAAATTCTTCTCCTCGAAACACTCACACATACCACACCAAACATTATATAAACACTGATAATATTTGAATTGGGTCCAGGAAATCAATTCCAAGATTATCAAAATCTGCTCCTCGAAGCACAGCAGCTCGTCGTCGCTTCGATGCAAACCAGGTTCCTATTAATTTAATAATTAATATATTATTAATTTAATAATTTATATAGGTAAGCAACGTTTTTATAAAGAAGTTTAAAATGAGCAGATAATCAAATATGCCATTCACATAAAAGTATATGTAACATAATCTAATATAAAAACCTCAATAAAGTAGATACTTATGTTGTCTAATCGAAATACACGGTACCTACCTAGTTAAACGTTGAGATAAGCATCTAGCATCAAATTCGAGAAGACACATTAATTCATTGGTCGAATCAAGAAAGCCACAAATGTCGATTTCCTAGATAAGTACACAACTACAGCTTCACTTGGAGCAACAGTGTAGTAGATGCCTCGTGTTCAACGATTGAGCCGATCGTTTGGCGCAAGCGCGATGGGAAACGCCGGTTCAGATCGAAGTCGGCTCGAGGGAAAATTCCCTGCTCCCTGGCACCACTGCTCATTAAAAATGGCTATCGTTACGCATCACAGCCTCCTTTATCGGCGTTCGATTTTCGTTGAACTAATCTAACGAACTGTTTCGAATGTTTATTAGAAAATTAGTGATCTAATAAATATGGCATTAATATTTCTTAAAATAAATCGACGGATTAACGAGAAAACAAAACGAACAACACGCAAATGCGTCGTTGATCCGAAAAGGACAACCAGATCAGCTGATCGGTCTGTTGCTGTTGTTTTTTTTTTTAAGCTTAGATGTTTGTTGTTCCAAATGTACCATTAGATGGGTATGGGTATGATTTTGGTGTCTCGTTCAACATTTTCATGACAACGCGAGGATGTGAGAAGCTTCAGATTAGTTTGTTTGCAAGTTCAAATACTGTACCAGGAAGTTTTATCTCTGTATAAGGAAAACTCGCGAGTGGCTCTTCAGTCGAATCAAGAAACACGACACACAAGGAGAATTAATGGCGGAGCACCAAGTAAATGGAGGGACAGGCAACTATAATTTCAAGGCAGTTTTACTGGGGGAAGGATGCGTCGGAAAAACATCGATGGTATTACGATACGTAGAGGACAAATTTAACGATCAACACATACAAACGTTGCAGGTAATGAAAATCACGATTCCAAATCCCATTAGTGCATATTCAAATCAAAATCGTCTTGTCTATAACCTTGTTATATAATGAAGAGGGTTGAGTAAGGCAATGTTTCATTACAGGCAACATTTCTCAACAAGAAACTGAACATTGGAGGTAAAAGAATCAATCTGGCAATATGGGACACCGCGGGACAAGAGAGATTTCACGCCCTAGGCCCCATCTACTACAGGATGTCAAATGGTGCAATACTTGTGTACGATATCACTGATGAGGATTCGTTTCAGAAGGTACCTCCCGAATTGTTTCCTTATCAGTACGATCATCGTCATCATAATAGTTCAACTATTTTCCTCTATACATAAAATCTACATAGATCCATGAATCAATCAATTCTGTTTAAAGGTCAAAAACTGGGTGAAGGAGCTGAAGAAAATGTTGGGGAGCGAGATCTGTTTGTCGATTGCCGGAAATAAAATAGATTTGGAAAAGGAGCGGAACGTGCCTGTCGAAGTGGCGGAAGAGTGAGTTTTTCAATAAATTCAAATCGTCTAGCTACTTAGTTGTTTGCAATTTATTTACTTTCACCCAGCCAGCTAAAATGTCTCAAGTGTTGTGAGAATTATTGCCAAAGAATTTTCACTTCAAATATGCTTAAACGAATGGAAAGAATTATTCGTCATACTTTTAGGCGCCATTCTTAACCATAGAATTTCACGAGTTGTTTCACAAAATACTTGAAATCACACAAGTACCTTTTTTTCTGTAAATAGTGATGATAAGGTTTGGTTTCTCGACTGCTTTGCTCAAAATAAGATTTGTTGGGAGTCTTGAGGTTCAGTCAGAAAATGTACCGCGATATTTCTAGGCCGACGTTTCGGTATTTGTACCTCAGGGCTTAGATAGGGGGTGGGTTAAACCTGCATCACATAGGTGGTTCTTGAACTTGGGGAGGGTGAATGGATTTCACCTATTTCAACTTGGTATTCACTTTCAAACTTATTATAGATAAAATGCCGAAATGTTGATAAACATGAATGAAATACAATGCCGTGTTGAAATGTAATGATGGGAAGCACATGTATGTAAATCAATATCATATAATGAATGTGAAAAGGTTCATTTTCATATGACCTAGACATAACGTTGGTCTAGAAATATCGTGGTACATTTTCTGACTGAACCTCAAGACCCAAACAAATCGTATAGGTAAATATTAAGACACTATGAATAAATCATGGCAAAATATAAACAAAAAAGAACCGAAATTCTTGAAATTACATGATTTTTTGCTGTGCTTTGATAAGATAACCAACTTTGAAACTGGATTTCCTTTTCTTTCTCGTTCCAAGAGGTTTTTATAGTATTTGCAAATAGAGTTAATCTTTTTGCAAATTTAATTAAACTTTTTACAAATAAATTTAATCTTTTTACAAAAAAATTAATCTTTTTACTAATAAAGTTGATCTTTTTGCAAATACTATAAACTGACTTAAAATGTTGAGTTTTGGAAAATGTTATGTATGACTTACAATGTTGTGTTATAGACGTATACAGACTTAAAAGAAAAGAGGATAAACCCTCGAATGACAAGCTTGCATTTTTTTAATTAAGGGTACCCGAAAAGTGTACCGTTCTCGAGGTAGTTTAACGTTGGTTTCCCTATCTCTAACCGATACAATTCGACAAACTTTCCTGGTCACCCTTCATTCACTGTTAGAAAAAGTTACCTTATTATGCAAGCTTGTCATTCGAGGGCTTTTTCCTTTCTTTTCAAGTCTACATACGTCCATCAGACAACATGGAGAGTTTGTCGAAAACATCGCAAAAAGATTAAATTTTCTTGTAAATTGATTAAATGTATCTGTAAAAACGTTAAATTTAGTTGTAAAAAGTTTAATTAAATTTGCCAAAAGAATAATTTGATTTGCAAAAAGATTAACTCTATTTGCAAATACTATATACCTAACCAAAGAAACCAAAATCTGGTACGTAACAATGACTGACTGATATTGCTTTGATGTGTGGAATTACTTTTTAGGCCTCTTAAGAGGGTTTCCAGACAAAAATAACATGACGTACCTACAACCTAGCTTTTTTTTGGCCCTTTTGATGTTTGGAGATATTTGCTACCAAACCTTGATGAAAGACTAGATTCAATAGAGAACAGAGGAATTTCAACAAGTTAAGATTTGTCTTCTGGTAACGAAATTGACGATTGTCAATACGCAATTTTATCCTACCTACCTATTTATAATAAAGAGCCTTAATTGAAACTTGTTAATACTTCACTAGTTGTTAATGCTTGCTTTTAGACTACTAACTTAAAAAACATACAAATCTTACTTCTGATAATCATTTCTCATTTTTATAAAACACATCCACTAAAAATTGGAAAAAATTCTGGGCAGTTTTGAACATAGCTGAGGGGCAATTGATTGATGTTCTTGTTACCAGTAGAAACACCATCCTAGGTAATTAGAACATATATTCATGTTTCTCTAGGTAAAACCATGACAATGCTGTTTTAACAATATTTTTGTTGCTCCCAAAGCTTTTCAATTTCAAAACAAAGGTGAGATGTTGGGAGAAGGTAGATCAGCTGTTTTGTGTGTACGTCCCACCCTCCCGCCCTTATTTGTGACATCCAACATACCTAATACAGGAATGAAAGCTATAGTTGCTGTATTAGGCAACACTGCATATAGTGATGATTACTTATTCGTACAAATTATTGGCACCACATATCTGAAAAAGTTACATCCAAACTAATTTAGTTCTTGCAAACAAGTATAGGGCCAACTTCGAACCCCATTATCTCAAAAAAGTAATATAAGGTTTGTTATGACAGACCATTCTGAACGGAAAGTGAGGAGAACCATCCCAAACCTCGTTCGTTATGTGTGGCACCCCTGAACGCGCCTTGATTCAGAACGATGAGAGACCTTCATTAAACCAATCTGTCATACTACGAGAATATAAATTAATTTTAATATTGCAAATAAATTTTAAAACAATTAATAATAAGAACAAGAAAATCGATAGAAAGCCAAAATGAGATAAATGATGCATGGGAAATCGAAGATAAATTCAAATATGGCGGCGCTTATGCTGAAAACATTGTGTGCATGTCCTGAACCAAACATTTTGAAGAAAATCCAGAACGGGTTCGGAATTGTCTGTCCAAACACCGAACCACAAGTTCAGAACGTGTTCTGTGACTGTCAACTCCTGTCGAGGTATCAAATATTTTTAGCCCGTTACAGTGGCGCAGTAGAAATAGGAACCGAAAACATATGAAACAATAAATAATTAAATCCCTCTCGAACCGAAAGACTGTAAACATCACATTTCCTGTCGTTATGCCTTTCATTTCCTCACGACTGCTGACTTGTTCCAGCGAGCATCTGCTGAGCCAGCGGCCTGCAGTTACACTTCGTCATTCGTCCGACCCCAAACCAGCCGAGGCGGCTGGTATTTGACTCCGGGGAAATGTTACGCTCCAGGAAAATCTCTCACAGTCGAAGAGGTTTGGCCCCCGAGAAAACTCCGAATAATTTCTCGTAGTTGTGACGACGCGAGTTCGAACTCCTGTCGAGGTATCAAATATTTTTAGCCCGTTACAGTGGCGCAGTCGGTAGGACCCGAACCTACGCTCCCAAAGGGAATCTGATTTCCACTTTTTCGACTGTGAGTAGTGATGGCAATATTTCATGAAAAATCGATTTTTGGAAACATCGATGTATCGAGCTCATTAAATCGATGGGATACAAAAATCGAGCCCAAAATTATCGATTTTTAAAAACATCGATGTTTTAACATCGAAGAAGACAAATTTTGTTAAAAGAAATATAAAGTACTTGAATTCAATATAAAGGAAGTAAGGTAATAGGCTACAAAATAGTAGTTTCTGAAAACGAACATTTAAGGGTTTAAATAAAACAATCATTTCATTTTGTTGCTGTATTTGTTAGCATTGAAAATACTAAAGTAATAGATTAATCAAAGTTATATAATAATGATAATAAGTACAATAACTTATTTTAGACCCAACACACTATGTTATGTGTTTAAGGTAATATAATAAACCTAAAATGTAATAAAAAAAATAAAAACCAATAATTTAGTATAGTAAAAAAAAATAATAATATTATTCAAATTTACGATACTTAAATATTCTCGAGACAAAATTTTGATTTAAGAGTCCTCTCTACCCCTGGGTGTTTTGAAACTTAACAGGCAGACAGACAGACAATTACCATGCAACAGAGGTAGAATCAGTGTGTCCGATGGACGGAAGTGCTTGCGGATGTGACTCATGTGAGAGTGGAAATGGAAGGGGTATGAGGATGAGATGAGAGGAATAATCTATGGTGAGGGGGTGGGGAGGAGATGGTGCAGACCGTTCCCATTTGTATCTTGATGTAATCAGCTGGATATTTTAATAGACAATTTCTTTCAAAACAAAATATAGAGCTTGTATATCTGAATTTCCGGTTCGAGATTGTCGGTAAAACTACAGAAGTAAAAGCTTTATTCCGGCGAGTTAAAAAATCGATGGTTTGGGATAAAAACATCGATGTTAGATAAACATCGTACAGCAAAAATCGATGTCTAAACATCGATGTTTGAAACTAAAAAAATCGATTTTTCGAAAACATCGATTTTCTTTTGCCATCACTAACTGTGAGAGTTATTTTCCTGGAGCGTAACATTTCCCCGAGGTCAAATACCAGCCGTCTCGGCTGGTTCGGGGTCGGACGAATGACGAAGTGTAACTGCAGGCCGCTGGCTCAGCAGATGCTCGCTGGAACAAGTCAGCAGTCGAGCGAGGTCATTGTCACGGTGTGTTTTGACTCAAGTGAGTGAGGAAATGAAAGGCATAACAACAGGAAATGTGATGTGTACAGTCTTTTGGCTCGAGAGGGATTTAATTAATTATTGTTTCGTATGATTCGGGTCCTACCGACTGCGCCACTGTAACGAGCTAAAAAATATTTGATACCTCGACAGGAGTTCGAACTCGCGTCGTCGCAACTACGAGAAATTTACGGGAAATTCACCGGAGTTGCGACACTCTTAACGATCAGAGCTAAGAGGCCAGGGTGACCAAACCTCTTCGACTGTGAGAGATTTTCCTGGAGCGTAATAACTGTAGAACAGTCAAAAAGGGGCGTGGCCAAGGTAGAACGGTTCCGAAAGTTTCAGAATGGTCTGTCCGAACGAACCTATAGCTAATCAACCAAAAACTCAGGTTATATTTACACTTCAGAGACCCTTCAGCCACGCTGTAGATTAAAACAAAATCGAAAGAGATTGTGCGTTAGCCACGTCATTTACTATAGGTAGCTCACAAGTGCAGCCACGCTGAATCATTGGACAAAGGTCGCAGTCAATGTGTTAAGGGGAATAGGGTTAGCATCTTGCCATAATTTTACTTCACCCAACTTGACACAAAGGGACCAAACTGCTAGAACTATAATATTGCATTGATTAGCTTCTTTCAACATTGCTTTGCGTGTTTATCCACTTCAAACTGTGCAATATATGTATCTAGATACGCAAAGTCTGTGGGAGCCGTTCACTTTCACACCTCGGCCAAACAGAACGTTGGGATCGAAGAGCTCTTCCTGGAACTGACTCAGAGGATGACGGAACGCGCCCAAGCCCTGGAGCTCCAAAAAGCAAACGAACTCACGCGAACGAATAGCATGCGCAGGAACATCGTGATCGTCGATGAGGACGAACCTGCCCCACCAACCAGATCCTGCTGTGGAACCACTTAAAACTCTCCATTCATTGTGATAATTGTACGAACTTTCTTCATCATACCCAAACGTTAAAAAACTACCCATCTTAATATTGTTACTAAACTTCTACTAGTGATTAAGAAACGGCAATTCCAGGTCAAATTCAACTTTTTCCTAGTCAAATCATTCTCCAACCTTTCTTCAGTTTGTCTGAAAAGGTTGAGCTGACCTGTAATCCAGCATTATACAAATCTGTGTACTTGAAACTTGAAGAAAAGCTTGACTATTCCAGAACAACACGATTCAAGAACTATTTTTTGAGATATAGTATTTTATATACCTAATCACTGATTTCTGTGCATCATTTGGTACCTACCCGCGGACGACTGATAAACTCATGCTGGCCTCAAGTTATTCTTTTTAGGACTTCGAGAAATGAAAAATATATTGGCCTGATTGTACATATATTGATTATTGTTATATTTATCAATTGCCATTGAGACTTTTTATTGAGAATTAAAAAAAATGTTGCGGTTTGTTGAGAATATTACCGAATTGCTCTGTGTTATCGATGCCATGATCTACGCCAACTTGTACCCTAGTCGATAAAATAAATGGTGTTATGAAGCCAAAGTTCTAAGTTTCTATCACAATGGTAGCAAAGCCATTGCGAACAGTGTAGAGAAAATAGGGATTTCTATTTCTTTGGTTTCTCTATTGAAGTAAGATAATGGGGAAAAAGATTCATTTCAGAATTATGTTGATCTTTTTATTGTCTAAGTACCTACGTACCTATTTTTGGTTCGCTTCATGGCAGAAATGCCGCTTTCACCTAAATACATAGTATTCTAATAGAGTAAGGGGAAGGGAGGGGGGGTGGAAAGGGAGCTCATTTTGTGTGTCTTCGCCTTCAAGGCAAAAATCCTAAACCTGTGGCATGAAGAGCTGGAAAACTGAACAAATCATTTTCAGGAAGAATGACAATTTCGTAACAGAACAAAAAATGTGAACGACTTTAGAATTAACTTGAATAACTCTTTATCTTGTATATTTGTAGCAAACTATGTTTCCGATATGAAAGGAAACCGTCCATTCAATAAATCATGTTAATGCATCGCTTGTTTGTTTTTTGTCATGGATCCCAATAACTTTACTGTAAGTAAGAAAATACCAAATAAACCAACTAGCTTTCGAGGGTTTTATTTCATTTTTCTTGGTAGGTACTATTTTTTTTAGTAGGTAGGGTTCTTCAGTTTGCATAGGATTCAGTTTCCAACTCAAACGATGAAAATTTCATTTCTTTTTGAATTTGTCATTGTTGATCTTGAGGTAAAACAAGCGATCTGCAAGTTCGTTTCTAATGGCAGAAGGACTCACCAGAATGTATTTGGAAAGACTATATATTATATTTTATTTGGAAAGAAATGTATTTATATTTATTTATTATTCAATTAAAAATCATTAGGAAAGAATGTATTTATTATTTGGAAAGAATATATTTATGAGTACCTACAAAAATGTTAGAACTCAGGATTTGATTCAGGCCTATAACCGAATTTAAGCGAGATTGGACGAATAGTCTCACGAAAATAGTGCTAAATGGATTTTACGTTTGCCTGTGCGCTGTGAGAACTCATAATTTTTGAGTGATGGAATTGGTAAGGAACCATTCTCAGCCTAACCCGCACATGAGCAGATAATTTCATCCAAACCGAATGAAAACCAGCATTA
Organism: Adelphocoris suturalis; assembly: GCA_030762985.1. Lineage (NCBI taxonomy): Eukaryota > Metazoa > Arthropoda > Insecta > Hemiptera > Miridae > Adelphocoris > Adelphocoris suturalis. The sequence continues at coordinate 101,856,824 of CM061044.1, read as the reverse complement.
TCATTTACATACCTTCCGGAGGAGTTCATCGCCACTAGCAAGTCGAGTACAGGGGACGAGGGCTTTCGATGTAAGACCACCATCTTCAGGCCGTCAAACGGTTTACATCGAAAGGGTTCACCTCCTATATTCGACTCCTCCGAATGACATGTGAATGATAATTTTAATCTAACTACAAGCAGAAATAACCCATTAGATTCAATAACAGAAAACTGTAGAAGTAATGGTTGTAAGGATTCTACAAGCAAGTAATGGAAGTAAGGATTCTACATTCGTGAATCAGCTGCAACTGTTGATACGGACACGAATAGTAGGTACATAGTACAAAAAAAAAAAAAAAAAAAAAAAAAAATCCTTAAATTCATAATTTTTCGCGGAATATTACTAAGAAATAAGGTGGCAACACTGTGACCAATTGTAGTGTGAACTTATGAGTTCCAAAGACGAAAAGAAGCACGGAGGCTCAGGTAAGTTGATAAAATGGGAGCAGTAACTCAATGTCCACATATTGCAACGCACTATACTTCTCAGTAAAAATCTCCCTTCTTCCTTCGATGATTTTCCATGTACGCCATTACTTTGGGCCTACGTGACCGACTGCTCGTCCCCCCCAAGGAAAGGTAGGGATGGTTAGGAAAACCCTCTGGCCAGGTAGAGTTGGAGCATTATCGTACAGGACGCCTTTGCGAAAGTTGTGTTTTGCAATTATAACTACAAATTCTGTTCAATTGTGTCTTTAATTAAAACACCCACTTCCTGATGAATTAGTCAAATAATCATAAAGATTACAAGCAATCCAATTATTGTCTGATTACTAACTGTCAATGAAATGGGAGCAGTACGTACTGGTCTTTCTTACCTACCGGCTTATTTATAATAATATTATAATAATGCTTGCCACTATTTATTATATTATATGAATATTATTATCAACATATCCCTCCCAACGGCCTAAAAGTTTCCTACTCTTACTGCAAGGGAATGGGAGTGAAGGAAGGCGAAGGAAGCAGGTGGTGGAGCAGACACGCAGTGGGGGTAGCAGCTCGTACGAGAGAGGGGTGGGGTTCGGGGGGGAGGATCTTACGGGACGGACACCTTCAAACCAGGAAGTAGGTGGTGGAGCGGACGCGCAGTGGGGGTAGCAGCTCGTACGGGAGAGGGGTGGGGTTTGGGGGGGATCTTACGGGACGGACGCCTTCAAACCAAATAACCCTCCGTAAAAACACATTCTGTGTTAAAACTTGTTCAACTATTAACCAGAAGACTAAAAAATTCTTGTACAAAATTATGCCGAAAAATGTACTTGAACTTAATTAAAATTTGCTAAAATATCTGTAAAAAACTACAAAAGATTGATGGTACGAGAAACGTTTTTTTGCCATAATTGAAAAGTTCACAATTTCTAAGCACATGAAGTGCTCAAGTTTCAAAACAAGTAGACTTACAATATAGGATGAGGAACTCGCACATAACGATGCTGCATGACTGTTACATTAAATGATTATTGTTTGAGAAACACCAAAGGAATCAAGTCTTAAAATGACGGGGGAAAATAATAGAACTGAAAAAATATATTTTTGTGCTATATATACGTTTTGGATTTGACATCCCCTTATTTCGGTCCTAATCCCCTTATACCATCCCATTAAAAAATCAGTCGATTCCTAAAATTTGTATACGAACCCAAAAGAAAGGTAACCTCGAAAATCTGTCAATAATTCCTGGAAGCAGGAAGGTAACCCACTTTTAACTCGGACTTGGAAAAACAACCAAGAAAGTTTTGGATTTGACATCCCCTTATTTCGGTCCTAATCCCCTTATTATACCATACCATTAAAAAATCAGTCGATTCCTAAAATTTGTATACGAAACCAAAAGAAAGGTAACCACGAAAATCTGTCAATAATTCCTGGAAGCAGGAAGGTAACCCACTTTTAACTCGGACTTGGAAAAACAACCAAGAAAATTGGCTTAAAACTGAAGCCTAAGCATGACAAATTTGATTTTTAAGAACAGTAGAGGCTAGGGGAGTGAACAAGATTTTGAGACCAACGCACCATACACAGTTACACACACATAGTGACATGCACCGATGGGGTTTTTTCTTACCAGGATCTTTTTCCTCACCATTAGGTGTTGTCAAATCTCACCCAGATCAAATACAATCGCAACTGTTCACTGCCGAGGAAAGTCCAAAAAAGGGACCAATGTAACCAAAATAATTAATAATAAAGAAGAGAATACTTATTAATATTTACGTAAATTGAAGTTACTGAGACTGTTATTTTATATTTGTGTTGCCAATAAAAAACGAAAAACGCATGTGTAGCTTGAACGTGAGTTCTATTGAAATTCTATTGAATTTGAGACTCCACTGAAATTTTACCAATTTAATGTAATAAAAAAATGCTGACCAAGGAACTCGTCCTTTCGTTTGGAAAGCTTGACTTTTTGACGCAAGAACGGAATTTTCTATCTCACTCCTAAGGAGAGTTATCGTCTGGAAGGACACACACACATATATATATATATATATATATATATATATATATATATATATATATATATATATATATATATATATATATATATATATATATATATATATATAATAGAATAAACTGGGATTGAACAAAGAAAGAATCTCGAAAATCGGTTTCAAAATGAGAGCTGGGCAGGGCCGACAAAGTTTGTCACTCACACGTACAAGTCACTTTTTTTTTTTAAAGAAAACTACCCTCAAAGGCGGAAGGGGCACACCATTAAATTGAATATATAAAATAAAAACGCTCTTTAACGTCTTAAAAACTAGAAAATGTGCAATTTTCTTTACGATACAGCCACTTTGTAGTGCAACTGTTACTTCAAAATTTTCTAAATTAATATAATCGCAAATCTTCTCCCGAAATGAACACTCATTTTCGGCCTCGGTTCCAGGACATATAATTAGTGAACCAAATAAGAACTTAGTAGGTATAGGAATAAGGTTCACCAAATTTTCTTTCGTTTTTATTCACTTGATATGTGCTTGAATTAACAACTTTTTAGCGTATTTTCGACGAAAATGAAGCTATTGCAATCGTTTCAAAAAATTGTAATATAAAAATTTCCTAAATTTTCTTCATGAAAATCCAATTTGAGGCATTCTGACCAGAATACATAGTATCGTAGAATCGTTATATCTCTTAGAATTGAGATAAAAAAATTGATTATTCGTCTGAAGAACATGCATTCTAGAAGAAGGGTTGAGATTTTTAGTTACCACTTTTGAGCCTAAAAAGTGCAAAAAAGCTTAAAATAGTTTATATACATATATATAGTTTTGATGAAGGATGAAAACACTCGCATGTAATATTAATTTGAGGTATTAAGTACAGATGGCTTGAAAATATAGGAAACACATAAAATGACTTACAAAATTGAGAGAATATTTCGCCGTTTCGGCGTCGTCAGCTCTAGCTTCTTCACTAGAGCTGACGACGCCGAAACGGCGAAATATTCTCTTAATTTCGTAAGTCATTTTATGTGTTTCCTATATTTTCCAACTTAATACCTCAAATTAATATATATACTAGCGTTCCCCCCGCGCGTTGCTGCGCCCAAATTAAATTTGTTTATTGATCGTAATTTTAAACTGTTATTAAGAGGTGATTGGATGGACGGAAGCTTAGCCTTTGGATTCTGCCTTTGGTTCCTCTCCTCCTCCTCCTCTTCGTCCCTCATCCTCCTCCCTCCTCCTCTCTCACTCCTCCTCCCTCCTCTTCGTCCCTCATCCTCCTCCCTCCTCCTCCCTCCTCCTCCTCCTCATCCTCTCCTCTCTCACTCCTCCTCCTCCTCCCTCACTCCTCCTCCTCCTCCTCCCTCCTCCTCCTCCCACTCCCTCATCCTCCTTCGGTCTTGGCTTGGGTAGTTAATTTTGTAAACAATAAATTTCTAAAACCTGACACTGCACCCTTTTATGCCCTCTGGGTCAGAGCCCTTTGAACGGATTTGCACCAAACTTTACAGGAACAATCCTTGAATCATGCCTAATAATACCTGAAAGTTTCATTACAATCTGTCGAGCGGTTTCGGAGTCTATAGGCAACATACATACATACATACATACATACATACATCCTCTTTTATATATATATATATATATATATATATATATATATATATATATATATATAGCAGAATATTACTTCAACAAAGTTTATCAACTATGAATAACATCAAAAAATGTTGTTTAGAAAACGATAAAAATTGCAATAATAAAATGTTAAAAGCAATGAAATTGGTAGATGTAGTACAGCATATTTTTGCCGTAATCTTTATATATGACAATTTCTGTGCACACGAAGTCCTCAAAACCCCAAAACAATTTGGCATGAATATACGAAAAATTACGAATAATCGCTCATATAGACATGCTGCAATATTGGGCCTATGGTAATTTATATAGTCATGTACCTAATAACCTGTATGATAGAGAGTAAGAGCACATAAAACTGAGAATGTACATGCTAATATGAATTTTCCTGATTGGCCAGCCCTGCTGGTTAGCAGAAGTAGGTCACGGATTCGGCGTCAGAAGCGGAAGTGGTTACACTACCAGGAAGGACTTCAAGAGTGAAATTGGGCCTTGACTCGCTGCAACCTTACGTTATTGAGATTTTTTCATAAAATCTATCATTGTTACAAATTAATTTTCGAATTTTAAAATGCATGTAAATGAGTTAGATATACGAACGGTTCTCTGATTCTGAAGAGGTAAATTCCCTTGATAAATTTTATTCGAGCCCCTGATCTTACAGCGTCCTTGATCTAGAGGACGAATCAAGACTTCGAAAGACGAGGCGTCACCCCCATGGAAATCAATTGATTTGAAGGTCCGTATTTAAAAATTATCAACCATGCAGCATGTCCACATGCGCAAATATCCATCATCTTTCTATTATATATATATATATATATATATATATATATATATATATATATAATATATATGTAATTCCAGACAATAACTCTCCTTAGGATTGAGAAAAATAACTCCCTTCTTGCGTCAAAAAATCAAGCCTTCCAAATGAAAGGATGAGCTTGTTCTGTGGTGAGCAATTTTTGAGCATATTTAATTGCTAAAATTTCAAAAAATGTTCTCAAAACATCTATACAAATGGTTAAAACGGCTAAAAATTGTTATATATATATTTTTTTTTTTTGAAGAATTTTAGTCAATAGGAATTCATCAACAAGTTATTTAACTAATTTTTTTGCAGAGTTTTAGCCAAAATAAATTTATCAACATTTAAGTAGAACATTAAAAAAATTATGCAGAAAAATGCACTAACATTTCAATAATGTTTGCTGAAACATCGATAAAACTGAGAAAAAATCCAAAAATTTTCATGAATTGTTGATATTATTTAAAAATGCGTTATAAAATGAGCTATATGCAGCAAAGTGCTCAAATTTCAAACCAATGTAGCATAATATAACACGATAATCTATGGAACTTTTTTGGAACAATCTGAAAGATTCTCAAAATACAGGATTATCCCAAAGGGCAATCAATAGCAATTCATTAATCAAATCTAATTTACGTTTCATTTCTCATTTTCCACGAACTTCCACTTATCTTATCGGGAGCCAAGTAGTGAAGGAGAGGTTGAGATCGGAGTCTGGCACAACGATTTCACACGAAACCCAAGAATAGAGATGCTTGAAGTTTAATATTCGAGGGCTATACAAACAAAGCTACTCCGCTTTTCCATTATGTTACGTATTAAACAATGAATAATAGAAGATAAGAAACATTGAGTGTACACTTGATTCAATACCAATTAATTTATGTTGCATTCAATCGTCCACTAGAAGCCATTAGGGAGTTATGTTTTGCTAGTAATAATTTTGAACTGCTTTGGGAGATTTTTACCTCTAAAGGGTGACCAGTTACAGCAATAACTTGAGCAGACTTTTGGTACAGGGTTCACAAAGGTATGAGTTTTCAGTTTTGATAAGGAATAGGTCAGTTGGTCATACCTATTGCAGAATTACAATGGACTTAATAATTAGTCATACTTGAATCACACACACTAAATATACTGTACACCTCACTCTTTCTTAACACCCGTTTTACCACACAAGCCACGACTTAACATTTTCCAATTATCAAGTATTCCTGCACTCAATCATCACTCAATGCTTTTCTACTCCCGATTCTTTCAAGCGCTGCCCAAGCTACGGTTGCCCCAAATGATGACGGTTCTCAGACATAAAGAATAAATAAGGGGGGAGAGGGTCATGGATGTTGCAAAGGGTAGAAATAGCAATGCCTCGGAGTGACTTGTGTCCAGGTTCACTTCCAACAAACTGAGCATGAACCTTGGTTCTGTTAACAAGTAACTGTGTTGGTAGATCAATTTATTCAAGAGAAATAAGATAAACAATGTGATGAGTCCCTAGATACATTGCTTAAACTGGCCGATAACTCTTCATCATGCTCCCAGCAGCCATACTTATTAGTAGACCGACTAACAGAGAGGTATCGTTGTACAGATATCTAGATCCCAGAGTCCTCCCAAACATTCGTTTTTCAATTTATTTGGCCATTAGTTTCCAGAGGCCTACTCTGTTTTCCCCTCTTCCGTCTTCCTGGCTTTAGAGGTGGTGCATGAGGTGAGTTTCTCATGAGTCTTTTGGTTGAATAGCCCCAGTTCGGTGAGCGAAGTTCCCAATCTTTTCATTTCAGTCATGAAAAACAGAAAATACTTAAGTTACAAGTAACTATTCTTTATTCCTTCAGACCGAACCGTCCGTTTTCCGAATTTTGATTCAAAACGCGAGTTGTGTAGAGACACCTCTTAGGTACTTGGATCTTTGACATCAATGTTCATTATATATATATATATATATATATATATATATATATATATATATATATATATATATATATAATTTTTTATTTGGTTGACTAGTGATATATATATCTATATTCGGGAGGTTGAATGACCAGTCTAGTCTTGAGATTTAGTTGTTTATTCACGACGTTTCTACCCAGGAGCAGGGTCCCCTATTTATGTGAATTATTGATGTACTGGATCTTCGAAGTCAGATGTAGAGACTTATGAAAAGTAGTAAACAACAACACATGTTGTTGGTGAAGCCAGTTGACATACAATGGTACATACAATTGTATGTCAACTGGCTTCACCAACAACATGTGTTGTTTACTACTTTTGATAAGTCTCTACATCTGACTTCGAAGATCCAGTACATCAATAATTCACATGAATAGGACCCAGCTCCTGGGTAGAAACGTCGTGAATAAACAACTTAAAACTCAAGATTAGACTGGTCACTCAACCTCCCGAATATATATATTCTCCATAAGAACCATTTCAAATTCAAGCGGTTAAGTTCATCATAAAACTACTTAATTTTGAACTACTACAATGCAAGAGGATATTGTTGATGTTAAAAACTTCAAAGATAAAGAGATGGTCATAATTTGCATTCACCAAAGCATAGAAAGAGTATGGATTGGAACCATTATCCACATTTTCCCAATATCATTTTTCTGACAAAGATGAGTCTAGTACAGTTTTTGGACATACCAAAAACCTAGTAGGTACATGCATTAGGAATAAATTCACAAACGTAGATAAGTTTGCCCTACAATGACACAGGTATTCTAATTTGATCATTTTAAAATGATGTAATTTTTGTTCTTGGACTGATGAGGGCCACAATAAGGGAGAAACGTCTGGACAAATAAAATGCAGTACCTACCTATGTATATGTAAGTAAACGGTTTCTACTTTCATAGACCAAGCCCCCCCCCCCCCCCCTCCCCTGGATAAATCAATAAGCTACTTCACGAAGTTGTTTTTTACATCATTATTTACACCAGGTCCTACCTGATATTAAGGAGGAAAATAGAATGACAAGGTTCGTACTGGTACCAATAGGTATATAGGTATGAACTCAATCCTTCCGGAGTCGGCACAATAGCTATATATCTATATAGCCGCTCCGGCTCGCTACGCTCGCCTCCACGTCCAGCCGGGAGGGGGGGGGGGCCCCCCGGACCGCCCCTTAAATTGCTCGCTTCGCTCGCAAAATGTGGCATGTAGGGAATTTTGCTCGCTTCGCTCGCAAAGTGTGGCATGTAGGGAATGTTGCTCGCTTTGCTCGCAAATGGTAGATCCCTAAGGGTAGGTTTAACGTGTGTAGGGGATGTTGCTCGCCTCGCTCGCAAACGGTAGATCTCTAAGGGTAGGTTTAACTTCTGTAGGGGATGCTGCTCGCTTCGCTCGCTTGAGGAAGTTATACTGTTCACCCAACTTGGCAGACGTTTTTTTCAGTTGGGAATTCTTACAAACAAATTAAATCTTATAAAACTACGTGGAACCACGAAAAGTTTAGTGTGGTATGTAGGGAATGTTGCTCGCTTCGCTCGCAAAGTGTGGCTGTATACATGCGATGTATTACAATTGAAACATGTAGAGGATGTTGCTCGCTTCGCTCGCAAATGGTAGATCCCTAAGGGTAGGTTTTACTTCTGTAGGGGATGCTGCTCGCTTCGCTCGCTTGAAGAAGTTATACTGCCCACCCAACTTGGCAGACGTTTTTTTCTGTTGGAAATTCTTACATTCAAATTAATTCTTATAAAACTACGTGGAACCACGAAAAGTTTATCAGGGAATGTTGTACTGCCCACCCAACTTGGCAGACGTTTTTTTCAGTTGGGAATTCTTACAAACAAATTAAATCTTATAAAACTACCTGGAACCACGAAAAGTTTATTCGGGGATGTTGCTTCGCTCGCCTATGTATACCTATGTATACCTGCTCGCCTCGCAACATTGTGACATCGAACCCTTCACGTCAATTCTTGAGCCTTCTCTCGTCCACGGCACAATTTTAATCGCTTTGCTCGCTTCCGCTCGCAATTTGACCGAGTTCTCGTCACTTTTTTTGATATCCGATTTCGGATTCAGATTCGGCGGGATCAAACCTTTATTTCGCCCGCAAAAACCGTTCCGAAAAACGTACCTTTATGGGGTATATTTTAATTTTAAAAAACCAAGTTTTTCGTCGGAATTTTCGAGAAAACGGGTCCGCATTTCCCGATACTTTTTTCGCGATCCGATCGCGCCGTCGTCTTCCTCGTAGGAAAACCTACGAAACCGGTATTTTTCCGGAATTTTCGACGGCCGTTTAGAGGGGTAGGGGAAGCGGGGAAGTCCAAAAAGCGCACATTAATTCTTACTTCGACCCCCCTCCCGCCCTACGGCCCATGGTTCGGGTGGGATTAAACAATTTTAAATTCGCTCGCTCCCACTTTTGGAAAATCCCAAGAAGATCCCCCCACTCGTAGATCCGGCCCACTCAGCCGTTTGGCCGTGCATAGACACGACAGACAAACAAACAGACAAACGGAGTTTCATTCTTATAAATAACTAGCCGCTCCGGCTCGCTACGCTCGCCTCCACGTCCAGCCGGGGGGCAAGCCCCCCCGGCCCCCCCTTAAATTGCTCGCTTCGCTCGCAAAGTGTGGTATGTAGGGAATGTTGCTCGCTTCGCTCGCAATTGAAACATGTAGGGGATGTTGCATGCTTCGCTCGCAAACGGTAGATCTCTAAGGGTAGGTTTAACTTCTGTAGGGGATGCTGCTCGCTTCGCTCGCTTGAGGAAGTTATACTGCCCACCCAACATGTAGTGAATGATGCTCGCTTCGCTCGCAAACGGTAGATCCCTAAGGGTAGGTTTAACTTCTGTAGGGGATGCTGCTCGCTTCGCTCGCTTGAGGAAGTTATACTGCCCACCCAACATGTAGGGGATGTTGCTCGCTTCGCTCGCAAACGGTAGGTCTCTAAGGGTAGGTTTAACTTCTGTAGGGGATGCTGCTCGCTTCGCTCGCTTGAGGAAGTTATACTGCCCACCCAACATGTAGGGAATGATGCTCGCTTCGCTCGCAAACGGTAGATCCCTAAGGGTAGGTATAACTTCTGTAGGGGATGCTGCTCGCTTCGCTCGCTTGAGGAAGTTATACTGCCCACCCAACATGTAGGGGATGTTGCTCGCTTCGCTCGCAAACGGTAGGTCTCTAAGGGTAGGTTTAACTTCTGTAGGGGATGCTGCTCGCTTCGCTCGCTTGAGGAAGTTATACTGCCCACCCAACTTGGCAGACGTTTTTTTCTGTTGGAAATTCTTACAAACAAATTAAATCTTATAAAACTAAGTGGAACCACGAAAAGTTTATTAGGAAATGTTGTAAAGTGTGGCATGTAGGGGATGTTGCTCGCTTCGCTCGCAAAGTGTGGCTGTATACATGCGATGTATTACAATTGAAACGTGTAGGGGATGTTGCTCGCAAACGGTAGATTTCTAAGGGTAGTTTTAACTTCTGTAGGGGATGTTGCTCGCTCCGCTCGCTTGAGGAAGTTATACTGCCCACCCAACTTGGCAGACGTTTTTTTCTGTTGGAAATTCTTACAAGCAAATTAAATCTTATATAACTACGTGGAACCACGAAAATTTTATTAGGGGATGTTGCTCGCTTCGCTCGCAAGGTATACCTGTATATCCTTGAGGAAGTTATACTGCCCACCCAACTTGGCAGACGTTTTTTTCTGTTGGAAATTCTTACAAACAAATTAAATCTTATGAAACTACGGGGAACCACAAAAAGTTTATTCGGGGATGTTGCTCGCTTCGCTCGCAAGGTATTGCTGTATATTTGTAGGAAAAAATCCGAATTTATTCTGTTGACATGGCTCTCGCTTCGCTCGCAAGGTATACCTGTATACCCTTCAAGACGTAAGTGCGTGTACCTGCTCGCAACCCGTTCCCGTCAGGTGCAAGCCCCGCCTCATCGAACCCCTGACTTCGTAGAGCCTTCTCGCGAACACGGCAAAATTAATTTCTGATGTTAAACGCTTCTTCTCGCTTCCGCTCGCGATTTGACCGACTTAACGTCACTTTTTTCGATATCCGATTCAGATTCGGCGGACCCAAAGCTGTATTTTGCCCGCGAAAACCGTTCCGAAAAACGTACCTTTATGGGGTATATTTTAATCGGAAAAAACCAAGTTTTTCGGCGGACTTTTCGAGAAAACGGGTCCGTACTCTCGCATTTTTTTAACGCATTTCCCGATACTTTTTTCGCGATCCGATCGCGCCGTCGTCTTCCTCGTAGGAAAACCTACGAAACCCGTATTTTTCCGGAATTGTCAACGGCCGTTTAGAGGGGTAGGGGAAGGGGGGAAGTCCAAAAAGCGCACATTAATTATTACTTCTACCCCCCTCCCGCCCTACGGCCCATGGTTCGGGTGGGATTAGAAAATTTTAAATTCGCTTATACACCCTATCGGAAAATCCCAAAAAGATCCCCCCACTCGTAGATCCGGCCCACTCAGCCGTTTGGCCGTGCATAGACACGACAGACAGACAAACAGACGGAGTTTCATTCTTATAAATAACTAGCCGCTCCGGCTCGCTACGCTCGCCTCCACGTCCAGCCGGGGGGCAAGCCCCCCGGACCCCCCATTCAATTGCTCGCTTCGCTCGCAAAGTGTGGCATGTAGGGAATATTGCTCGCTTCGCTCGCAAAGTGTGGCATGTAGGGAATGTTGCTCGCTTCGCTCGCAAACGATAGATCCCTAAGGGTAGGTTTAACTTCTGTAAGGGATGCTGCTCGCTTCGCTCGCTTGAGGAAGTTATACTGCCCACCCAACTTGGCAGACGTTTTTTTTTGTTGGAAATTCTTACAAACAAATTAAATCTTATGAAACTACGTGGAACCACAAAAAGTTTATTCGGGGATGTTGCTCGCTTCGCTCGCAAGGTATTGCTGTATATTTGTAGGAAAAAATCCGAATTTATTCTGTTGACATGGCTCTCGCTTCGCTCGCAAGGTATACCTGTATACCCTTCAAGACGTGCGTGTACCTGCTCGCAACCCGTTTTCGTCAGGTGCAAGCCCCGCCTCATCGAACCCCTGACTTCGTAGAGCCTTCTCGCGAACACGGCAAAATTAATTTCTGATGTTAAACGCTTCTTCTCGCTTCCGCTCGCGATTTGACCGACTGCCCGTCACTTTTTTCGATATCCGATTCAGATTCGGCGGACCCAAAGCTGTATTTCGCCCGCGAAAACCGTTCCAAAAAACGTACCTTTATGGGGTATGTTTTAATCGGAAAAAACCAAGTTTTTTGGCGGACTTTTCGAGAAAACGGGTCCGTACTCTCGCATTTTTTTTACGCATTTCCCGATACTTTTTTCGCGATCCGATCGCGCCGTCGTCTTCCTCGTAGGAAAACCTACGAAACCCGTATTTTTCCGGAATTGTCAACGGCCGTTTAGAGGGGTAGGGGAAGCGGGGAAGTCCAAAAAGCGCACATTAACCGGAACTTCGACCCCCCTCCCGCCCTACGGCCCATGGTTCGGCTGGGATTAGACAATTTTAAATTCGCTCGTTCCACCTTTCGGAAAATCTCAAGAAGATCCCCCCACTCGTACACTCCCCCCACTCAGCCGTTTGGCCGTGCATAGACACGACAGACAGACAGACAAACAGACAAACGGAGTTTCATTCTTATAAATAATAGAGATAGAGATATACTCGTAAATCAATTGCTGTTCGTTAGTCTCGCTAAAACTCGAGAACGGCTGGACCGATTTGGCTAATTTTGATCTTAAATTATTTGTGGGAGTTCAGAGAAGGTTTAAAATTTCAAATCTGCCCCATAGGGGGTGTTTTAGGGGAGGAGGGGGGAATGGGGGTATCTTTTTCATCACCGAACAAACTGGGGTTTTGACTGTCGAATATGTTTGTATTACTCTAATTCAAGTCAAAAACTACTTTTTTCAAATCTGACCCCACAATTGAGGGGGATGAGTGGGGGAGTTAAAGCGTTTCGAACGTCACTGAATGAACTGGGGATCTGAGTTGTCGAATATGTTTGGAGTATTCTAACTTAAATCACAGGCTACTTGAAAATTTTCAAATCTAACCCATAGAAGGGGGTGTTTTAGGGGGGGGGGGGGGAGAGAAATGGGGTATCTTTGTCATCACTGAACGAACTGGGGATTTGATTGTCGAATATGTTTGGATTACTCTAATTCAAGTCAAAGACTACTTTTTTCAAATTTTTGAAATCTGACCCAGTGGGGTGGGGAGGGGGAGGATGTTAAAGCGTTTTGAACGTCACTGAACCAACTGGGGATCTGAGTGGGTGAATCTATCAGAATTACTTCAACTTGGGTCACAGACTATTTGATAATGTTCAAGTCAACCTGTGCAACGCACGGGTGAGCCAGCTAATATATATATAAAATATTGGTTATGGATCGTTGCCTTGTCCTTAGTTGGTAGGGTTGGTTGAGGGTATCGAAATTTACAGGCTCCTCTGATAATGTGGTTTAATGCTATAGCTGAGCGCTTTCGCCAAATATATGGCATCTTCAGAGCTTATTATTTGATTGATGATCTGTATAATGTTCAAGTAAAAATTGGGATTCCTCCTTCAATATCTTAGTCATGACCAGTTATGTTTGGTGATGTTCTTTAGGGTCAATTTCGTGCTAAAATCGAGGGAAATGCAATTTTTATGTGGAGACACACACATAGTCTGAAACTTGAACTTCTTGGTCTTCACAAGTTATGTTTGGTATTGTTACTGGGGTCAATTTTTTACTTAAATTGAGAAATATGCAAATTTTTATGGGGAGAGACACACATTGTCTGAACTGATAGACGTTTATGAATCGTTTATCAGTTCAGATAATGTGTATCTCTCCCCATAAAAATTTGCATATTTCTCAATTAAAGTACAAAATTGACCCCAGTAACATCACCAAACATAACTGGTCATGACTAAGATGTTGAAGGAGGAATCCCAATTTTTACTTAAACATTATACAGATCATCAATCAAATAATAAGCTCTGAAGAGGCCATATATTTGGCGAAAGCGCTCAGCATATAGCATTAAACCACATTATCAGAGAAGCCTGTAAATTTCTCTAGCCTCAACCAACCCAACCTATATAAAAATATGTAGGTAGTAGTTAGACATACGAATGGTGCACCAGGTACGTAGACATAAGTGATGCACGTAGTGATTCCAACTCCAAAAACTAGAAATTTAGGGACGAGCAAAACCTTAACAAGTTAAACCGACAAGTTCCTACAGTCATATACTAGTGATGTACAACTCTCCAACGAGCTGCTGCTTACACGTATATCATAAACAAGTATGACATGCACAGCTAGTTGAAGTACTTGTAGGTAAAAGGAAGGCAGAAAAACAGTGTATCATTGTCGTCCTTGGGGATCTATAACTTGGAAGACAGATTTCACGCACACATCAGTGGCAAGTCAACTGTAACGTGCCGGCTTCACCTCAGCTAATTTAACACAACCCTAAATGAATTAAAACGTGTTACAAGAAATGTATGAATAGCGTAGATATATAGATAGCTACACTTATCATCAACACCGTTCAACAAGACACACTGATCCAGAAGAAATCCAAAAATCAGTTAGGACATGGATGTTTCAATGAAGAATCGACAAAATGATACTCTGGAATGTATTGTTCACTATCCGAATCAAATAAATACTGGTCACGTAACATTAAACTTACCTCAGTAATCCAGGAAAATTTGACGTTCGCGCACAGAATCCTATCAGCAAGCCAGAGGATGAAGATGAACACAAAAACTTCAATATGGCAGCCGAGCCGACGCCAACTGCCATTATGGTGGGGGCGCGCATTGCACCATGGGATTTCCTTGAGCGGGAATATTCAAAACAAAATCCACTGCAAATGTCTACACAAAGCTAAAGGAATGTATTTTTAGTTTATTATTTTCAAATTTCAATAATCAATATTCTGTCCTATATAATCGACTAAGAAGAACAAAAATTTGTTCAATAGGCACCCGCAAAATTTAATGTTGCGTTTCAAGATAAGTAACTAGATTCGAAAAATCCCAAAGGATTAAAGGGAAGTTATGCTAACAGCATAATTTTCTCTTGAATTTCCTCTACATACACATCATATCTACTGAAAACACACAAGGAGGGGGAGGGAGGCTACTGTAAAATGTCATAATTAATTTGCAGTCCTATGGATTTGGCAGGAAACCACAAATTAATGCGACCATGTTTTGTCTGCACTACACATCTGCAAAGCGGGATAACAGAGTTGAGTTTGAAAGGCGCCACGGGGGCTTCTGTTTCTGGGTCTCCAAGGTAGCGAGCGGTCAGGGCGGTTTGTTTCCGTTTTAGGGAGATCATAAAAAATTGCAAATTGTTACACAAAGTCTGTAAATCTGTACTAGATATAGCTCCTTATGCGCAGGTGTAACCCCATTTATCGATATGGGAACCCTCGGAAGGGAGCAAAAGCTAAGAGTTAAATGAAAACTCCTACTTTAAGAACTTGTATTATTTAGGATTATAACATTGCGGATCTACACTTACCTTAGCTGTCTGTGCGAGACGTTCTCTGGAGATTTGAGATAGAACTGCCACCACCTACTTTCAAGGAAGTAGGACTTAGTCAGGAGACTAAGTGAATAAATGTAGATGAAGAATGAATTTAGTAAAGCAAGTGAATTTACGGTAATTATATATATTGCAAAATAAAGTGAAGTTAATATGAGCAAAACTATTGTTGAATTTACTTGTGTTGTACCTGGGTTAATGGGAGAAGTCAGAAATAGTTGTAAGTCCGACGAACTCTTACTGGTAGGATTCTCACCAATTCTTGTACATAAATAGTAGTGTGAATAGTTACGATTGTTTTCTCCTCACTGAACTGTGCGATATAGGCGCTTATAATACCTACCAAAAGATAGAGACTGAGAATGGCCCTTCCCTAAATTCCCCCGTAATTTTAAGACATTATTTGATTCCAATTTATTATATTTTGTACTTGTAAAAATTGAACACGTGGTGTCCACCCTCAGTGACCACCCTTGGTGTCCACCTTCAGTGACCACCACGTAGAATACCAGAAGTTGAGACATAAGTTCCTTTTAATATTCAAGTCGACACATAGGTAGGAAGATATATTTGATACCTATAATTTTCATTGGTAATTGCAGTGGATTTATATATGTTTTACTTGGTGTCGGTAGACCAAGTGGGACATTTATATTCTGATTATGCGGGTTAGTTCCCGTGTTATTCCTGTAAGGAATGTGAGCGAATCCGTCAAGGTCAGCTTGCTTGGCGGGATGAACTGAGAGATAGTTCGTGTCGCAGCCGCGTGGAGCACTGGGCTCGCATAGTGGGTGCTGGGTTCGATCAGTTTGGTCCTGAGCCGTTTTGTAATATTCCGGCCTAAGATTTATATCTGTAGGAGGAATATGTTGAGCTTGGTTGAGGTACTGAAAAGTATCCTTCGTTTTTTGTACATTTGGAGTGTATTTGACACTCGGATCGGCCGGGTAGGCTTGTGTCGAATATCGTGGGTATTCGGACAGCTTGGTCGAATCATAATGATTGACTTCAGAGCGGGTCTGAAAGGTATCCTCGATCTTTTGTATAGGCGAGGCTTGATCTAACGTTTCCTTCGCGAATACGTTAGGTGAGAAGGCGATCTCGTCGTGAGGATCGAGCCTTGCGCCGTCGCTGGGACCGGCGGATTGGCCGGGTAGCATGTAGGTAGCGCTACGGGGGCTAAGAGGTCCGGCTTCGCCGTCGTCTGCCTCCCCTTGCATGAGGAAATAAGACGGCCGACGTTCCATCGAAATAGCCGAGTTATTAGCTCGTTTCGATGCCTCTATGTATAGAAATAGAGGGTTTAGGAAGGTGGACTCGCTTGACAGAGCTTCTTTCCTTTGCTCGTATGTCAGGGTCCTACCTTGTAGTCTTGAAAAAGACTTCCTTGGACGGTAAATTAGAGCGGATGAGCAGAGTAATTTACCGGCGTGCCCCAGCGGTCGGTGACGAGCCTAGTGCTACGAAACCCGGGTGACACGGCTAGGAACGTCCCTCGGGCGTACGATCTAAAGAGAATATCGATAGATGTACCGGGTGGCGTCCTGACAAATGAACTACGTTGGGCAATGAGCAGGACGAATAATCACTGGACTCGTAGATGCCAATGCGAGATCTGTGTGGAGAGAAGGTAGGCCTTGTAGAAAGCAGTAGGAAGCCGTTCTTGAGATGAACTCAAGATGCAGAAGGTTCGTCAGCGTAGAGCGTGTAGAAATCTTCGTACTTTGAGGTGTCGTCGTCGAGAGCGGAGAGTAGAATGAATTTCGGAGGGCTCCGAGCGGGGTCTTTATAGGGAGGTGGCCGCCTCCTGCCGCCTCCTGATTGGTCCGCTTAATTTCATTAATTCGACTGTGTAATCTCATTGGCTCGCACATTGTTTTCTCAGTATCTGCGAGTATGATAGCTGAGCTGGTCCTCCGGGGTGCTTACGAGCGTCCGTCGCGGAGCCGACGACCTTGAGTTTAGCCGGGGACCTCGGGTGCTTTCTCTGCGTCAGTTGTTCAGACGGGGTCCCCGGGGTGGCTGCTGGACCAGAGGTGGTTGCTTGCCGCCTCTTGGTTGGTTCGCCTATTGTCTCTCGTGTAATCAGTGTTTCTGATTGGCGAGTAGGCTTGTTTGAATTGTCCTTGTTAGTTTTAGAGGACGTTTGATTTTCTGTTTGAGTTTTCTCGTTCAAGGCGACTTGGTTCGAGATACCAACCCGTTGCTCTATCGACCATCATTAGAATGTAACGTTTCCCTCCTTTAGCTAAAGGTAAAGGTCCGGTAATGTCAACGTGTACATGTGAGAATTTATTAGCCGTTTCAAATTCGGAGTAAGGGAGCTTCACGGAGCGAGTGATTTTTGCTCGTTGGCAAGTCTCGCACGCTCGGACCCAGTTGGAGACATCTGCACGGAGTCCGTGCCAAAAATATCTTTGTTTAACTTTATACACTGTAGAGTGTATACCTGGGTGTCCCAAATTGTGAATTTGGCTGATTATTTCTTGCCTTATTTCGTTTGGAATATAAGGTCTTGGGTGTCCTAGGTCTAGGTTACACCAAATTTCTCCTTGAGGAAATTCGACTCGTGTGAGTTTCAATTTGTCCTCTGCGTTAGGAGGAGAACGAATTTGTGCATTTGAAATGTGCAGTAGAAGATTGCACTCTATTGCAGCCGTAATTTGCGAAATTTCGGCTATGGGTGGACCCTCGTCAGTTTGGGTTGAAATCGATTTTGTTTGAATTTCAACTGGATCGAAGGGTCTGGAGAGTGCGTCGGCGACGACGTTGTTCTCTCCGGGTATATGACGAATGTCACTCGTCATATGAGAGATGTATGTTAGCCATCTTAATCTCATTTTAGGAAAATGTGCATTTTTCTTAAGCATCGTGCCTAGCAGAGGCTTGTGATCTCAACAAATATGAAAAGATCGGCCGTCCAAGTCATTGTGCCAATGAATGCAAGCTTGGTAAACGGCGAACATCTCTTTGTCGAATGATGCTTTATTCTTCCATTGTTCCGGAATTTCTTTACTGAAAAATCCCAATGGTTGGTAAGATTTCGAGCCGTGTTTGTCTGTAATTTCCTGCTCTAGTGCTGCTCCGATGTGTGTGTCGGATGCGTCGCAGACTAATCTCCACTCTGCTGTAGGGTGTGGATGAGCGATATTATGTAATGTAGCTTTAATCATTGCTTGTTTTAAGCTGTTGAAAGCTTTTTCTCTCTCTGATGTCCATTCGATAGGTGTTTTGTCATTTTTTTTTGTTTGACTGAATGGAGTCATACAGAGGTTGTGCCGTGTGAGCGAATTTACTTGAGCATGCTCGGTAGAAACCACACATACCTAGGAATCTGCGTAGACTTCGTACGTCTATTGGCCTAGGAAATTGTTCTATGGCTTCTATTTTATCTCGTATAGGAATTATCCCTTCTTTCGAGATAGTGAAACCTAGGAAATCGACGGTAGGTTTTGAAAAAATGCATTTATCAAAACCTACTCGAAGTCCGTGTTCCCCTAGCTTGTCAAAAATTTGTTTGAGGTGGTTCATGTGTTCTTTATAATTTTTAGAAGCCACCAGGATGTCATCTAGGTATACAAATGCGAAATCAAATTTTCGCATGATGCTGTCCATGTATCTTTGCCATGTTTGAGCCGCTCCGGCCAAACCCATGCTCATTTTCTTAAACTCATAAAGACCGAAAGGTGTAATAATTGCAGTTTTATGAGCGTCATCTGGGTGCATCGGAATAAGATAATATGCCGATTTTAAATCTATTGTCGAATAGATTCGTGTATCATGTAAATTCGCTTGGAAAGAGCGAATGTGAGGAGGAGGGTAGGCGTCTTTCTTCGTTTTCGCGTTCAGGAAACGGTAGTCGCCGGTGATTCTCCATGACCCGTCTTTTTTTGGCACACAGTGTAACGGGGATGCCCATTCGGAATCTGATGGTGCAATTATGCCTTCTGAAAGCATTTTGTCAAAAGTACTTTTGACTTGAGCCCGTTTTTTTCACCCGCCATGGGTCTTGCTCGGAAGTGTACTGGTGTTCCTTCCGTGGTTATACGGTGGTAAACCCCGTTGTTTTTCCACTTTCCTTGAAGTTTGCTCATTTTATCATTGTATTTGTCAATGATAGAGCGAATGTGTTCGTCCTCCGTGATTTGCACGTCCTCTGGTTGAGGGTTATTGTCACGATGAGGGATAGTAGCTGCTATTTGTTCGTCAGTGAATTTTTGTTCATGACTGCAGCTATTTTTTGATCGGCATAGCTCTTTATTTTATCTTTATAAATGTACTTGTGTTTGACCCGTATTCCGATATCCCAAGACTCGAGGAATGGTATACCTAGGATCGCTAGATCAACTTTCGTGATCATAAAATCGGTGGTCATGTCTCCGAGGCCGATGTTAATTGTCGTGTCAGCTCGCCCTAGTGTGTCTATAGGGGCTCCGTTAGCTGCTGTGAGCTTAACGTTGGACTTACGAATTTTTAAGCCCAATTTTTTTGTGACATTGTGGGGCAGAATGTTCACTTCTGCTCCCGTGTCGATGAGAAATTCAGTGCCATTTAGTTTGCACTTGAAAAAAAGCCTTTTATACTCAGTAGACTGCCGGTGTATAGGCTCAGATACACTGGCAGTTATTCGTTTTCCGAACTCTCTACGTCGGAGGTTGGAACGGTACTTTCTTGTACCGATCTCTGAGTATTTTCGTTTGAAACCCAGTGTGGTGAAAACCACCCCCTCTTGTCAACAGCCCTTTTCAGGGCTACCAAAAAGAGGTAGACACAACACAAAAATATTTACAAGACGTCGAGTTATAACTCCGTCAAACAAAATATTTCACCAGAGAGAAAATACGAAATTCTCTCTCAAAAGTGAAATATTAACTAATAACACACAAGGCGACCTCCCTAAACACTTACTGGGCGAGAGAGATGCGACAAGCATCTCGAAACAAGTCGCCTTGAATGAGAAATCTCAAACAGAAAAACTCAAGGTCGTCCAGCCACCCCCGGGGACCCCGTCGCAGCGACGGACGTGGGGAAACCACCTCGAAAGACCAGCTCAGCTATCATACTCGCAGATACTGAGAAAAACAATGTGCGAACCAATGAGATTACACAGTCGAATTAATGAAATTAAGCGGACCAACCAGGAGGCGGCCACCTCCCTATAAATACCCCACTGGGAGCCCTCCGAATTTCATTCCACTCTCCGCTCTCGACGACGACACCTCTGAAGTACGAAGAATTCTACACGCTCTACGCTGACGAACCTTCTGCATTACGAGTTCATCTCAAGAACGGCTTCCTACTGCTTTCTACAAGGCATACCTTCTCTCCACTCAGATCTCGCATTGGCATCTACGAGTCCAGTGATTATTCATCCTGCTCATTGCCCAACGTAGTTCTTCTGTCAGGACGCCACCCGGTACATCTATTGATATTCTCATTAAGCACGTAACCGACCGCTGTGGGCACGCCGGTAAATTACTCTGCTCATCCGCTCTAATTTACCGTCCAAGGAAGTCTTTTTCAAGACTGCGAGGTAGGACCCTGACATACGAGCATTGGAAAGACGCTCTGTCAAGCGAGTCCACCTCCCAAACCTTCTATTTTTCACACATAGAGGCATCGAAACGAGCTAAAAACTCGGTTATTTCGATGGAACGTCGGCCGTCTTATTTCCCCATGCAAGGGGAGGCAGACGACGGCGAAGCCGGGCCGCGTAGCCCCGTAGCGCTCCCTACAGGCTACCCGGCGAATCCGCTGAACCCAGCGACGGCGTAAGGCGCGATCCTCACGCCCGGACCGCCTTCTCACCCGACGTATTCGTTAAAGAAACGTTCGATCAAGCCTCGCCTATACAAAAGATCGAGGATACCTTTCAGACTCGCTCTGAAGCCGATCATTACGATTCGACCAAGCTGTCCGAGTACCCACGATATTCGACGCAGGCCTACACGGCCGATCCGAGTGTCAAATACACTCCAAATGTGCAAAAAGCGAAGGATACTTTTCAGTACCTCAACCAAGCTCAACATATTCCCCCTACAGATATAAATCTTAGGCCGGAATATTACAAAACGGCTCAGTACCAAACTGATCGAACCCAGCACCCGCTATGCGAGCCCAGTGCTCCACGCGGCTGCGACACGAACTACCTCCCATTTCAGTCCGCCAAGCCAGTTGACCTTGGCGGATCCGCTCACATTCCTTACGGGAATGACCCGGGGACTAACCCGCATAACCGGAATATAAATGTCCGACTTGGCCTACCTACGCCAAGTAAAACATATTTAAATCCACTACAAATGGTGACCCCGCCTTTGAACAGGCTTAACACGGAGCATTTCGTTCCCTCTTATGAAGCTAGTGGATTTCAGGGAACCACTGCGGGCGTGCGACCCCCGCCGGGCCTCTACGCCCCACATCTCATGCAACAACCCTCTGCACAAAGTGGCTTTCGAGCACTTTTAGAGGAGATGGGAGATTATCAAAAACCAATCTTCCAAAAGAAGAATATCGATCGTGCACTCGCCGAGTTCGATCAATACTGCGTGCGAAAAACACCTGAGAACGCAGAACGAATGCTTCTCAGCTATATACAAGTGGGTACCAGAAGAAATGAGGGAAGCTATAGACTCAGCTTACCTCACGGCACCCCACGCACCCTACGAAGAGGCCAAACAGCGCCTACAGCGAGAATATGGGTTGTCCTTACAGGACAGGCTCCTCGCACTCGAAAACCCTGCATCTCTCGCCAAAAAACCCAGCACCAAGTACCACGAAATGTACTCTAAAGCTGTTGGGTACTTTTCAGAAGCTCTGATCACTCAAAAGTGGATCGAGACTCTACCCATCGAAGCACGAGGTATGGTCGCAGCTCAGCCTACCACGACCGCCCGGCTCGACCTAGCTGATGCGCTACACGCGTACAACACAGAGAATACCTCTCTAAACATACGGGGAGTAGAATCTACTCCGAAACCCATAAATACTGGTTTCAAAAAGGCCCTCTCAAAGCAAGCTGAGTTCAAACCTCAACCAGTAGAGAGTAGGCCTCACAAACCGACGGCCTATGTTCTGTCGAAACCACGCACGTTTCGGTAACGAAACTCGCAAATGTGCAGACCCAGAACACTGCACTTGGAAGACAAACACTGCTTCCAAAACTAACAAAAAGGCAGCGACTATAAGCCAGCCTGAAACCTGGGTTTCAAAAGAAAATACTCAGAGATCGGTACAAGAAAGTACCGTTCCAACCTCCGACGTAGAAAGTTCGGAAAACGAATAACTGCCAGTGTATCTGAGCCTATACACCGGCAGTCTACTGAGTATAAAAGGCTTTTTTTCAAGTGCAAACTAAATGGCACTGAATTTCTCATCGACACGGGAGCAGAAGTGAACATTCTGCCCCACAATGTCACAAAAAAATTGGGCTTAAAAATTCGTAAGTCCAACGTTAAGCTCACAGCAGCTAACGGAGCCACCATAGACACACTAGGGCGGGCTGACACAACAATCAACATCGGCCTCGGTGACATGACCACCGATTTTATGATCACGAAAGTTGATCTAGCGATCCTAGGTATACCATTCCTCGAGTCTTGGGATATCGGAATACGGGTCAAACACAAGTACATTTACAAAGATAAAATAAAGAGCTATGCCGATCAAAAAATAGCTGCAGTCATGAACAAAAAATTCACTGACGAACAAATAGCAGCTACTATCCCTCACCGTGACAATAACCCTCAACCAGAGGACGTGCAAATCACGGAGGACGAAAACATTCGCTCTATCATTGACAAATACAATGATAAAATGAGCAAACTTCAGGGTAAGTGGAAAAACAACGGGGTTTACCACCGTATAACCACGGAAGGAACACCAGTACACTTCCGAGCAAGACCCATGGCGGGCGAAAAACGGGCTCAAGTCAAAAGTACTTTTGACAAAATGCTTTCAGAAGGCATAATTGCACCATCAGATTCCGAATGGGCATCCCCGTTACACTGTGTGCCAAAAAAAGACGGATCATGGAGAATCACCGGCGACTACCGTTTCCTGAACGCGAAAACGAAGAAAGACGCCTACCCTCCTCCTCACATTCGCTCTTTCCAAGCGAATTTACATGATACACGAATCTATTCGACAATAGATTTAAAATCGGCATATTATCATATTCCGATGCACCCAGATGACGCTCATAAAACTGCAATTATTACACCTTTCGGTCTTTATGAGTTTAAGAAAATGAGCATGGGTTTGGCCGGAGCGGCTCAAACATGGCAAAGATACATGGACAGCATCATGCGAAAATTTGATTTCGCATTTGTATACCTAGATGACATCCTGGTGGCTTCTAAAAATTATGAGGAACACATGAACCACCTCGAACAAATTTTTGACAAGCTAGGGGAACACGGACTTCGAGTAGGTTTTGATAAATGCATTTTTTCAAAACCTACCGTCGATTTCCTAGGTTTCACTATCTCGAAAGAAGGGATAATTCCTAAACGAGATAAAATAGAAGCCATAGAACAATTTCCTAGGCCAATAGACGTACGAAGTCTACGCAGATTCCTAGGTATGTGTGGTTTCTACCGAGCATGCTCAAGCAAATTCGCTCACACGGCACAACCTCTGTATGACTCCATTCAGTCAAACAAAAAAAATGACAGAACACCTATCGAATGGACATCAGAGAGAGAAAAAGCTTTCAACAGCTTAAAACAAGCAATGATCAAAGCAACATTGCATAACATTGCTCACCCACACCCTACAGCAGAGTGGAGATTAGTCTGCGACGCATCCGACACACACATCGGAGCGGCACTAGAACAGGAAATTACAGACAAACATGGCTCGAAATCATACCAACCATTGGGATTTTTCAGTAAAGAAATTCCAGAACAATGGAAGAACAAAGCATCATTCGACAAAGAGATGTTCGCCGTTTACCAAGCTTGCATTCACTGGCACAATGACTTGGACGGCAGATCTTTTCATATTTGTTCTGATCACAAGCCTCTGCTAGGCACGATGCTTAAGAAAAATGCACATTTTTCTAAAATGAGATTAAGATGGCTAACATACATCTCTCAAATGACGAGTGACATTCGTCATATTTCCGGTGAGAGCAACGTCGTCGCCGACGCACTCTCCAGACCCTTCGATCCGGTTGAAATTCAAACAAAATCGATTTCAACCCAGACGGACGAGGGTCCACCCATAGCCGAAATTTCGCAAATTACGGCTGCAATAGAGTGCAATCTCCTACTGCACATTTCAAATTCACAAATTCGTTCTCCTCCTAACGCAGAGGACAAATTAAAACTCACACGAGTTGAATTCCCTCAAGGAGAAATTTGGTGTAACCTAGACCTAGGACACCCTAGACCTTATATTCCAAACGAAATAAGGCAAGAAATAATCAGCCAAATTCACAATTTGGGACACCCAGGTATACACTCTACAGTGTATAAAGTTAAACAAAGATATTTTTGGCACGGACTCCGTGCAGATGTCTCCAACTGGGTCCGAGCGTGCGAAACTTGCCAACGAGCAAAAATCACGCGCTCCGTGAAGCTCCCTTACTCCGAATTTGAAACGGCTAACAAATTTTCACACGTACACGTTGATATTACCGGACCCTTACCTTTAGCTAAAGGAGGGAAACGTTACATTTTAATGATGGTTGATAGAGCAACGGGTTGGCTAGAGGCAGTCCCTCTTAACAACATCGAAACAACCACGATCACAAACGCCTTTATCAATATTTGGGTAGCTTCAAAGGGCGTACCTAAATATATCACAAGTGATCAGGGCACTCAATTCGAATCAGATCTATTTAATTCCATTATGGAACGTCTCGGAGTAGAACATACCCACACGTTACCATACAAACCGTCAACAAACGGAATGGTAGAACGCAGAAATAGATCTCTGAAAGAGGCTCTCAAAGCGCAAAACGAAAATTGGCTCGACGCCCTACCAAAAGTACTACTCGCCATGCGTACGGCAGTAGACCCAGCAACGGAAACTACACCGTTCCAAAAAGTTTACGGAATTGACGTACCACTCCCAGGAGACATTTTCGTAACTTCTACAAACCTTTCGGAGCCTCTCTTCTTCCGGCCTACGCATATTAAACATAATAATACGAAATATGCCGTAAACATGCCCAAAAATTTGGATACATGTACACATGTCTATATCAGAGTGCCCACACAGCTCACCTCTCTGCAATGTCCTTACACGGGACCATTCAAAGTGGTTAAAAGAGATAAGTTTTCGGTTACAGTGCAAATTGGCGAACATACAAAAAAAGTTCCCAAACAGCAAATAAAACCAGCTTACACTCTAAAAACAGACGAAGCTGTGTCACTAAACAAAAATCAGGCAGAAAATAAGGAGGAGACTCCCCGAAAATCTGCCAGAAGGCACGTCCCCTCTACCGAGAGGTGGGTGACGGCGCTCAAAACACCCCAGCCGGCGTCGTCGTTAATAACACGACGTCTTGGGGGGGCCCCTGTGGTGAAAACCACCCCCTCTTGTCAACAGCCCTTTTCAGGGCTACCAAAAAGAGGTAGACACAACACAAAAATATTTACAAGACGTCGAGTTATAACTCCGTCAAACAAAATATTTCACCAGAGAGAAAATACGAAATTCTCTCTCAAAAGTGAAATATTAACTAATAACACACAAGGCGACCTCCCTAAACACTTACTGGGCGAGAGAGATGCGACAAGCATCTCGAAACAAGTCGCCTTGAATGAGAAATCTCAAACAGAAAAACTCAAGGTCGTCCAGCCACCCCCGGGGACCCCGTCGCAGCGACGGACGTGGGGAAACCACCTCGAAAGACCAGCTCAGCTATCATACTCGCAGATACTGAGAAAACAATGTGCGAACCAATGAGATTACACAGTCGAATTAATGAAATTAAGCGGACCAACCAGGAGGCGGCCACCTCCCTATAAATACCCCGCTGGGAGCCCTCCGAATTTCATTCCACTCTCCGCTCTCGACGACGACACCTCTGAAGTACGAAGAATTCTACACGCTCTACGCTGACGAACCTTCTGCATTACGAGTTCATCTCAAGAACGGCCTCCTACTGCTTTCTACAAGGCATACCTTCTCTCCACTCAGATCTCGCATTGGCATCTACGAGTCCAGTGATTATTCATCCTGCTCATTGCCCAACGTAGTTCATCTGTCAGGACGCCACCCGGTACATCTATCGATATTCTCTTTAGATCGTACGCCCGAGGGACGTTCCGAGCCGTGTCGCCCGGGTTTCGTAGCATTAAGCTCGTAACCGACCGCTGTGGGCACGCCGGTAAATTACTCTGCTCATCCGCTCTAATTTACCGTCCAAGGAAGTCTTTTTCAAGACTGCGAGGTAGGACCCTGACATACGAGCATTGGAAAGACGCTCTGTCAAGCGAGTCCACCTCCCAAACCCTCTATTTTTCACACATAGAGGCATCGAAACGAGCTAAAAACTCGGTTATTTCGATGGAACGTCGGCCGTCTTATTTCCCCATGCAAGGGGAGGCAGACGACGGCGAAGCCGGGCCGCGTAGCCCCCGTAGCGCTCCCTACAGGCTACCCGGCGAATCCGCTGAACCCAGCGACGGCGTAAGGCGCGATCCTCACGCCCGGACCGCCTTCTCACCCGACGTATTCGTTAAAGAAACGTTCGATCAAGCCTCGCCTATACAAAAGATCGAGGATACCTTTCAGACTCGCTCTGAAGCCGATCATTACGATTCGACCAAGCTGTCCGAGTACCCACGATATTCGACGCAGGCCTACACGGCCGATCCGAGTGTCAAATACACTCCAAATGTGCAAAAAGCGAAGGATACTTTTCAGTACCTCAACCAAGCTCAACATATTCCCCCTACAGATATAAATCTTAGGCCGGAATATTACAAAACGGCTCAGTACCAAACTGATCGAACCCAGCACCCGCTATGCGAGCCCAGTGCTCCACGCGGCTGCGACACGAACTACCTCCCATTTCAGTCCGCCAAGCCAGTTGACCTTGGCGGATCCGCTCACATTCCTTACGGGAATGACCCGGGGACTAACCCGCATAACCGGAATATAAATGTCCGACTTGGCCTACCTACGCCAAGTAAAACATATTCAAATCCACTACACCCAGGTTTTAGGCTGGCTTATAGTCGCTGCCTTTTTGCTAGTTTTGGAAGCAGTGTTTGCCCTCCAAGTGCAGTGTTCTGGGTCTGCACATTTGCGAGTTTTGTTACCGAAACGTGCGTGGTTTCGACAGACATAGGCCGTCGGTTTGTGAGGCCTACTCTCTACTGGTTGGGGTTTGAACTCAGCTTGTTGTGAGAGGGCCTTTTTGAAACCAGTTTTCATGGGTTTCGGAGTAGATTCTACTCCTCGTATGTTTAGAGAGGTATTCTCTGTTTTGTACGCGTGTAGCGTATCAGCTAGGTCGAGCCGGGCGGTCGTGGTAGGCTGAGCTGCGACCATACCTCGTGCTTCGATGGGTAGAGTCTCGATCCACTTTTGAGTGATCAGAGCCTCTGAAAAGTACCCAACAGCTTTAGAGTACATTTCGTGGTACTTGGTGCTGGGTTTTTTGGCGAGAGATGCGGGGTCCTCGAGTGCGAGGAGCCTGTCCTGTAAGGACAACCCATATTCTCGCTGTAGGCGCTGTTTGGCCTCTTCGTAGGGTGCGTGGGGTGCCGTGAGGTAAGCTCAGTCGATAGCTTCCCTCATTTCTTCTGGTACCCACTTGTATATAGCTGAGAAGCATTCGTTCTGCGTTCTCAGGTGTTTTCGCACGCAGTATTGATCGAACTCGGCTAGTGCACGATCGATATTCTTCTTTTGGAAGATTGGTTTTTGATAATCTCCCATCTCCTCTAAAAGTGCTCGAAAGCCACTTTGTGTAGAGGGTTGTTGCATGAGATGTGGGGCGTAGAGGCCCGGCGGTGGTCGCACGCCCGCAGTGGTTCCCTGAAATCCACTAGCTTCATAAGAGGGAACGAAATGCTCCGTGTTAAGCCTGTTCAAAGGCGGGGTCACCATTTGTAGTGGATTTATATATGTTTTACTTGGTGTCGGTAGACCAAGTGGGACATTTATATTCTGATTATGCGGGTTAGTTCCCGTGTTATTCCTGTAAGGAATGTGAGCGAATCCGTCAAGGTCAGCTTGCTTGGCGGGATGAACTGAGAGATAGTTCGTGTCGCAGCCGCGTGGAGCACTGGGCTCGCATAGTGGGTGCTGGGTTCGATCAGTTTGGTCCTGAGCCGTTTTGTAATATTCCGGCCTAAGATTTATATCTGTAGGAGGAATATGTTGAGCTTGGTTGAGGTACTGAAAAGTATCCTTCGTTTTTTGTACATTTGGAGTGTATTTGACACTCGGATCGGCCGGGTAGGCTTGTGTCGAATATCGTGGGTATTCGGACAGCTTGGTCGAATCATAATGATTGACTTCAGAGCGGGTCTGAAAGGTATCCTCGATCTTTTGTATAGGCGAGGCTTGATCTAACGTTTCCTTCGCGAATACGTTAGGTGAGAAGGCGATCTCGTCGTGAGGATCGAGCCTTGCGCCGTCGCTGGGACCGGCGGATTGGCCGGGTAGCATGTAGGTAGCGCTACGGGGGCTAAGAGGTCCGGCTTCGCCGTCGTCTGCCTCCCCTTGCATGAGGAAATAAGACGGCCGACGTTCCATCGAAATAGCCGAGTTATTAGCTCATTTCGATGCCTCTATGTATAGAAATAGAGGGTTTAGGAAGGTGGACTCGCTTGACAGAGCTTCTTTCCTTTGCTCGTATGTCAGGGTCCTACCTTGTAGTCTTGAAAAAGACTTCCTTGGACGGTAAATTAGAGCGGATGAGCAGAGTAATTTACCGGCGTGCCCCAGCGGTCGGTGACGAGCCTAGTGCTACGAAACCCGGGTGACACGGCTAGGAACGTCCCTCGGGCGTACGATCTAAAGAGAATATCGATAGATGTACCGCGTGGCGTCCTGACAGATGAACTACGTTGGGCAATGAGCAGGATGAATAATCACTGGACTCGTAGATGCCAATGCGAGATCTGTGTGGAGAGAAGGTAGGCCTTGTAGAAAGCAGTAGGAAGCCGTTCTTGAGATGAACTCGGGATGCAGAAGGTTCGTCAGCGTAGAGCGTGTAGAAATCTTCGTACTTCGAGGTGTCGTCGTCGAGAGCGGAGAGTAGAATGAATTTCGGAGGGCTCCGAGCGGGGTCTTTATAGGGAGGTGGCCGCCTCCTGCCGCCTCCTGATTGGTCCGCTTAATTTCATTAATTCGACTGTGTAATCTCATTGGCTCGCACATTGTTTTCTCAGTATCTGCGAGTATGATAGCTGAGCTGGTCCTCCGGGGTGCTTACGAGCGTCTGTCGCGGAGCCGACGACCTTGAGTTTAGCCGGGGACCTCGGGTGCTTTCTCTGCGTCAGTTGTTCAGACGGGGTCCCCGGGGTGGCTGCTGGACCAGAGGTGGTTGCTTGCCACCTCTTGGTTGGTTCGCCTATTGTCTCTCGTGTAATCAGTGTTTCTGATTGGCGAGTAGGCTTGTTTGAATTGTCCTTGTTAGTTTTAGAGGACGTTTGATTTTCTGTTTGAGTTTTCTCGTTCAAGGCGACTTGGTTCGAGATACTTGTCGCATCTCTCTCGCCCAGTAAGTGTCTAGGGAGGTCGCCTTGTATGTTATTAGTTAATATTTCACTTTTGAGAGAGAAATTCGTATTTTCTCTCTGGTGAAATATTTTGTTTGACGGAGTTATAACTCGACGTCTTGTAAATATTTTTGTGTTGTGTCTACCTCTTTTTGGTAGCCCTGAAAAGGGCTGTTGACAAGAGGGGGTGGTTTTCACCACAGTAATATTGTTTATTCTTAAATACAATTCACGTACGGAAGTACTTACAACTATTTCTGACTTCTCCCATTAACCCAGGTACAACACAAGTAAATTCAACAATAGTTTTGCTCATATTAACTTCACTTTATTTTGCAAATATATAATTACCGTAAATTCACTTGCTTTACTAAATTCATTCTTCATCTACATTTATTCACTTAGTCTCCTGACTAAGTCCTACTTCCTTGAAAGTAGGTGGTGGCAGTTCTATCTCAAATCTCCAGAGAACGTCTCGCACAGAGGTATGTACCTAACTGGTCATGAATCAGGCATCACACATGCATATACAGCAGTTGCTGCATGTATATATGCAGTTAACTTGGGTACCTACTAGAGAATCCCCTCCCTATGTCCGTCACCTCGACGTGGTGGGAGGGCTTAGCCACGGCTCGCACTGTCCATTGCACGATAGTATCTCCTAGGAGTATACTGGGCAGTGTGAGCTATTGCACTGGTTACTAAGAACGGACTCCCCCCCTCAAGACAGGGTGTGCACGCCGTGCCTAGGGTCTGCATGGTGCAGAGGGTAATGTGCATCTCAAACGGCTGCCCCAGGGTACCGGCCGACCCCCTGGGTGTAATTAGGCTTACCCGCGCATGCGGGGCTCTGCGCGGGTGGACGTTTATATCCCTAGCTTCTCGTGGGAATAAAAATGAACCACTTAGAAATCTACCCTAAAAAAGGGAAAAACCCGAAGCCAGAGATGGGGAACCCTATATTGGCAGCCGTGGGGGCTGGGGCTCGGGATGGGGCTACCGGTCTTCGAGGGGCAGAGACACACACGTGTGTCGACAAACCCCTCAGACATGGTGGTCCCACTAGTCCTAGGCCCATTGGCCCCCTAGCTGCTGGTTGGGAGGGGGCTGGGGTAGAAACACCGCGAAAGCGGCTTCGAACCCCACACACACCCCCACCTCCATCCTCGGCTTCCAAACAGCAACCAAAGAAGCAATGGGGAGCTGCCCTTGCTCGACCTGAGACCTCTAGCTCTGGCTGGAGTCAGGGTGAGTATATTGGTGCACCCACCGCCACCAAGATGGTCATAGTACATGGTACCCACTCCGTGGAAAGACTGTCTGACGTGGAGACTGATTTGGTCTATGCTGAGCTCCTCTCACCACCTAAAAATGCTGCAGATTCTTCAAATTAATCTGCAGCACAACAAGGTGGCCACAGCAAATCTATGCCAACTGCTTGCAGCTGGCAAATATGACGTCGCACTCATCCAGGAACCCTGGGTTTCCCGGGGCAGAGTTGCTGGCCTCAATAACGCAGGAGGAAAGCTCATTTACAAGCGCAACTGCGCTGAAAATGTTCGCTCCTGCATATTTGTCAAAAATGATATAAATTCACTAACCATGTCTGAGTTTTGTTTCAGAGACTTCGTTGCAGTGAAAATCATCCTCGAGGAAGGCAACCATAGGGAGCATATAATCACTGCCTCAGCGTACTTCCCAGGAGATGCAGATACTTCAAGAGGACCTCCACCAGAAGAAGTGGCTAACCTTATTGAAAAATGCCGCAATGACAACATGCAGCTACTTTTGGGTGCAGATGCCAACGCCCACCATATTGCGTGGGGAAGCACTGACATCAACACACGAGGTGACCTGTTATTTGACTACCTGGTAGCCAATGATTTATATTTGGCAAACCGGGGAAACAAACCAACATTTGTAACCTCATCCAGGAAAGAAGTTCTCGACATTACCATCACAACCCCTCTGCTTGAAAGAAAAATTGAAAAATGGTTCGTATCCGATATCCCCTCCTATTCTGATCACATGTACATTGTCGTGGTAATCCAAGGTTTGGGTAAAACACGACAGGTACATAGAGATCCTAGGAAAACGAACTGGAAGAACTACAAGGAGGAAGTAGAGGGCAGGTTGAGAGAAATTCGGACCAAAATACACAATAACAATGATATCGAGGCCCTGGCGGAAGAGCTGGAAAGCGCGCTACTCGCCTCATACAACAATCACACCCTGACAACAACTGGGCCCTCGCCAATCCAGGTTTCCTGGTGGAATACGGAACTAGAAGCTGTCAAACGTGAAACTGGCAAACTGTACAACAGAGCCAAAAAGACCGGCTATTGGGATGATTACAAGACCAAATTAGCTGAATATAGGAAACTTATTAGAATAGCAAAAAGGGAAGCATGGAGGAGGTTCTGCGAAGAGGTAGAAAGTGCCTCTGAATGCGCCAGACTCCAGCGAATCCTTGCTAAAGATCCTATCAATCCAATTGGAACACTTGTGAAACCAAATGGAGAATATACCTCAACAGCTGGGGACACTCTGGCACTCATGCTGGAGACCCACTTCCCTGGCTGTTTAGTAATAAATGCTCTAGGTACAGACTCTGACCCACCAGCCCGCACTAATGGCGGGAAATCCTCTCCCTTAGACTGGGAGGTGGCAAAGAGTGTAGTCACCAAAGAGCGAGTGATGTGGGCCATCAACTCATTTGACCCCTATAAATCACCTGGCCCGGACGGCATCATCCCGAAACTTCTACAAGAGGGGGGGGGGGACAATGTCGTTAGGATACTAGGTGCTCTCTTTAGGGCGAGCCTGGCAACAGGCACGATCCCCAGAAGATGGTGTCAAGCAAGGGTCATATTTTTGCCAAAGCCAGGGAAACCTTGGTACAACCAGGCAAAAGCATTTAGACCCATCTGTCTGACATCCTTCAATTTGAAGGCGTTGGAAAAACTTGTAGATAGACACTTGAGGGAAACCTCCTTAATAGAGAGGCCCATTCACCCCAACCAATTTGCCTATCAACAAGGCAAATCCTGTGAAGCTGCATTGCACCACCTAGTCACCAGGGTGGAAACTGTGCTGGCTGACAAGGAATTTGCAATAGGAATATTTTTGGACATAGAGGGGGCTTTTGATTCAACCTCAGTAACCTCCATTATAAGGGCTACTCAAAGGCATAACATAAACAACACCATATGTAGGTGGATACAAACTATGCTTACGAGTAGAACGGTAAATGCTGAGCTCCTTGGGGAATCAGTGGAGGTGTCTGTGGCGAGGGGCTGCCCGCAGGGGGGGGTACTATCCCCACTGTTGTGGAACCTCGTTGTGGACTCTTTACTTGAACGACTCAACACACTCGGTTTTTACGCTCAAGGCTATGCCGATGATGTGGTCATCCTGATTAGGGGACCATTCGTTGGAGTAGTCTCAGATCTGGCTCAGTCAGCTCTGAAAGTGGTGGAAGACTGGTGTGGCACTGAGGGCCTAAATGTAAACCCCAGCAAAACCACACTTGTAACCTTCACCAGAAAAAGAAATTTGAGGGGCCTTTCAGAACCTCTTCTCTTTAATTCAAGGGTGCCCTTTCAACGTGAGGTCAAATATCTGGGCGTATACCTGGATACAAAACTCACCTGGAATAAACACCTAGGATACATTGCAAACAGATGCAAAGGAGCCCTCATGTGCGCTAAGCGTACATGTGGGAAGGTATGGGGGCTACAACCGCGGATGGTCCTGTGGATTTACACCGCCATTGTTAGACCCATAATAACGTACTGTTGCGTTGTATGGTGGCACAAGGCAGGTCAGGTGGGAGCCCGACAAACTCTCACCAGCATCCAGCGACTGGCCTGTCTAACCATCACTGGAGCAATGCATGGTACACCCACAGCAACCATGGAGGTTCTACTGGGTCTACCCCCAGTGGATATCTTCATAAAAGGAGAGGCCATGATGGCCTCCCTGAGGCTGAAATGGAATGGCTCTTGGCGGACAACTCCTCACCGAGGTCATACCAACATATTGGAACTGATACAAGAACCACTACTCGACATGGTGGCCGATATCATGCCCAAAACTCTCTCCCAACCCCATCTCTACACGTCAATCATTACAAGAGAGGGACTATGGGAGAACAAATGCTGCTCCAATGACATCATCTGGTTCACAGATGGGTCAAAAATGGAAGCAGGAACTGGCGCAGGAATACATGGGGCTAAACCCAGGTGGAACACTTCGTTTCCACTTGGGCAACACACCTCTGTATTCCAGGCAGAAATTGTGGCAATCGAGGCAGCAGCTGCGGAGAGTCTTAGGAGGGGGCATAAAAATGCCCACGTCCGCATCCTTTCTGACAGTCAAGCGTCGATAAAAGCACTAACGGCTCCAACCATCTCGTCCCGAGTGGTATGGTGCTGCATGCAAACCCTCAACAACCTAGCCAAACACAACCGGGTTCGCCTGGAGTGGGTGCCGGGGCATAGAGGCATTATTGGCAACGAAAAGGCTGACGAGCTCGCGAGAAGGGGCTCCCAAACCCCATTCGTAGGGCCTGAGCCAGCAGTCGGCTTACCAAAAACCACCTTCAGAAAAACCATCAACACGTGGGTCAACCAACAAACCGCTAAAAGATGGGTCAATATTGAAGGACACACCCACAGTAAACTTATGGTGGCTGAACTCAACACCAAAATTACAGAGGGGCTACTTAGGAAAAACCGTAGGGAACTAAAAACACTGGTTAGCCTCATAACCGGTTTTGCACCCCTACGATTTCACCTACATCGTGTAGGGGTCACACAAAACTCAACCCTGAGCAGACTATGTGAGGAGACTGACGAAACGGCATCCCACATAATCTTCGAGTGCCCTGCACTCACCCATCGCAGAATTGAGCTCTTTGGGGCCCAAACCCCGATGAGCTCCATTCCGAGCGAACAATTAATCAAGAGCCTACCACCCCTTATCAGGGGGCTGAGTCTCCTTGATTAAACAAAAAACTCTCAGGAAAGTACAATAAGCCAACAGGCTTCCGTGCTGGGGGCTCAAAACCCCCGCCCTGAGAGTTTTTCTCTACATCTACATCTACTAGAGAATCGAATAAGATCAAGCCGGATTAGCAGTAGTCAGCCCATTGAACTATGATACACAGGGTATCACACTTCTGGGCGCACCACCGGCCAGAGTTCGATTCTACAACTAATTTGTGACTTTTTTGTCCTACAACATATATTTTTTAATTCACGCTAAAGACCACTTTTTTTTTCACTTTTAAGATTTTTTTTTCGCGTTTTCGATTTTGTGTCACTAAAACTGTCATAACTTCCTGAATTCCCAGTCAAAATTAAAATATATACAGTTGGAAAGAGCGTTAGATTTTCTATTTCTCTGATGCCTTTTTAAAAATTTTGAAATGAAAATAACGGGTAAAAAATTAGCCGTAAGTGAAAAATGTGTGAAATTCCGAAAATGATCTCTTTTCAAATTTTGTCTCTCGAACCGTCTTTGACGGAAATTTTCATGCTGTAAGCGTTAAAGTTGCATCAAAATCCCAGCTTTCCAAAGGTATAGTCAATTTTACTTTGCTATGATGTCTTAATGTTGAAAAACATTGTTTTTAAAATGAAATCGAGGGTTTTCTGGAAAAATGATTAATGAAAATACGAGTTTGGGGATGGTTTCAACGATTTTTTTCACGCTGAATTGAATAGTAGGTATCACTTGCATATCTCCTCAACCCCGTTATAACCAAGTTTAATACTTCAACTCACAACGAACTAAATCACTCGCGACGAAGTTGAGGAAACCCATTTCAAAACGAAAATTGGTGAAAAAACGTAGTCTATTTCCACGAAAAATAAAGAGTTATGCGGTCAAACTGGAAGGAAATTCAGGGAAAGAATAGACGAGCATCAGGAGGATTTCAAGGAAAATAAGGGTAAGTCTACATTTGCGAAATATCTTAAGGAATCCAATCATAGTTACGATTTTGATTTGACAGATAGACAGTTTGTAGAATTTCTTCATTTTTGTCCAAAGGGAGGTAGGTATGTTGAATGTACTTGAAAAATTCGAAATAATCAAATAATTCGAAATAATTCTGGTAAATGTTTAAATGAGGATATATCTCAATATATTTCACCACCGATAGGTCCATTTCTATAAAGCTTGGAATTATCCCTTACTTAACACTGTTGAAACCATATTTAGCTATTTTCCCCCCTTCACTTCATCTGATTAGCTACAATCCCCATGCATTCCCTACATACATCGGATTGCAACGAGGTTTTCCTACACATATGCAGCCATACCGAGCGAGCAACATCCCCTGCACACGTTAAACCTACCCTTAGGGACCTACCGTTTGCGAGCGAAGTGAGTCCGTGGACGTGGAGGCGTGCGAAGCGAGCCGGAGCGGGTAGTAAATTATAATTAACAATGGTTAACCACTGTAATCAACCGACTGAACTCAGTAAATAATTAGCGGTGCAACGACAATGTGCCAATGCGAAGTGTGGCAGTGAATCGCAACTACCTATTTAAATAATAGAAAGGTAGCATGCAGTTTCTAGGAGTG
Source organism: Adelphocoris suturalis (assembly GCA_030762985.1). NCBI lineage: Eukaryota > Metazoa > Arthropoda > Insecta > Hemiptera > Miridae > Adelphocoris > Adelphocoris suturalis. Next base: position 101,820,041 of record CM061044.1, on the reverse strand, counting down.
TTTATAGGACTGGTAGAACAACTGGTAGTTAGGTAGGTACATAACTATTTGCATAGGAGGAGGAAGCGTTCTCTTAACAATGCCCCTTTTAATAATCCGTTTATGCTACTAGCCGTGATACGCACTGTTTCGTGTCTGTTCTAGTTCGATCATTCATACAACCTGCTAGTGACGTCAAGCTTTCCTCGGCCCGTCGATTCTGATTAGGACTAATAATCCTTCGCTCATATTTTCGTCCAGACCGCCTTCCACCTGAGGCTTTTTGGCCGTGAAACGCGTACTATGGTTCTTATTGCATTATATAATACAACTTTTGTAATCATCACGTAGGTATACGCGTATAGTTGCGTAATTCCTTTACTTACACTTTTACGGAGTTACGGCTGGTGAGAGAGAGAATGTCAGCGGTTCCAAATAAAACCACCTGCCGGGTCTCCCTTATAATTTCATCAGACACCTTATATGTGTGACTGATTACGGACAGATAACACACATACACACGCACGAACACAAATCACAAACACACATCATTAAATATATATATATATATTTATTTAATGATGTTAATTATACCAGCTCCAAGCAAAGGGTTGCACTCATGCAAGAAGCGCTTGCAAGGTTTGCCCTTTGGTCATTGAGGAGGAAATTTTCGGATCGCCCAACAATCACAACTCATACACATGCAAAGGGTCAGCAGATTGCCAGACACCAATGTGTGTGTATGAGTTGATTTGTAAAGAGTGCCCTGCATTTTACGTAGGGAAGGCCGAAACCCAACTCAACTTGAGGGTCAACAATCATCGAGCGTCTGTGGTGAATGTTAATGAAGACCTACCTGTAAGCCGACACGCCACAACCCGTAACGCGACGTTTGGTGACTGTTTCGGCATAAAAGTCTTGAAAAAAATGAGACCCCACGAAAACAAGAGACAGCTTCACGAATCAGAAAAAGCACATAGCAACGTTTTGGGTGCTTACGATCCTCCAGGCCTCAACATAAAACGATGAGACTAAATCCAAAGATACCGAAATTCCTTGTCAACGTTGTGAACAAATTCCCTACAATTAATCAATTTCTTTTTTAGTTAGAAAAAGGCAAAAGCCGAAATATAAAAATAGTTTTGTGACGTTTTTTCTGTTATCTTTTCTAATTTTGTGATTATAATCAAGCTCTCCTAGAGTCATTTTCAATAAGTGATATATATATATATATATATATATATATATATATATATATATATATATATATATATATATATATATATATATATATATATGGTAACTCCTTTTTATTTTTAAATAGTGTTCAATGGTGAAATTAGATACTGATTACCAAGCGCCTCAGTGGTAATACGACGGCTTTTCACATAGGAACCTCCACTTTTTATTGCAGATTCGGAATCGACATAAAATGTCATGAAAAAATGACCCCTTACTTGAATTTTTGTGCTCGCAAAAATGTACGCAATTACGCGCAAAAAGGCGCCAATCGTGAAATATTGAGTTTTTGCAGATAGCCAATTGCCATATGTATGATATACGATTTTAAAGCATTTATTGGTCTATATACCAAGTGCGAATAACAACGAAAAAACAGGCCAGAATTGCACTTTTTCCACTTGTTTTCACACAGCACAAAGCGTAGGTACCTACTAAAATTTCATTTTTTTGGTGTTTTTCCAAACTTTTATTGCGAATATCAACGAAAGAACATCACCACGTGATTCAGCTTGAAAAAATAGGTACCCCAAAATTATGTATATAGTATGTGGCAATTGAATACCTTCAAAACTGGATATTTCACTATAGACGCCCTTTTTGCGCGCGATTGCGCCCTTTTTGCACACACAAAAATTTGAGTGATGGGTCATTGTTTCCTAACATTTTATGCAGATTTTGATTCTGCAATAAAAAACGGTGTTTCCCATTTGAATAACACAATAAGCTCGTGACAATAAAAATCCAATTTCACCATTGAATTGTATTCATAATTAACCAAGTCTGCCAAGTTGGGTGGGCAGTATAGCTTCCTCGTATATTGTAACGTGGACGTATAGAATTAGTTGAAGAACACAGTCGAAATGATTGGATGCTGGATAGAACAGTATCTAATACATGTGTATACATGCTAGAATGCAAAATAGGGTTATAATTTGTGTTTGCGCATGCGCATGTTGCCTAGAAATTAACCAGTACAATAATTGAAATTTTCATCAAAATCGGTCCATTATTCTCGGAGTGTCATCCAATATTAGTTTTTCGCATGCACAATACCTATTTATTATTCAACCAAATGCAATGCAATGCAGAGGGTATAATCCTGGACTCAACAACCCCCCGAGTTTGAACGAAATCGGACTGATAGATCATAAAAAATCGACGTTATAAGAAATTCACGTTGGCACGTGCTCACAGACTTACTATTAATCTATCGGCAATGGAATTTATAGGAGGTCATCTAGAAGCTAACCCGCACAAAACCTGAAAATTTCATCAAAATCAGTCCAGACTGACAGATATACAATCAGACAGTCAGACACAGAACCAAAATTGATCAGCAAGCTGAGAAACGCAAAAAGCAAGTGAAAATTTCGATTTTGGAGGAAACAACTTTTTTCGACTCCTCGCACGAACACATCTAGTGAGGAAGCAAAAACAAGGGCGTTAACATTAAAGGTTTTTGATATCTTCAAAACTAAAAATAATAAATGGCTGGTCCATTAAATTTTAGCCACCTTGTGTATGAGGAGGTTGCTTTGCAAAAAGTATCAACTAAATCCAACTGAGTATATTTTACAGGACAGCCAAACGAATGATGAAGCACGTGAATGTAGATAGAACTTTCTATTCGTCCGAGAGGTCAAGATTTGTTGTCTTCTTAATTATAGCAGGATACCTATTGGTGACAAAGCATGTACCTATGTAAGATACTGGCGCTGACACTCAATTTCGTCCTGTGGGATAATAAAAGGTACGAAAGTACCATTTTGAAAAATACAAACTGTAATTTGATAAAAGATAAACTGACAACAAAAGTCCCTCCTGTTCTTGGTTTCGCAAGGTTCTTATAGAAATTAAGCAAATAAGCTTCTAGTCCTTATAATCTCGATGATTGACTTGATTGACTGTGAAATTTAACAAGAAGCTGAAATCTCAATACCTGTGAAATAATGTGATAAATAAATGTGATACGTGATTGACTGTCCCGAACTCATCTCCGAAATCGACCTACATATTCCAGCTTTTTACTCCCGTAACCAACCCATTTTTCATATTCAATTCTCCGCAACTAATTACCTGTATGAACAGCTTCTCAATAGAATCCCTCGTCAGGCCAACCATATACTCCAACGAAATCCAGCTTTAGACTTTTTCCATGAACAGCCATCTCGAACCTTCCGCTCAAAAATATTACGCACCATCCACCGACCGCCCTGAAATCTCTGTCCACATAGCCCTACACTCATCTCAGCTACAAGAAGTGTTTGTTTGTGATTTTGACCTTATATATACACACATATACTTATATTGTTATTTTAGTTTCTTCTGAAACACCGATTTTGTTTCCTCATCAAGAGACGTATTTATTTTGTTAATAATATTGTAATTGGGCATCGCCCGTTTTGTAAATAAATAAATAAATACGTTACCCTGGAATGTAGCATCCAACATATCTTTGAGCATTGCTATTCACACTATTGATAATGAAGTAATCACACGTTCCACTCAAATTTCAGGAACCAAAAACCAGTAAACCTCCCAGAAAATCATTCTCATGTACCGTGAGATAGCTATTCATACTTGGCCATACCTAACGTGTGCTCGGGGTGGCCGTGTTCAGCCATCCTTGGTTCCACACAATTCGACGGATTATGTGCTCTGAATCAATTTCCAGAATTAGACTCGGGAAAAGCCCGTCAGTTTGACTTTCCCATTACCGATTTGCAACAAGCGTGTTTGGCAACTAAGTTTTTTCTCAATACCACAACAATGCAGTGTTCTAACAAATTAACGAAATCTATACTTACCTCATGAAAATATAACAAGTACGCCAATTTCTTCAACAGTTTTTTCGCCTACTCCTCACGTTTCAACCTACAGGTAGCGGAAACATTGTTTTCACTTTCAGGAGATGAATAATTTTTGTCTCTAAAATCAAAATTTCCCCTCGCATTTTGACGATTCTTCGAAGGAAATGAAGCTATTGCAATTACCTACTTCGAAATTTTAAAAAATAACATTTTCTCCAAGGAAATCCGTTTGGGGCATCCTAAAACGATTCCTGGAGTTTGAATGTAAAACAGTTCCTATGTATACATGTTAGACAATCTCCTTAGGAACTAAATCACTCGCGACGAAGTTGTGGAAACCCATTTCAAAACGGAAGTTAGTGAAAAACGTTGTCTATTTCCACGAAAAAGAGTTACAATGTTAAATCGATTTCGACGGTTAGGCCATCATCAGTAACAAACAAAAAGTTATTGTTTGTTACTGATGATGGCCTAACCATCGAAATCGATTTAACATTGTAACTCTTTATTTTTCGTGGAAATAGACAACGTTTTTCACTAAGTTCCGTTTTTTTTTTTTAATCTCATTTGGATTGAGATAAAAACCGTTCTTTCAAGAATAAAAAGAAAAACAGCGAAGCTAACAATAATAAAACAAAATATATCAAGCATTCTAAAAGAACGGATGAGTTCGTTGGTCAGCATTTTATGAACACAATAGTTCGGTCAAAATTTAAAAACAATTGCTAGAAAATCACTTGAACTTCCCAGTCATACATCATGATCGTATTTTTTTCAGTATACATCATGATCGTATTTTTTTTAGTATATGAGCGAATTTTCATAATTTTTTAAATATTATAAGTGTTCAATTGTTAAATTCCAAATTTGTACTTTAATTAAATTTATTTTAATTTAATTTGATTTTATTGTTTGTATTTGTCAAAAAGATCATTAACAGTAGATTTCACGGAAGAAAAAAAGAAAAAAATCTAAATAATATCCAGCTTTAAACAAATCTTGAAAACTTATGTTAATTCTTAGAAACTTGACAATTTTTCACTGTTCGCGTCGATTTTTTAGCCTTCTTTAATGGAAATTAAGTACCTACATTATTCGGAATAATTTTGCCCTAACATAATTTTGTTTTAGTTACACACAGCACATTTATTAGTGATATTTTGTTAAAAAACATACATTTAACCAGCATAAATTTAGCCATTTTTTGCAAATTTAACTGATTTTTGCAGTTTATATTTTGATATTTGAGCAAATTATTGAACTCAAAAAGTGCTGTCCAACAGAGTCGTCCTTTATTTGGAATTCTTGATTTTTCGGCGAAATAATGGTGTTTTTATCTGAGTTTTAACGAAATTTGTGGTAAGATATATATTGTGTCCCAAAAGTAACCCCCCCCCCCCCCATTTTTTTTTCACAATGTTTAGAGATATCGAGGTGAAACTCGGAGAGCGTTTTTGAGGCGCCTGTTACTAAGTTTTAAGCAATTAAAAATCAGGAAAAAATCCCAAACGTTTTTGGACTACTCAATGACTCAATGAGGGACTACCTACTAGAAAAAATCCGTTTTTTTCCGACTGCCACCTCATTTTAAACGTTTTTTTTTAAATTGCTGAGCACAATGGGAAACCAGAATCGATATCTTATTCCGTTCTCGGATTACAGCTGATGAACCATGAGAAACGGCGACTTTTTCAAAAGAGAGTTTTCAAAAAACACTCTCCAAGTTTCACTTCAATATCTCAAAAATTGTGGGAGAAAAAAAAAAAAAAAAAAAAAAAAAAAAAAAAAATTATGCAGGGGAGGTAACTTTTAGGACACTGTATAATATATTTATATTATCTTGTTATATCTTATCTTTCATCTTGGAGAATTGAACAACTAGGTACCTACCTACTTTGGTCTCTTTCCTCTTTTCTTTGTACATGGGTTCGATAATCATAATATAACGACTTAGTCCCCCCCCCCCCCCCTCCCAGAAAATAAGGCGCAATTACTTGCTTGTCTCCATCGGTAGGTACTATACCCGCCAAGTTGATTACAACTCAAAGTTCAAAGTCACGGAGAAAAATCCGTCTGTCGGGGAGGCTTGGGAGTGTCACCATTCGATTCAGCGTGAAAAGTTACGCGGAAACTGATACCAAACTGCACTCATTTCCCCATGTCACGGAAAAGTCTTTCATTCCCAAATCTCGACTGTGATTTTCACCTCTACATTCAATTAAAAAAATTCATTGATTAGGGTGTTGAAAAAATCAGATTCTGAGTATCTACGTTTTTCCCGTAAATGCCTTCCTATAATAACATGCAATAAGGGCCAAAAACAGATTAAGAAAATGTAAAATTCTGGAAAATTTGCACTTTAGCCTCATTTTTCACGCATTGGATCTGCGTGAAAAAATTTGGTTCTACATTGGGAATATGGAAAATTTAACGCTCTTTCTAACGGTACCTATAATACAACTTGAATTTACTACAAAGAATAGTGGAGTTATGGCCGTTTTTATGACATCTTAAAAGCGAAATAACTCGAAACAAAGCATTAAACAAAATTTTCTAGGAGGAACTTTTGTAGGAAATTAGTAGTAGAATCACCCCATGAAGTTTAATTATATACAGGGTGATTCCCTCGCAGATGCAAAAAAAAAAAAAAAAAAAAATTTGGGTGAAACTACATCAAAAATGGAGTAAAATGCCGCCAACTGCATATTTTTATCTCAATCCGTTCTCGAGATATGATTTTTTAAAAGTTTTTTCAGGAAAACCGTGTTTTTTTCCTTTTAAACTCAAATTTCTCCACTTTACTTCATTCAATTTTAACTTTTGACCACATTTTCGGAATCAACATTAAATTTACTATAAGAATAGTGTACTTGGGTTCTTAAAAAGTACCATCCAAAGGCCCTCACATCAGCTCAAACATTGACGATTTTGAAAAAATAATATTTCTGAAAATCTTTAAAACTTTACTACTCTTCCAAAACGAATCCTGGGAACTGGCAAATCTCATGAAAACTGCTTCGTCTAATACTCTTTCCAACGGTATAATCAAGTTTACTTTTATTTAGTTATTTAGTGGAGAAAATTATGTTTTAATGTTAAAAAATGTGGGTTTTTCAATGAAATTGTTGGTTTTCTCGAAAGATGACCCTCCATGAACCTACTAGTATGGGGTCGGTTTCTATGTATTTTTTCACGCTGTATCGAATGGTAACATTTGTAGATCTCTCCAACTCCGTTATAACCGAGTTTTACACTTAAAATCGCAAATGTTTAGTTTGTTTGTTAAGCAGGGTCCACACTATGCCGGGGTAGGCCGGGCGGGCTGACCCGGGCGGCCTAAGCCGCGTTGATGTAGACGCCCCGGGCGGCTTTGCCGGGTTAGAAAATGCCGGCCCGGGCCGTGCCGATCCCAACCCGCATAAAGTAGGTACAGATCAAAGGAAGCCGAGCCGAGCCGAACAAAAATATAGAGTGGGGACGTGCCGAGCGGCCCCGAGCGGCTTCAGTTACAATTAAACCTCCGACCGAACTAGATGAATTATTTTATTTTCGACTCAGTTTGTTTAAGTAGGGTTTTTTATTGTTCATTTTAAGTAATGGAGTGGAATGACGAACAAGTTTTCTTCATCCAAAATTAAATCTTTCATTAATTCGCTAGCCCTGTACAGCTGCCGTCCTCTCCTAAGGCTCGGGCGAATCCAAAATCTTCTTTGACGTCTTTTTGGGGGCTGACATAGCGACGTCATAGTCGGTAATCATTTTGAAAACACTAACACTGAAGGACACTTTAAAAAAACTTCTAAAAAGTACTCTTCAACGAAGTCACCAGTCTTGGTGTTGAAACTAAATAATGTAGGTAGAAATAACCCGGTCGGCTTCGTTTTCGGTGTGGACGTCGTGCCGGCCCGAACGTACCCGCCCGACTTAGCCCACCCGGGTCAACCCACCCGGCCTACCGCGGCATAGTGTGGACCCTGCTTTACGATTAAATGTATGTGTGTTATGGGGTAAAACTAGTTAATTAAAGTGTAAAACTCGATTATAACGTAGTTGAGAGATCTGCAAGAAATTCCATTCGATCCAGCGAGAAAAAATACATAGAAACCGACCCCATACTCGTTGGTTCATGGAGGGTCATCTTTCGAGAAAACCAACAATTTCATTGAAAAACCCACATTTTTCAACATTAAAACATAATTGTCTCCCCTAAATAACAAAATAAAAGTAAAATTGATTATACCGTTGGAAAGAGTATTAGACGAAGCAGTTTTCATTAGATTTGCCAGTTTCCAGGATTCTTTTTAAAAGAGTAGTAAAGTTTTAAAGATTTTCAGAAATATTATTTTTTCAAAATCGTCAATGTTTGAGCTGATGTGAGGGTCTTCGGATGGTACTTTTTAAGAACCCAAGTACACTATTCTTATAGTAGATTTAAAGCTGATAGGTACCGAAAATGAGATTGAAAGTTGAAATTAAATGAGGCAAAGTGGAGAAATCCGAGTTTAAAATGAAAAAACACGGTATTTCTGAAAAAAACCTTTAAAAAATCATATCTCGAGTACGGATTGAGATAAAAATATGCGGTTGGCGGCATTTTACTCCATTTTTGATGTAGTTTCACCCAAATTTTTTTTTGCATATGCGAGGGAATCACCCTGTATATATGTCACTCCAGACAATACTCTCATTAGAATTGAGATAAAAATTCCACTTTTGAGCTTTAAAAAAAAAAAAAAAAAAAAAAAAAAAAAAAAAAAAAAAAAAAAAAAAAAAAAAAAAAAAAAAAAAAAAAAAAAAAAAAAAAAAAAACGAGCGATAAGTTCGTTCGCCAGCACTTTTTTTGAGCACAGTAAATTGGTCAAACTCACAAAATGTGCTGAAAAAAATCATTAAAAATGGCTAATACGACTAAAACGTTAAATTTATCTTTTTAGTAGAATATTACTAAAATAGAGAGAGAACATTCAAAAATTTACCTAGACAAAAATGTATGCTGAAAAGTGCTCTTGAATTTCATTAATTTATGATAAAAATCAATAATAACTAAAAAAAAAAAAAAAAAAAAAAAAAAACTGGAAGTTGAAAATATCTTTTCAAGTAGTAGATTATTATCTAGAATACGTTTTTTGCCATAAAATTAATAGTGAACGTTTGCACTCCAAGTGCACATAAATTTCAAAGCAATTCAACATAAATATAATAGATAATAACGAAAATTAGCTCACATGGTCTGCTGCATGACTGGAACCATCTGTTGTACTGTTATGTATAAGGTGCTCATGTTTTTGAGTTGTGCTCATGAACGTTTTTATCGTTCAATATGTAATAGAATAGTAATATTTTTATGGTATGCTGATCAAAACTGTGATGCAGTAGCGTGATCATCTTTATCTAATTGTTAACACAATAAAAATTATCAACAATGTCATCTGTTTATAGTGTTAGCCGCGATGATTTTTGATGAAGGTAGCCTCCTCCATAATAATAAACCACATAAAAAGTGTACCTACATACTTACTACTTCAGCTCAATTCTCGCCATTCGTAGCCTTGAAAAACTCTTTCACCGAGAGGCGAAAAAAATTGATTGGAGCGTTTTCACGCCAACACCCCTGCATGGTTATGATCCGCTCCTGAATTTCCCTTCTCGGCAATGTTTTACTTAGATGGAAACAATGATCTTGACTCGCACTACGGCACGGGCAGCCACTTTGAAGTCGAACGAGCACAAAAAAAGTGACTGCCCATGAAACAACGGACAGATCGCGGTCGCCGTTCAACAGTGAGGAAACGACGTTGGCAACTACCTACCATAACTCACCTGAAGTTACAGCCGTTTTACTGGTATCCAGGAGCCCCTTTTGACGGTAACAGCTAGTTTTTACTGTCAAGAGATCGGGTCAGGTTATGCTCAGTTGTCACTTTGATTAATTCTTCTTGCTGTAACCCTGCAACAGATACGAGCTCGTATTGACTTGAAAGTAAATATGAAAGGCAGTTCAGCTGACGGTCCTCAATCCACTTTCGGATAGAAGTTGTGAGTAGTGTCATTGCCCATGTTGCAATTAACTTCAATTTGAAATATCTAGGCCACAATATAACGAGACAAGAGGTTTATAGAATTTTTACTGGCGGAAAAGTGTAAAAGTGGACTAAAAAATGGATCTCTATACCGGAACTATAAAAGAAAGAGCTACCAATTTTCGGTAGCAGCTTTGGTTTTGTAGCAAGAAGGCGAACAAAAGTTAGCCCTCTGAAATCAAAATTTCCACAAACTTTTTGTATTTCGAAGCGTGCTGAGCAATATTGCAATTCCTTGACATACACGAAACCATTCTGTACATAATAGTCTTAGTTCGGGTGAAGATTGTGCAGGTTAGCTCGCCTAGACGGTCAACTATAGATTTCCTTGCCGTATCGATAGTACCTGTGTGTGCGCATGTGCGAAGCGTGAATTTCTCGTAATGTCGATTTCTTTTGGTCTATCAGTCCGATTTCGTTTAAACTCATGTGGTTGTTGGATAGGTATAGGTTCCGGATGAATTTCATCGTAATTGATTGAGTGAATACTACAGAGCACGCACAAAACTAAAATTGACAGGCGAAACTCTGAGACCAATAGAGCGGTTTTGACGAAATTTTCGGGCACTACGCGCGCACTTAACCCCTAGACAATCTCTTATCAATTCACCATAGGTTGAATAATAGCTTATGCGGATGTGCATGATCAATCATCGGTCCGATTTAAATTCAATTTTAACATTCATAAATACCCACATTTCTTTTCGTTCTTTCAGTGGTTTTGCTATAGTAAAACACCATTATCATTTCTCATAGCCCTATATTATGCACACTGGCATGCATGGCCATGCATTACTGTTGTTGCATGTTACTACATGTTGCATGTTGTATGTTACTGTTTTGCATTCAATCATTTTGACTCGTAATTTGTCCTTTAACTAATACCTACGAAACGTCCATGTCAATAAGGGAGGAAAATATACTGCCCACCCAAATTGGCAGACTTTTTAACTATGAATCTCTAGAAACTGTAACTATCTACTATTTTTGTTGTTGTTTTACATTTCAGGTACCTACTTGTTACGTTTAATTTGTTTATGTGTTTTCGGTTTCTTCTTATTTCACCGCCACGGTTGAGAGCGATAACGTAGGATCTGGGAAACTCTTCATGTTTGCATTTTATTGTCCCTTTTTCTTCAAGGTCAGTGATCCAGACCACATCATCCTTCTTCAGATCAGGAAGTTCTCTGGCTTCTCTTCGGTTGTCATAGTTGCTCTTGATCCGTGATTTGATGTTCAAGTCCCTTTTGTGGAAAATTTCTTTCTTCTGGTCGGTTGGTTTCGCGAAGTCTTGCGATGAGGGTAGGGTAGATCGAATTTTCCTTCCGTACAACAACTCAGAAGGTGATAATCCGGATTCCAAAGGGCTTCTACGATATGCCAGCAGACCGAGGTTCCAATCCTTGTTCATCGACAGGATTCTTTTCGCAGTTTGTACGGCTCGCTCAGCAGCACCGTTCGATTGAGAAAAATATGGACTGCTAATAGCTATTTCAAATCCGAAATATTTAGAGAAATCTTTGAATTCACTTGGAGTGAATTGAGCACCGCCATCTGTCCAAACATTCAGTGGTATACCATGTCTTGCAAAAAGGTTTTTGAGACGTTGGATCACAGCATTTGATGTTAATGTCAAAGCAATGATCTCTAGGAATCTTGAATAATAGTCTTCAACTACCATGCACCACTGGTTAGAAAGCTTGAACAAATCGATGCCAATAAGTTCCCAGGGTTTGTCTGGAAGGTCTGTGATTATGAGAAGTTCCGACTTATTTTTTTTATGTTGTCAACAAATAGTACAGTTGGTTATCAATTGTTCAATGTCCTTCGAACAACCAGGCCACCAAACTGATTCTTTCGAACGTCTTCTACATTTCGTTATTCCCATGTGACCCTCATGAATACGGTTAAGAATTTCCCTTCTTAAACTTTTTGGTATAAACAAGCGTCTTCCTCTCACGATAATACCGTTTTCTATCACCAACTCATCTTTGTGTTTTCTAAACTGAGACTGTTTCTCCCATCGACCACTCAAGATGCACTCTCTCAAATTTGTGCTCTCCAAATCCTTTTCCTGGCATTCTTTGATCTCTCTTAAACGACAATCAAAACAAGGTTTTTGATTCAAGGTTTTTGACTTGATTCAGACTACCAATAAATAAATCCTCTTCCAGAAAGTCATCGTCATCGTCTTGAATCCTTTGATTCTCCAAAGGGTTTCTCGAGTGTACATCGGCTACAAAGTTTTCCTTTCCAGGCAAATTCTCAACTTTAAAATCAAAGGTCTGCAACCGCATTCGAAAACGTTGTAAACGACCAGAAAGTTCGTCTAACGGCTTTTCACAAAATATTTGCACCAAAGGTTTATGATCAGTGAAAATCAAAAATTCACTACCAATCAAAAACTGTTTGAATCTTTCGCATATCCAGGTTATTGCTAAAGCTTCCTTTTCAATCATTGCATATTTCGATTGAGCGGAAGAAAAGCTTTTGGAAGCATAAAACACAGGACGCCATTCACCATCCTGAAACTGCTCCAAAACACCTCCTAGTCCATAAGTACAAGCATCGGCTGTCACTCTTGTCAGAGTATTCCTCTTGAATGTAGCAAGAACTGGTGCTGACGAAATGGCTTGTTTTATCTGCTCGAATACATCAGTGAGTTTTTCAATCCAAAACCAAGGAATCCCTTTCTTCTGGAGTTGACGTAATGGATAAGTGAGCTCCTCTAAATTTGGAATGAATTTTGCCTGATAGTTTACCATCCCCAAAAACGAACGTAGTTCTGAAACATTGTTGGGAAATTTGATATTATATATAGCTTATCAGGATCAGGCATGATTCCAGATTCGCAAACAACACTTCCTAAAAATTTAACTTTGTTTATTCCAAAAACACATTTGCTTCTATTTAAGTTTACTCCATGTTGGCGCAACCGTTCTAGAGTAGCTCTCACATTTCTATCATGCTCTTCACTAGTTCTGCCTGTAATCAACACATCATCAGCCAAGTTGATCACGCCAGGCAATCCATCTAAGATCTGAGCCTATCTTTTCAAGCAGCATTTCAAGCAGCAGTCATCGTATGAATGACGTGTATTTCCATCTTTAACTTTTATCATCTATCACAAAGCAACGGATAAACAACACCAGAGTTGAAATAATTATAGAGTTATACGACATCTACTAAGTATTCTAAATTTTGTGATATCTTTACAAACAATATCATTCCTTGTCTACCAATAGGAAGCGGAAACGTTGTTTTCACTTGAGGCTGATGACGATTTTTTGTACAAAATCTAAATTTCCACTCGCATTTTACGTTTTAGATCATTCTGTACAACTTTGGTTCGTACCTATATTATGTGTGCGTGTTTCATGCGTCCGCCAATCCGTGTAACAAACTTAATTTCTACAGTTTTCTTCCAAGTTTGATGACGTTATCAGGGAATATGTGTGTTAGGATGTAGAAGGCCCCCTTTCAGTTTAATAGTTCACAAGTTTTATACTTCACTTACCGCATCGGGTAAAACACAATTCAAAAGTCACATTATCTCACGGTTTGTTTGTCCGATTTCGCTCACATTTGGAGGACAGTTGTGTGTCAGGAGAAGACCTTTTAACCATCCCGTAGGTATTAATTTCAACTCATCTCACATCGATACCCCATATGAATGTGAAATCCCGCAAGTAGCAACCGCATTATTTGTGATAGAATTTTGATGAAATTTTCTAGGAATGCGCGAGTTGGGCTGAGGATGGTCCCTATCAATTTCATCAGTCAAAAATTAATACTTTCCACTGCGCATGCGCGCAAACCTATAATTCATTGGCGTCATTTTCTCATGGCTCGACCGATCTTGTTCAATACTGGAAAATGTTGGAAACTTGTTTCTGGTAGTTGGAAAATGACGAGATGCCTCATAATTTGAGTTTCATCACAATCAAATCACAAGTAGCTGCTACGCATGCGCGAACCTCAAATCCTTGGAACAATAAACTTCAACAGTTTTTATTAGATTTTGTTGAAATTTTCAGGGATTGAACGGTTTAGATTGTAGATGTAACCAATGAACTTCATTGCCCCACACCCTGGTAGCTTTTACGCATACGCAAACGTAACATCGTAGACTGATTTTCACATTTTACGCTCTATCTTAATTTACTATCTACCATACCAACCCGATATAGAATCTTTTAAGTTTGTTTAAAACACTTTAATGATCTCTACATAATATACAAGGAAGCTATGTGCCATACTAGACTTGGCAGACGTTTTTTTGTCGACGAGTGAGATCTAACTATTCCATTATCATCGCTTTGACTTGTAACATCACATTCTTTCTATCTCAGTCTGGTTCTTATTTTAACCTGTTGATTGGTGATCACAGTAAGTAGCACTTAGCTTTACGGTCTAATCGACGTTCCACTGTGCGAAAATAATTGCCCGTTAAACCTGTTCCCTCGGTACCTACTTGTAATGTTAATTGAATGATAGAAACTAGTGTTTTGATGAGCGAGGAAGCGGAAACCACAGCACTTGCACTCACTTACCTCCTTATTACGAAATTCCGCGCCTCGCGTCCGTTCGAAACGTTCTGTCACACTTGTTTGATTGCTGACCTCATCTCGGGAGATTGAATCCCTTCTGAACTGAAAACAGTGCAAACTTATTACGCAACGGTTATTGTTTTAGTTCTGGGTCATGGTTAGGTCTTGAAAATATCGGTAACTATGTACCTTGCTAAGTATAATAATAAGTGCCGACCAGGCAATTGAACTAATAGTACTAGTATTTATTATTATTATTCCTGATTTGAGTTCTTTAATACTATTAACACTATTAACAGAAAGAGTCATGCATACATTAAGTACAAAATCACAGAGTGAGGAATCATGATGTGTTACTTGATGAGTCAACCATGGTGACTTTAGATGTACCCACCTATTTGACAAATCTCCTTCCTGCTAGATAGATTCGTCCTTCCACAGAATGTTACTGATCAGACAACAATGAAATTCATATAAATCACTGCGTAATTATTTGTAGTGTTTTATATACGTTTACTCATAGATATTGTAGATAGGTGTTATGAATTGAATGTCAAAAGATATTCAACGATAAAACCCATTCTTTAAGTGGAATGACGTTTTCATTCACCTACAACGTGTTCTTTATGAAGGACAAGGACACGCCTTCAATGCGTGCATAATACGTACAATGGGTTATGTGGTAATTCGAGTGTTCATTGCCCAACCTGTGTTCGTTCAACAAATTAACTTAACTGTTTAGATTCAAGAGATATTTTCATGAGAACTACTATTTCACTTTACCCGAGTTCCGTTTTCACTTTCCCTACCTAATACCCGAAGTGTCAAGGAAAACTTGTGTAATAGGCTTGGAAATATTCTTCTGAAATAACTACAAAACTTGGGTCTAGTCCCAAACTAAAAACATTCGTTTTTTATGAACCGGAGGAACGTATAACTCAACTATGTGTGCGTGATTGCACGTCTCTCCTTCTGTCTACCTTTTGTCTATCCTTGGTTGAGAGAATTACGGCCTTCTAGAAAAATTAAATAAATTCCGATTTCGAAATAAAGCTTGGTAGATACTACAACAAAAGCCAGAATTAAAAAACTCATATTTTAAGGTTAAGTAGGTAATACAATTTAAGTGTGAACAATCAAAATAGAAAAGCATTGAAGTATTTAGTGGATTTTGGAGTTTTTTCGATCGACTCCAACGATTTTGATAAAGTTCGCAGAAATCTCATATCAATATCATTGTACGAAATGTCAAAGCATCCATTTTAAGCGACGATGTCAAACCATTGCTCCTGACCCTATTAAGGCACAGACAAACAGTTTTTGTGAGGTGAAATATTTTGTTCCAAATTCGTTATTTACACTCGCCTTTTCAAAATTTTCCAACCGTATTTTACTATTTTCACCTAACAGACTGGTCTCGTGCATATCTTTCTGTATGACCATGAATTCTTGCAACTTAAATAACTATTATGGTTTCATCTGATTTTGATGAGATTTTCAGAAATTGCGTGTGATATGTTCTAAATGTTTCACTATCAAATACATTGCTCGCGTACTACTTATCAATACTAGTCTTTACGCTTGCACATATAAAATTACATCATTATTTTTATTAAACAGAAATAGGTAGTTAAACAATCGTATATCAACCCATAAAAAGCTATTTGTCATAATCAATGTTTTTAAAACAAATTCAAAAATGTTGAACGTTTAAAAAAGATAAAAAAATCGTACATTGCACATGGTTTACCCACTTACTCATGTCATTAACAAGAATAATTATGGAATTATTAGTAAAGTACTAGTTAGTAAAGTGAAGTATAATAAAGTAAAGTAGAATTAGTAAAGTAAAGTACTATATAACTTAAAACTAATAACGTGAAACCTAACGGATATCCATTCACCATCCATTATAATCAAATTTGCTTCCAAGTTTATCAAGGCAAGGAAAACTTTGTGTTCCCTTTCGTGAGGTGAACAATATAATCTGATTGCTGTTAAATCGATTTTTTATCCGCATTTTGCTGTTCAAACATTTCTGACCAATTTCTAGGTCTCAGTTGACGAATGTAAAAACCAACTCTCACCTACCTAAGGATCAGAAGAAGCCGCTGCGAGTGCGCAAAAGCAAAATGGGTATATACAGGGTCACCCAGTTAAACACCCCCATTTATTTATTTTTGAAAATACCAAAAACTTCGAAAGTAGCATCCCTTTTATTCTTCAAATACAAATCAATGGTGAAACTAGATTTTGAAGTGTTGTGGTGATAGGAGTGTTTCTACGACTCCTATCTCGCGTTTTCCAAATGGAATCCCCCTTTTTTTTTGCAAATTTGGAATCAAAATTAAATTTTATGTAAAAATGACCCATCATATTGATTTTTAAGAGCGCGAAATGTGTGCAAATTGTGAAATTTAGAAATTTTTAAGATATTAAAATGCCACATGTGGTCGGGTTCACCTCATGGTTTTAGGTCAACATACTACTATAGTGTGTAAAATTTAGGCCTCTTGCACTATTGTGAAAAGGCAGGTCCAGGGAATGTGGCGGAGGGAGTGACCGGCACGGGACACCGACTGTTGCTTTTACTTTCAGTCGAACTCCGACACCTCATCGCCGCGGTCTCACGAAATTTCACCCTCGCCGTAGTTTACCAGACTTCTCTGGCTTTTGGGGCTTAGGTTTTATTAGGTTTTATTCGGTAATTTCTGCTCAATAAAAAAGTGATATCCGCTAAGTGATCCGTCCATAATTTTGACGCGGGATCGGTGAAATTGTCGAGAAATTAAGTGGTTGGAAAATACGACACCGATAAAACTTCACTCCATAAACGGTATCTAGTCATTTGCCATCAAGAGGGAAATCAAAACAATGTCATCTACGCTTTTCAACTTGAAATCAGGTAAGCTAAGTTGCCCAATATCGTCCCTTCTACCTCCTGCTGAAAGGCACAGTAAATCAAATACGCACATAGTAAATTTCATGAATGCTACTGGTGTTTACTTTCTAAAACCAAGCAAATCAAGTTGTGAACGACATTTCAGTGGTTCCTGAGCCCCTCAGAGTGTAATGAAGGGGGTAGGAGATACTTTTAAATTTTACCTTCTGTCCGCTGCTGAGAGGCTTCACTCTATTTTATAAATATGTACATCTTCATTTGCATGCATGCTCATGGTTTTTCCTGTTTAAAACCAAGCAAATCAATGTTATGAATGACATTTAAGTGGTTCTTAGAGTGTAATGAAGGGGATAGGAGATACTTACCTTCTGTTTCCTAGTGAGAGGCTTCACTCTATCCAATAAATATGTACCTACATCTTCAATAGCATACATGCTCATGGTTTTTCCTGTCTAAAACCAAGCAAATCAATGTTATGAATAACATTTCAGTGGTGCTTAAGCCCCTCAGAGTGTAATGAAAGGGATAGGAGATACTTTTAAATTGTATCTTCTATCCCCTTGCTGAGAGGCTTCACACTATTCTATAAATATGTGCATCTTCTATTAAATGGATGTTGATAGTGTTTCCTGCCTAAATCCAAACAGCCCAATATTATAAACGACATTTCAGTGGTTCCCGAGCCCTTCAAAGTGCAATGAAGGGGACAGGAGTGAAACTGATGGAATTTCGTTCATCACGTTCCCGGTGGTCAAAACAGATCTCGTTTAATAAACGGTCAGTCGGATGAACTCACACACATTCATTTAATATTGAGAATTCAGATTGAGGGAGATATTAGGTTTTACTGTAAAAATTCCAAGCTTGTGACTAACACTGGTTTTGAGGCTGCGACATAACGTTCCATGGCCTCTTGTGTTGATGGGATGATAACTACGTAGTTACTCAAATGAGAAGTTTTCGGAGCGCTACTTTCTATAGTAGTTGCTGACTATTACTTTCAACTTATAGCATAAGGACTTACCTACTCCTCAGCCCAATCGACAATCAAGAACGTATTTAATTTTTGTGCCTGACATTGAAACATTCACTAGACGTCTTATACTTATATTCTCTATTGCAGGTTTACAACTGAATGAATAACTTGATAGTACATGGAGTGATAGCTTCGGAACTTAGAACCACTTAATTCCGTTAAATTGTTTACAACTTGAGTATGCCATGATAAAAACACATCTCAAAATCCACCTTAAAATTGAATAACGTATTCATTAATTTATGTACTTAATTGGACAATTATCGTTGTTTATGGGAGGCACTTACAATATACCAACCCCAGTTTTTTCATACAAATAATGATTAATTCCGTTCCAATTATTTTACACCTTGGAATTTGGTGAAATTCTACCTCGTAGATATAGAGGTTTTTCAATTTGAGTTTCGCATTTTAATAAATTTATGTTGTTTTAGTATAATAGAAATCGTGCAACCCAAAAGTAGTGCAATTTTACCTCATGGTTCCCGCAATTTGAATTTTGTAAATCTCATAATAGGTTTTTGAACGATTAACAATATTTTCCACTGTCAAATTAACATTTCAGATAATGTAATGATCCAAAAAGTTGGTTTTACATGCTTATCCCGCTGTGTAAGTGCTTCTTTCTCTTTCAATTATTTGTATTGCTCAATTTTATGAGATAGTACACACATCACCTCAAATGATCACCTCGTTATATCAAATTTGTTGAAATACCTTTAATTTGACTGAAAATGGTGTACAATGTACGTGTTTAAGAACTTAAATATTTTTCAAAGTAACTAAACTTTGTGCAACTTAAGTCCATATATCCTAAAGTTCGACAAAATTATTTAGTACTCTATTAGTCAAATCAGAGTGTTCTCGATCCTCTAAATACCTATTTATTTTACCCCCTGTTATATAAACAATGATGATTTTGATTGAACGAAGATCACTGAGGTCTTGTATGAAATTATGAAGCCTAATGGTGCGAATACAAGTAACTCGTAGACATTAGAATAACGCAGACCTACACTGCGTAGGAAATCGTACCATGTGACTATTAGGTAGGTACCCACTCACTACTGCTGATCTACCAAATGATGTGTGTAAGGAGCGGTTTTCACAGGCCGGCATTGCAGTCATCAGACAAGGAATATTACCCGTTACACACCATAAATTTTAGCTCACGTAGTAGTGAACTACAGGGGGCTGCCGGGCTAGAGAATTTCGTAGGTATTCGATCATTGGAGCAATACCCGGAGCTTTACTCACCCAAGCCCACTTACCTAATGCTACATTAGTTCGGGTTGGACCGGGCTGCACTGGGTTAGAATAAATTAGCAATGTTCTGTTTAACGCTTCTCGACCATCACAATGTGGCTTATCAAGCACCTTCTCATGACACAAGGAAGCCACTTAGCTCTACAAATGCGGAAGTAGGATTCTAATAGTTTTCCTGGCGTTTTGTTGAATGTTGCGTCAACTGGTTTGTTCTTTCATAACACCGGACTAATCAGTTTTTAAAAAGATTAACCAAGAGGAGTGGCTTTGCTCGAAATGCAAGAAAGATCAGAATCTTTGAATTGTACTTTGCTGAAGCATCTTGTATTATAGTTACGTACCATTTATTACAGGCTAGAGTCGTATAAGAGCGTGTATGCGTGCTCGATTGCTATTATTGATTTCAAAGCAATTACATTCTCAAGGGGACTTCTACAGGTCTGCTTGCAGCAAAATTTGAAATTTAAGTAGAATTGTATAACCAATTAGAGAGTCATTTTTCAGTAGCACAGATTCAAGGCTAACGTATGAGTAGAAACATCCACGAGGTTCTGTTACGATGATACTCTTGCGGACCATCTAGGGTCTGACCAATACGATTCCTACAAATGTCATCAACATATATTGAAAATTTAAGAAGTTGTACTAATGACAAGGATTTGCGATCACACAATTTTCTAAAAAATCACTAAAATGTGTAATTAAATTTCGACTTTGTATTACAAAATTATGTTTCTTTTTAGAAAGTGGCGTCAAGCATATCTTTGCAAAATTATTTGATCCGTAACCACTGATTTTCATAAATGATGGAAATCTATAGGGAGCTTATTACAATAGATTCATTGTCACCTTTTTGAAAGACCGTACCTGACCTCGTTTGTGAAGTGTGTTGTGGTCACATCAACAAACTGGTACTCCCTCGTTCTTGGAGACAAGACGGAGTCAAGGCAGAAATGGCAGAGGAATTATTTCGTTCGGTTTCGGCCAAGTTCCAGGACAGTCGCCACGCGTGACCGGTGCATTGCGAATCCACAAACAATCTAACGATTCCACAATTTCATAATTCCTCAAACAACAGCCGCAATTCCCAAACGTTTCGTTCAGAAAAATTGTCTGGAATCAGCCAAACCGTAAGCGCCAACATTCACCCCTACTAACAAGGTACGTAGGTATGTAGGTTTTGACTACATTTGATCTAATATTTTACTAGGTAACGTTACATGAAATTTAAATCGATGAAATTTAAAAATCAAAGTTCAGTTTTGCTTGCCTTAGGATGAATTTATATGGGGAAACTTTCTTGCTTGAAATTAAAAATACAACCTTGATAATGGTAAAGTATATAATTCACGAATGAATTGTTGCATGACGAAATCATTGCGGTACACTACAGCTGCTAGTCTAACATGTACAGTTTTAGCCTGTCTAGCCTTACGTGTAGCCAGTGATGTGTCTTAAAACTGCACAAGATATAATAATGCACCTTGTTATGATAATCCATCCATTTCTAAGATTTGAAGCATTCACCCCTATACCTTCATTGTGCTGATCAGTGAGAAAATAGGTACTTATTATTATGATGGAGTGACCATGAGATAATGTGTAATGATAGTATTCGCATTAATATACATTGAAAAGAGAGATCAGATTAATATTGCGAGGAAATGTTTCCCAGGATGGTTCATTCCTAGGGAATAATCAAACGACATGTGAAATGTGAAAGTAAAAACCTTCTTCAAAAGTCTTTCATTTCTAAGCTTCGAAATGCACTCACCTATACCTTCATTGTGCTGATCAGAGAGAATATAGGTATATATTATGATGGAGTGACCATGAGATAATGTGTAATGATAGTATTCGCATTAATATACATTGAAAAGAGAGATCAGATTAATATTGCGAGGAAATGTTTCCCAGGATGGTTCATTCCTAGGGAATAATCAAACGACATGTGAAATGTGAAAGTAAAAACCTTCTTCAAAAGTCTTTCAAGGAAAGTATATGGTAGGGGTATATGGTAATACTCAACATTCCATTTCACGATTCACTATCGACTTTTGAAAGATTTAAAATATCTCTAAGCCACATCGTAATCGATCTACCAAATAATAATTTAGGCGTCAGGAATCTGTACGGGTGTTTACAATGCACGCCAACAAATATAATTAAAAAGAAGAAGATATTTGTGAAATAATTTCCATATCCTCTTTGTCCACCAAATTCAATGTCATCAACATAGGTGTCTAATGAATAAGTTTTTGGAACCTTAGAACTACTAAGTACTGATGTGGTCTTATGATTAAAGATTTTTGATCTTGGACTGTGCTGGATAATATGGGGGGGGGGGGGGGGGGGGGCTATACCCATTAGCAAACATATTTGGTCTCCTCTCATGTGTGAAGTTGGGCATACTATCAAATTTATTTCCAATTAGATGAGTTTGGTGGTTGAATTATCTCTTCATGTGAATGTTAGTACAAATTTTACAGAACAATGCGGAATACACATACAGAAACAGCTCATAAGTGAATTTATCAAACAGGATAGATGATCATGTAGGTTGATTGGGCAGCCAAATTTCCCAGATATTCCTAGTCATGCGCTAAGTACATAAAAAGTGACTTTCATAAATATTTCTCTATTTTGACAACTCAAATTTCAGATTCAGTTTACACTCACTAAATTTACATTTAGATCGTCTTGGTGCAGTGATAACCATTTTCTGTCCGACTTCATGAACTCCAATAAAACTCCAATTCTCTAATTATAACTTTTGGAAAGTGTGTTTTAAATTGTAACTGTGCTCCGTATTTCTTGGATGGGCACAACTAGTTTCAAGATCAATGTTTTAATGGAGAAGTAGGTCAGAAAGTGATGCCTCCACCGGCTTTCTTGGAGGGAACCAGTTCATTCACAGCCTACCTACCTAAAACGTGAAAGTGGTTTCGTTTGTTAATAGAGTCCAACAGGTTCGTGTTTTTTGTTTTCTTAGTGGCTTATGTTCCGAATGAGGAATTTCAGGCGAAGAAGCATGTGACCTTCAGGAACGGTGAATACGAATTAGGAAGCAGGAGTCCACGTTATGTCATTTCCGTATTGACATCATGTAACTTGGAAGACCAAGAGACGATAAAGGACAATAGGTACCTACCTCTGTTAAATGGAAATGTTTCATGCTATATCTTTTATAGATAAATTTCTCTTAAAACTGTTTAAACAGACTTTGCAATTTCTAAAAAAAAAACGAAAGTTAGTGAAAAACGTTGTCTATTTCCACGAAAATTTTTTTCGTGGAAATAGACAACGTTTTTCACTAACTTTCGTTTTGTAATGGGTTTCCACAACTTCATCGCGAGTGATTTAGTTCGTTGCAATTTCTGATAAATAAAATGATTGGTTTCAAGAAAATGTAACAGTTACAAGAGCTATTTGTATGCTCGTGGGAACAGGTAGGTACATAGGTTGTATATCTACATCACACAACTAGGCGGGTGGTGCTTTATTGAAACAACTACATTTCATTCACTGTGCAGATAATTATTATTATTCCACCTTGTACCTACGTTGCATTCTACCACGTATTCAAATGCTATAAGCAGATATGTATAATGCACTCAATGCACTTTGAAGAAATATCTTCATCGGTTCCTTCTTGTTGGGTAGATTGGTTGGCAAGAGTAAATTTCTAATATTCGTAGAGGAGAAATTGACTTTTTAATTTTTTTAATCGCTGATAATAAACTCTGCTTCAATGTGGGCTGGTGGTCTGTGAAGAGTAGCATTCCTTATAACTCATCCTATATAAAGTTATATATTATATATTTGTAAGTTTTTAGTTATAAAACCAGCTGAGAATAACCAAACACATACTCACACACAAAATTTTGTTTAGTTTCTGAAAATCTTGGGACGTTACACTTAGAAACAAAAACTCAAATTTTACGAAAACTGCTTCATTTAATACTGTGTCAATTTTACTTTTACTTTGCTCTTTATGGGAGAAAATTTTGTTTTGATATTAAGACTGTAGTTTGTTTTTTCTCTATGAAACCGAGAGTTTTCTTGAACCATCACTCTTTATGAACCTTCGAGTTTAGGGTCGGTTTTCTACGTGTTGTTTTACGCTGATTCGAGTGGTAACACTTACAGATCTCTCCAACTTCATTATTCCTGAGTTTTTCACTTTATTAACTAGTTTTTCCCTTAAAAACACATACAATTGAGCAAAACAAACTAACTAAAAATTTGTGAGTCTAAGTGCAAAACTCGGTTAGATAATGGAGTTAGAGAGATCTGCAAAAGTTACCTACCATTCGATTCAGCGTGAAAAATCAATTTTTCAAAAAAAAAAAAAAAAAAAAAAAAAAAAAAAATAATAAAATAAAAAAAAAAAAAAATAAATAAATAAATAAAATTAAATAAATAATAATAATAAAACTGGATTTCATTGAAAAAAACCACATTTTTTAACATTAAAACAAATTGTCTGCCCTATATAGCAAAGTAAAAGTAAAATTGACTGTACCGTTGAAAAGACTATTAAATGATGCAGATTTTATGAGCTTTCCCAGTTTCCCGGATTTTTCTGGAAGAGTTGTAACGCCCCAAAGATATACCGAAATTTCATCTAGATGGAAATGTTCAAGAATCAGAGAGCACAATGCTTCATAGAAAATTCAACTCTAATTCCGAATAAATGGTCAGAAGTTTGAATTGAATGAATTGAAGTGGAGAAATTCAAGTTTAAGATGAAAAAACATGGGTTTCTGAAATAACCTTTAAAAAAATCACATCTCGAGATCGGCATTTCTGTCCTTAAATTGGTTAAATGAAACATTTAAAAATAAAAAAATTTTAACACAGAATGTGTTTTTGCGATGACCTACCGAAAAAAAATCGTGACAAAAAACCGACAGAAAAAACCGTTATGCGCCTTTTATAATGATTTTCACGTACAACCAAGCCGTTGGTAGGGAAATGGAACTTCCGCAATTTTAATCGCACAGAAATCGTTCACCATTCGTTGGAAAGCTCCTGATTTATCCAACCATATTATGTTAACTACTGCGAAGTGCGTGGCCATCAACCTGAGTTATGAGCATGGTTATTTGAATCAATAATTGTTTACACACAGATGATCATTCTCAATAATTGATATTGTCAACATGATTGCAACCGCTTGTAAATTTTCTTATGATTTTCACGTACAACCGAGCCGTTGGTAGGGAAATGGAACTTCCGCAATTTTAATCGCACAGAAATCGTTCACCATTCGTTGGAAAGCTCTCAATTTATATAGTATTTTTCTTGTAGTTACATATTTATTTATATAATATTTATAGGGTTTTAGACCAAATTAAATGTCTAACAATTATTTATTTTATTATTGCCAAATATTGCTATTATTCACGTGCAACCAAGCCGTTGGTAAGGAAATAGAATCATCGCAAAAACACATTCTGTGTTCCTATGATTTCATACAGAGTATGGAAAAAGAAATAAATCGGGGGCAAAGCGCCGAGTTTTTTTAAGCCATTGCAATAGCTTTGTTTTTTAACCAAAATTCGCTAATGACCACCTGTTCAGGCAACAGCCCCTCTTAGCACTCCTGTCGAAACGTCCAACTCTAGTAAATCTTAAGGGTTTTTTATTGTGTGCATAAAACGTCCCCTAAGTTTTACTTTGATATCCAAAAAATTGTGGAAAAAGTTACTTTCCATATCATGAAAAAAAAAAAAAAAAAGCCAAAAGTAAACGAATTCCTGCTTAAAATCATGTCCATTATTATATATTTTTTGAGCCCTTTTGATTAGGGCATCGGTAGCTATGTTGTGACCATAGTTTCATAAGAATTCATTGAAACCAAAATCCCATAAGGACAGTGCGGGGTCCTTTTGGGAAACAAAAAACTTGAACAAATCACTAATCTACCTATAGATCGGTGATAATCAGTAGGCTTACAATCGTTGCCAAGGAAGGCCATGTGGAGCGCTGGAGACGGCACAGACATCTTGTATAAAAGAGGTAGGTATTTTTGACAGTCTGGTTACTCTCGATAATTCTGATCGAGCCCTTGAACTTGCTTCATTCGGTGCACCCGCCCAGTGACGGGCGGACCAGGTTTTTTTGTGGGTCAGTCAGTCAGTCATGACGTGACAAATAGATTCGTTAGCGGTGGCCAAGGGGGCCCTCGAGAGACCGCCTTTTATATTCCTCCGCTCAGTTGAATTGGGTGAAAATATGAAGCAATCTCTTTGGTGAAGCCTTAGATAACTGGGCTGATTTTCAAATAAACGTTCTTCCAACCCAAAGTTTGGTATTTTAACGAACGGGTATATGTAGCTTTTACACATCAGAATGGAGGTTTTACATATCAAATCGGAGGTTTAACACATCAAATCGGAGGTTTAACACATCAATTTGAAGGTTTTACACAGCGAATTGGAGGTTTTGCACATCAAATCGGGGGTTTAGCACATCATATTGGAGGTTCTAAATATCAAATTGGAGGTTTAAGACTACAAATTGGAGGTTTCACCTTCAAATCGGAGGTTTTGCAAATCAAATTTGAGGTTTTACACATCGAATTGGAGCTGTCACTTATCAAATTGGAGGTTTCACTTTCAAATCGGAGGTTTTGCAGATCAAATTGGAGGTCTTACACATAGGATCGGAGCTGTCACACATCAAACTGGAGGTTTTAAACATCAAATTGGAGGTTTTACTTATCAATTTGGAGGTTTTACATATCAAATTGGAGGTTTAACACATCAAATTAGAGGTTTCACCGTCAAATCGGAGGTTTCACAAATCAATTCGAAGGTTTTACACAGCGAATTGGAGGTTTTACACATCAAATCGGGGGTTTAGCACATCATATTGGAAGTTCTAAATATCAAATTGGAGGTATTAAACATCAAATTGGAGGTTTAAGACAACAAATTGGAGGTTTTGTCATCAAATCGGAGGTTTCACAAATCAATTTGGAGGTTTCTCAAATTAATTTTTAGGTTTTACTAATCAAATTGGAGGTCTTACACAACGAATTAGAGGTTTTTCATTCCGAATTGAAATTTTTCGTTTCAAATTGGAGGTATTTTTTTTCTCAAAATTTTGATTCAATTAAAGAAATGCGCAGTTTTGCTGCATGCATAAATATTCAGCTTCCCCCTCATTGTTGTATCCACAGAGAAACAAAGAAAAATAAATGCCTGAAGACCTGATAGCTGCTGCTATAAAGCTTAACAAAGTGTCATTTGCGGCATGTAAAGAAAAAAAAAAAGAAAAAAAAAAGTTAATTCTTTCAGCTAATTTTTGTAGAAAATGAAGCCATTGCAATACTTTTTTCTTTAATGCGGAAATCTTTTCCCCTACCATCTACGCACATCAGACACAAATTACTGTAGGCACCAACTTTGTAATGCATATGCTTATACTTATACTTATGTATAATGCATATAATATACTTTCCCTCAAGCCTAGAGCAGCGTCAGGACAGCCTCTGCATTAAAAAAAAAAAAAAAAAAAAAAAAAAAAAAAAAGCTTCAAATTATTACACAGAGGCTTATTATTTCTGTATTGTATAGCTCTTCTACGCAGAACACCTGTCTACATCATTAAATGAATCATTAGGTAGGTACCTAATGTGTCTGTATAGAAGCGTAGACGCCTACTGAAGAGAAATGAATAAAATTAAATAACACCCTAAACTTTCTTTACACGAGCTGTGATGATGCAGTGCCGCGAATTGGAAAAACAGCGGCATTACCTTAAAAGTTTTCGAGATCTCGATTTTTCAATATTTCAGCCCTTGAGTACTACCCTTTATGGTTGATCAAAATTGATGCCGATGTTACTGGCACATCCCCTGCCAACGTATGATTTTTCAGCCAAATTTCATAAACTAAACCAACAAATTTTGAGGGGGTTACGTTCATTATTGAAAATAATTAACCAAAACTCTAAAATTCGTGGCTTTGTATGAATTTCTTGCAAACGTTTTGCAAATTTCTTGTGTCAATTCCTTGTAATCGTTGTAAATTTCTTCAATTACATCTTTATAAACTATGCTAACCAATTCAATAAATTATTATTCTTCGAAAAGAAAAGGTATCTGCATATCATTTTCTGGTTGTCTTCAAGATATGGTCCCTCTTTTTGAAAGAAGAATTAATTTTATAAATGGACGAATTCATTTTATAAAAGGACGAATTCATTTTGTAAAAGGATGAATTCAATTTGGAAAAGCTATACCTACGCATCAGGGAACCGCCGCAAGTGGGAGCGAAGATGAATCTTGGCATTTACTCATCATCATCATCATCTATTATCTATGATCACTGCTCACTCCACCCTTGAGAAAGTGCAAAATGGGTCATGAGAACGATGGCTGGACTTTCCTGCCTTCTAATCACCACAATCCGCGGCTGGTTGCTGTTCTTTCTGCATTCTATTTAAATCTACGTCACGAGACCAATCTTATTTTAAAGAATTTTTGAAGCCTCGGAACTTAACCGGACTCGGCGCCTACAAGTCATTATTTGAATATTCATATTAGCTTTTCTTTCGCCAAACAAATTACGAAAACGAAAGGAATTGCTGATAAGCGAGCATATCACGTTGAAAAGAGTAACACGCTCTAATTTTGTCCGTGGATAAATATAGTTATTTAGAACGTTATTATATTAAGGCTTTATCAAGCGATCTGTAGTTAACTGATTATTATTTGACCAATTTATCAGCCTTACGTTGATCAAGGGACATTGGTTTCACCAATGTGATCAACGACCCGAGCGGCTAAACGGGGGATCTACTAGTTCAATTTTCTACGATTTTAGCAAGTTTTCTAAGAAAATGTATACTACGCAATACCATACAACTAGGTACATACAAATCCATGAATACAAAATACATGAATCGAGACTAATCGGTGAAGAATTTAGAAATATCTTTTAGTGCGTTTATTAAAGTAGGTGCCTACCTATTAAAGTTCGTGGTATTACAGCACTTAGAATATGGAATCACCTAATTCACGAAACAGTATCTACAACAGTTTTCTTTTTTCAATTAACTACTCCGGTACCTATTTATAATTCCATATTTATTCCCTTACGAAATGTGGAAGCTTGAATTAATACAGTCTTAATTTATTATATCTTCCGACCTTATCATATTTGAGCACTATGATGTAACCATTCCACCATCTGTGAAGTTCACAATGACCCTCGTCAAGCACAAACATTGGGGTTGATCATCAATTCAAAATGAATCTTTTAGAAATTGACTATTTCAACCTCTGAAACGTTGTGTCTATTTACCATTGGCAGAACAGGGACTTTGACCCTAAGATTAATGTCAATCATGACAGAGTTTCTCTAATTAATTTTTTATGGAACTATATTATTAAAGAGGGAATGTAATGAGTTTGAAGCCTTCCCATAGTCAATTTAACGAAGTATGTAAAATTTAAAAAATGCAATCATTCTGACATGACTAAAGCTAATTGATGAGCTACATGGAACTACATGTTGTTCATCCTATTTATTCATCTTCATCGTGAGGTGCGCTCAATATGTGCGCATAATCATTGTGTATTAATAATCCAAGCTTACGAAAGTACCTATACAGTCATATGAATAACTGATTCAGTCATATGATTAACTGATTCTAGCTGTGATAGTTTGGTGGTTGGTGGCACCTGGCGGCTGGGGACAATGGCTGACAGTGACGCACATCTGGTCCTCAGTGGATTACGAGTATCCCAGCTCTTACATGAGGAGCCTGTTCGTCAAGAATAAGGAGCATGTGCCAGAAGACGTAGTCATGTTAGATGTCGATATGTATAAAGGTGAGTCAGAACTCTAGGATGAAAACACTTTCACGTAAACATAACTATAGCGTCATATTCGACCTAATTTTTTCATTAGCTTTATTCATTCATTATCATTCTCTAACTCCCTAAAAAAGCGTTTTTTATCATTTTATAGCCATAGCTAATATGAATCCATATGAAGAATAGCCAAGTATGAATCCAATCAAAGAGAGCGGATACGAATTCAACCTGCTGTATCAGAGTGGGTTAGATTGTTTCTGGGGCCAATACAATTTTGGCAGGACTTAACAAATGCGGCGGCAGTGGATTTCCTTCACTCTTTCTTGGTGATCCCTCCTTTCCCCTCTGGCATTAGTCACGCATACGAATTCAACCAATTTATGAATGGTGACTCCGACCCAGTTAACTTAAGATAAACAACATCATCCCTGCCAATGTTCTCTCTTCACTGCCTTCATCCCCCAGCTTGCGTCTAAAAAATGAATAAATAAATAAATAAATTTCAATCACGCATTCTAAAAAAAAAAAAAAAAAAATCTTTCAATTGTATTCTTATATAAAATGAAAAAAGGAAATAACCGGATCACTGAGGTAAAATGTGAACTTACATCTTCACAATTTCATAACTCTCAACAATATCATTCCAGAAGTGGTAAGTTGCATTTATTTGCGGACGACGTCGCTCTTTTGTGTGAGGCCAAAACTAAAATTGATGTCTTGAGTAAAACAAGTGAGGATTTAAAAAATTTATACCAATGGCTCTAATCGTCAACTCTTTCTCAATATAAATAAAACAAAGTTCATCTATTTGTCAGCTGGCAGAGGATCTGAAGCTCAATTAATTCAAATGAAGAGCTGAAATTGCATGTGTGTAGGGTTTCTGATGTGACCCAATGTGACTGCCAGTCTGTGGAGCGAGTCGCTGACCTGAGGTATCTGGGGTTGTTGATAGATGAACAACTTTCATGGTACCCTCATATCAGCATGCTGGTTACCAAGTTGAGGAAATACTTATATTTATTTTACAGTATTCGTAAATTTTTACAATTTGAATTTTTTAATCATGTTGTACAAGGCGTTGGTTCAGCCAATTCTTTGTTTAGGTATTATAGCTTGGGGAGGGACATGGAAAAGTAATTTATTTAGAATCTCTTTGCGTAATGCAAAAGGCTATCCTCAAGGTGATATCACATCATTATAAACGCTACCCTTCAGTCAATCTGTTAATACCCTTAAGGTTTTTTCGTTGAAACAGTTATATGCAAAATCAGCCCTGATGTTCTATCACAAGCATACTGGTTGGTTTCAGTTTTCCGACAGTTCTCAAGCATATCATGTTGAGACACGTCAACATAGCTTGGCCATTCATTCAGCTCCTCGATCCCAACTTTTTAAATCAAACAGTCATATTCATTTTAATCTCCCGATTCTTCTCTTCAATGCAACAGTTGCCATTCGCTCACCACTATTATATACCCATCAAAAGTTAAAAAAAATAGTTTTTACATGGCTAATTGGAATAGGACCAGAACGAATTTATTCTATGTTTGTAAGTGTTTATCGATAAATAGAAATGTAACTTTCATTTTTATTTATTTTTTGGATATCTTTTGTTTAATTTTCAAATATCTAAAAATTAATTTTCAGTAGTTAGGAAGTATACTCCCCCACACAGCTTGGAGTTATTCTCTTTGTGTGGAGTAATTCCTTGAAGAATGTATTGGCTTTTTGCCCGCCTTTGTAATATTTTTGTAATTGAAAGGAGTAAACCATTTTGTCATTGTCATTCGTATTCTAATTACAATGACGAATGAACATGTATTTGTTTATTCTTTTGAACGGTAGTTTTCACAGAGGGCTTTCATAAAAGTCATACTTTTTTTGTTCACCTAATTCGCGCTCAAGTAAGTAATTAGGTTTTGGAGCTAAAAAAAGTTACATGAATGTTTTTGAGAGTGCTGTATCCAAATCTGAGGTTGAAAATACAAAATTCCGACACACTTCCATTCCTCATTGTAAAATTCCGAGAAACGATGTAAATTAAATTGAACCACATTGGATTGAGAACAAGGTACTTCTCATGTGTTACTTCCGAATCCGTAAGATTTTTTCTTTTTCAATAAGATCAACTTTACTTTCTATTCTCTCAGTTAGTTGGTTAGCAGTCATGGCTTTCTGGCCTATCTTCTAATGGTCTCATGGCCATGACAAAGAAATATTGTACAATTCTTTAAAAAATAGGTTCATTAGATATTTCAAATGAAACCCTTGTTCATTTAATTTCATTTCAAATTTATTATAGCTTGTTCTCTATCGAACCATACTGGTGTGTTATATCCAGGAATTATATTTATGTAACAGGATTGTTTGCATGTTGCGAGTGACTCTGTGTGCCTGAATATTTAATGTTCCAGGAAGGATATTCGTAACCACTCCAAGCTTGATCGGAGGCACTCCGGCTTCTCTCAGTACCCTCGTGATGAAACCTGACAAACACGGGTTCCCGCTGCTCAAACCTTATCCAGATTGGCTGTGGCACAACATGACGGATCCCACTGATTGCCATAGTATCAAATCAGTGTTTAGAATAAAGGTGACTTTAAAATGCCCTGTACCTATTTAAGTTCCTATAATAACTCAGCATGAACAGTTGATTTCACGCTTCACGAACGAGAGGGCCCCTCATTTTAATGCCTATGAAATAACTGTTGGTATAAAATTATACCTATAAAAACCACCGCCTAAGTATTTCATGACAGCGCTTGCGTTTCTGGAGCGGCGATTCAGGAAATACCTAACTCGTACACTGAGGAAGGATGATTCCCTGAAAGCTGTTAATGTAAGCGCTAAGGAAGAATGGAGCTGTCACACTCCTTTCCTGTTATTTATTGAACGGATTTAAACGATGAATCACAGCCCGATCATTTTTTAATTTTCTTTCATGGTAGCAGAACGGGGTTGAATTACGTGTTGCATATTATTCCTCGGTAGCTCGGCCCTCGGATTCGTTGCGGGCTGCTCCGGAAGGACCATAGTACCCGAGGGTCTCCAGAAGGAACCTATATCCCTTGTTATATAAATACTTACATTGATCAATTAGGTCTTCTTAATTTTGAAATGAGTATCCCCTCTCTTTATTCATTTATCTTCCTAATTGATTCCAGGCATCTCAGCCTTATTATTTATTTTCATGGGTTCTATATATCCCAAATCAGTTTCAATGAAGCTCCGAAGAATGACAATAGAATACAAGAATTACTGTAGGTACTCTATAAATATCATTTTCCATTGTTAAGCTTCGATAAACATTTATAACACACTTGAGTACAGCTGAATGAAAATTCAGTTGTACTTACAGAATTAAATATTGACATAGCTGATAGTAACGAAATAGGTACTTTTTAAATACATAACTTTTACACTAAAGGTACAAACTCAACATTTTCCAATCTACGCTGCAGAAAAAGTTACATTATGATACATTTAATGTTTTTGTATTTTTCAGATTGACAAATTAGGACGGCTATGGGCCGTTGACAGTGGCGTTGGTTTTGCCTTCAGCGACCGTAAAGGGAGATACAACTGCAACCCGAAGATTCTTGTTTTCGATTTGAACAATCATGATAAACTTATACGTAAGTAAAAGTGTGTTCGGTTAAGCAGGGGACCCAGGGTTAGATTCCCGGGTAGGTAACGAAATTTCGTATGTCTAGGGTCAATACGCATATGGAAATAAACTTTAAGTTGAGGAACCCTTTGAGGGTTAACTAAAAAAAAAAAAAAATTTGTTTATTTATTTCCTTTATTCTTTATTTCCAAATGCGAAAGGGAGCAGGGGTGAACATTTTTACCTTACATTTCGGTTTACAAGACTGATTATTCCTTCATCCCCCCCCCTCCCCCTTCTTGACAATGCTCAATTTACGTTTTATGTTAGTTTTTTATCATCATGTTACACCCCAGTTCCTGGTGCTTTGGAATTCATAACATCGAATTCTCAATATAAGGCAGTCATATTCAATCTATACTGTACTTGCAGTATTATTACATGGGTAAGAAATCGCTACTATCCAAAACTTTCAAGTGTTCTTCAACATACTTTCAAGTAAATAGAAATATTAACTACAATGAGTTGAGTTAGAGTGTATCGTACTATTATACTGAATTGCCAACAAACTCCGTGTACAAATTCCCAACAATTATCATGTTTTATGCTTTATGTGAAAGGGAGCTACGAGATCGATAAGCTTGAACTGGATGAGGATTCTCTCCTGCTTAACATCGAGGTTCAAATCATGAGCAAAGATGGAAAAGACACCTATGCCTACATCGCTGATTCTATGGGTAAACCATTT
The DNA here is from genome assembly GCA_030762985.1 of Adelphocoris suturalis. NCBI lineage: Eukaryota > Metazoa > Arthropoda > Insecta > Hemiptera > Miridae > Adelphocoris > Adelphocoris suturalis. The sequence continues at coordinate 101,785,989 of CM061044.1, read as the reverse complement.
ACATACCTACTTACAAGAATGAGGTGGTACCCGCCAGTGTATTTCTGGACCAAATTATCAAATATTGTTGTCATTATTGATATTTTTGTGCTACCAGAGACTTTGATTATGTTGGAGGAGGGTATCTGTCATAATTTTTCATAATTTGTACTGTGCATATCTACTTTACAAAAATTTCATCGAAAGCGTTAAAAAAAGGACTTTGATATACCTATTCTGATTTTGTTCACTTATTAATAATAATAATAAAAATTAGAATTTAAAAAAAATCAGTGGCTTTGATGTCAGATGGTCTTTGCAATTGACTCGAGTGAGGGTATATGGGTTTTCCACGCACGAATTGGAAAAAGCTAAGCAAGGACAAAAATACTCTCTGAATTTCAGCAGGAGACATGTTGAATACAGTAAATTATTTTGTATTTATTAATATTTGGAAACAGAGTACCTTCCTATGATAAAAAATTAAGGTGTTCCTGTAATAATTACACTATTTCAAAAGCATGCTTGAATTAGACCTACAAATCAAGTGTTTCTATGACTGCGTCTGATTAGGGGTAAACGTCGTTCCTCAATTCACGTCACGGTTTTTCGACAGTACTCAATTGCGAAAGCACATAAACAAGTAAAATCCAACCCTGAACTAAGAATATTTGGTGTCGTTTCTGTAGATCGAAAAACCTCATCTCCATTTACTGATAAACATATAAACATACATTTCTCCGATCAGTAAACATTTGTTTTCATTTGGCGTTTTCATTGTTTTGTAGAAGTCTCAGAAATGAAATGTTGAGTTCGATCACATAACTTTTTCTTAGCCTCTGGGAGCGTTTAGAAAATAACATCACGGGAAACCCTCAGCAGATGCCCTTGAACATTAAGAAATTTAGAAAAATATTTAACACGCTTAAGATGCCTCTCATCATTTCTCAAATGCTTTTTTCTTTGAGGGATATATTGTCAAACATTTATGAAACATTTATTGTAATCAGTAAATCTTAAGAAAGAAAATGGTTAAACTGCGCAAAAAGCCATTTATAACATTAACCCTTAAATTAGCAGATTTCAACTTTTTTAAAATATACAACGATAAAACAAATACGATACAACTTACTAGCTTTTCGAAGAATAGAAAACGATTTTTGAGTAGAGCTGCACTTCACTAACAATGGATTGTACATAAGTGAACTTCATTGCGTCTTTTAGAAAATTCAGATAACTTTCGTCATTGTGAATTCATGATAATGCTTGAACCAGAATCATACATACGCCCGATTGTGGTGGTGTCGCAAATCTTGCGTCTGTTCTTTATTCATCTTTGCTATTCATAAACATTCTTATAACACTAAAAATCTCTACTTATTTTTTAGAACAGCTATATATTTTTCTTACCTTGAAACCTCGCCTCGATTCAGTATGATTCAATAATAATTTCTGGAGTAATTAGAATCACACGAATTTTAACTGAATCATATGCCAAACAATAATTTTGAATGAAAATAAATCCAAATTTGCACAGTTGCTACACGTTTATCCCTATCCTTCTCGAGCCTAAAATTGCTCTGTCCGTTTTATCTTTAAATGCATTTCATTAAATTCGAATCATCCAAATCTATTGAGACAAATACCAACAATTTCAAACTTCTCTTCTATTTCGCTAATCAAAATTCCATTATTAAATCCTGTCCCAGTGATTCTGTAACTCGTATGGTGTTCAATTCCAGTTCGATGTTGGATATCGAATGGTTCTTTGGATTTCACCTCTTGTATGGGAATCTTGATGTTTTCCTTTCGAGAATCTATGTGATTTGCGAAGGAAAATCGGTATTGTGGCTTTCACTTGCTGTATCTTCTTCAGTACCAGCCTTCGTCTGCCTCAATCTCAACAACACTTTTATGTATGATCAAAAATTTTCTTTTTTATACCAAAACTTTACTTTGCTGGATTAACAAATTGAATATCGGTTCAACGGTGATCGTTTCGATCCAATCACATATATCAACCTTGAATATCATGTACCTACCAAATTGATTCACATACTAGCATTTCTCAATGTCACATTCAATATCATTCGGTTCGTTATTCAATAAATTATAAAATAGTTCGGTTTGACAGAGTACCTACATCTGAAAGCGCATTGCATCGACCATCATTCTCTATCACCTGATGATAGTTTTGGAAATGCTAGCGGCAAGGACGGTGTCCTGAAAATCTCGGTTCACTTGATCCAACCTCTAAGCCCATAAGAACAATTCCCTCACCTTGAAACTGGCCGTCACCTTCATCACGTGGGTCTTTTTACCTTCTGCTACCATGCCGCAAATCTTGCGTCAATTCTTTATTCTTCTTTGTTATTCAACAATATTCTTATCATGCTAAAAATCTCAATTCATTTTTCTCCCTTCAACATATTTTTTCTACCTTAAAACCTTGCCTCGATTCAGTATCACATAATTATTACAGTAATACTGGGCTACACACTGGCGTTCTCAAAAATAATGGGTCCATGACTTCATATACACTCACATATGACAGCATGTGATTACATCCGCCCTGAATGGGTTCACCCACCTAGATTGGCCATTTTATCCATTGTGCAGTCTAGGTACAGAAGTCGTGTTTTCAATACATTTTTTACTTATTTGGATTTCTAGCGCTTTGTCAACTCTGTGGTAGGATGTTTCATTTGAACAGATGATAATGTAAAGGAAGCTTGGAAATTCCATTCGACGCATTTGTATGAACTGTTATAATTTAAGGTTTCTAGCGAATTCTTCGCTAAGGGATTAGAATAAAATAAATCAAAACCAGTTATTATAAAAATCCAGCCTTACGTTTCCAATAATTATTTATTATGTATGTAAGGAAAACCGTAATGTGCCGAAATAAACCGTTATCAGTTTTAACATCCGCTTCATGGTCAGTCCTCTGAGAAGTTCAGATTTGCGAGTTCAGTAATGAGTTATTTAAAAAACCTCATCCCCAGCTGATAAATGATTTCTTGAAGAAAATATCTTGATGAAATTTCTTGAAGTTTGGTCCAATACTTTTTGAGAAAAATACTATATAAATTGAGAGCTTCGGAACGGCGATTACGGCGGACGGACGGATTTTTTAAAGCGGTTGCGATTTTTTGGACTCTACGCATCCATGAAACGTAACGCACCAACATAATTTTGGAGGAGCTTTCCAACGAATGCATAAAAGGCGCATAACGGTTTTTTCTGTCGGTTTTTTGTGACGATTTTTTTTCGGTAGGTCATCGCAAAAACACATTCTGTGTTATTATTATTGAAAATGATAAACCAAAATTGGGAGGTGTATTACCACTAACCGTTGATTCTTCGTAATGTTCACACATCTGCTCAGAGAAAATAACGTAAACATGTTTGTAAATAAGCATTACGTAATTACGCAGTAAGCATTGAAATGGTAATGAAAACATCAATTTCTTCCAGTCGTGGTGCTACGTAAATCTTCCTAGTCACGATACCGAGGGTACTATCAATTTATAATAATTTCCTTAACTTCTTAACGTGTTATTTTGACACCAGGTTCGGATTTTCAGCAGATTGTGTAGGTAACATTTTTATCTAAAATTGTCTGTTACTTAGGTACAAGGATGATCGTATACAACTTCGCCAAAGACGAGCTTCATGTTTACCAACATCCGTATTTTTTCCCTGATCCGGCATTTGGATTCTATCACGTCAACGGTCAGGAGTTCACAGTTATGGATGGCTTGTTCAACATCGCCTTGGGTACATATAACACTCGGCTATAGATAACTAATAAACCAATATATAAAATATATGTATTTGATTTCATCGCACATGAACGGTTTATTTTCAGATGAAAAGTCCGATACTTTGTACTTCCACACGCTGTCCTCGGGAAGGGAATGCACTGCACCAGCGTCACTCCTTCGAAACAAAACGATGACTGAAGCCCAAGCTCGCTTATTCACCAGGTTGGCGTTGATCTATTTATAAGTTTTTTATTTATGTTTGTGGCAGAATGTAACAGAAGGAGCTTCATCAAAGTTCTAACTTTAGTGAATTATCGTAAACATGCAATCGCAACAACTTCCAAAATTAAAAAAATCAAATGTTGAAGTCTTGCTAGCGTTGAAAATCCATTCAATCCGTTGAGAATTTTATAGATTTTTCTAGGACCAAATATTTATTTTATAAATACATATGCCAATATAGAATTGAGATGTAAGAAAAACCTTTCTTTCGCCAAAAAATCAGATAATTCAAAAAGAAAATGCGTGTTTGTAACACAGCTGTTTTTGAGTAAAGGGAAAACTCGGAAAGTTCCTGAAATCTCGGCATCACTCTAAGGGGTTAAATTTGAGGGTTGTAAATTTAAAAAATCAATAGGAACCTAAATCGAAATTTTCTCTCGAGTTTCTCTAACGTATCATGCCCCACCCATGAATCATGCCCGATAAAAAATAGATCTTCAATACTGTTGAGAATCTCAGATTGTGTATACTGGTGTACCAATTTCCAAAAAGTAGAAAATATTTATTAGTTTGTGAAAATAATTTTTTCCAAACCTAGCCTTCATAAACAATAATAAGCCTTTATGCACACATTTTTTGACGCCCCACCGTGGATTTTTTCATCTTTCTAGCCGTTCAGTTTAGGCTCAACCCATATCTGTTCCTCGGATGTAATCGTATAGAGAGATATGACAGATCAAACTTTTGGGAAATTTTTTTCTATAAATAAGCACCCCTTCCTCCTTGGCGGGAACAACGAACTATACTACGTAATATAGTTCGTTAGGCGGGAAACCCCCCCCCCCCCCCCGTCAAGTGTGACTTCACCAGTGTAGGAAACCTTAAAAAATCATGAAAAAAAAACTACTCATCGTGGTAGAGTGTGGAAGGTGTCACATTACTTAGAATGAAATATATTATCATTTAAAAATATAAAATGAATACGTGGATAACGCTCATTGTTTTTGTTCAACTACAGGGTCCAAGTTATTAGAAATACGATTTTTTCAGATCACCGGAGAGACCTTTTCACGTTTCCAGCGAAGTAATAACCGACAACGGGTTGCTTATTTTCCCTTCACTGGAGCACAACTCGCTCTATGCTTGGGACATCAGGACCCCATACATCGAGGAGAATTTCATGCTTGTTGCCAAGGTAGTTATGTTGATTTGATACCTATTATATACTTTAGAAGTAGGACTGTACTATATTAATTATATTATAGATCATTATTTGGTTCCTCCTTCCTGAAAAGTCTGAAATTGACACGTACAGGCTTGGTTTCCTCAATATTTATGAGCATCTAAAGATCATTTAATATGTGTGCTTAATTATTTCCAAGTGAAGAACCATGTTCTACAAATGAGAATGGGTAAAGCGGTTATAATGTATTAAATCTATATTCTTGTTAATATCAACTGAACTGAGGCATACTGCTTTGTATGTCAAGTTAACCTTGTGACAGAACGTTTTTAATATTCCTAATCCCCTCTTAACTGTATGATATTAAATACTAGGTACTAATTACTGGTGGGTATTAGAACAACAGTTTCACGAGTAGGTGTTCTGATGTTTGTACTCCTTATTATATTTTTTAAACCAGCATTTATAAGCCTGATTTAATTATATAAGTCTAATTAATTATAGATAGTATGAATAGGTAAATAGTGTTTCTTACAAATTTGAAGAGGCGTGTGGTATTTTTTCACATATTGACAATTTCCTAAAGCTATTTATGAGTATTCAGAATTTCTTGCTTAAGGCCTTCTTTTATTACCTAAGCAAGTTGTTGATATATATTAAAAAAAAAAAAAAAGAAAAGATTTTTACTTTAGCAGCGTACATATTTTTGTCTATATCGAGGTGTACTGTTGGATCTATTAGATCAGGCAGTATGGAGTATCTAGAGTGTGGTAGAATGAAAGGAATGTTCCTTTGCTGATTCGTGATATAGTAGTCTTATTAAAAAAATCTTCATCTATATAAATTGTTAAGTAAGTATGTACCTAGCTATTCGTAATTTACATATTTTATTTCAGGATGAAGAAGCTCTACAGTTCCCGACAGGTATGAAAATTACAGGCGGAAAGTTCATCATGATGACAGCTCGTCTCCAGAATATGCTGGTAACTGGAGTCCCCAATAGAGGAGAGATCAACTATAGGATCCTCATGGGTGATATTGACCACTTGAAGCTCGCCTTCAGCAGACATGCCTTGAAACCAGCTGCCAAACACAAGTCAACTCTTCAACACAGCAGCAAGTACAAGTTACCTCCTCCAACCTCATATGCGTACTCTAGGACCAACCTTTACAGACGATTCCCCGTCAAACATCGGAGTTGATGGAAACAGCAACATAACCTACCTTGAATAGCAAACTGGCGGATCCTGGTTGTATCCACCTTCGGCTGCTATGTCTTGGAGCGTCTGACCAAAACCAAACCAACGACTTACCTAAGCAAGAAGTACCTTCCTCCACACCGCCGGCGCCGTACCATCACGTTTAGTTCTTCTAGAAGTATGAAGGAATCTTAATGGTACTAGGTATAGGTCTGTGGCTTTGATTCCAACTCTGTGTCAGATTTCTACACTAACCTTTCGCTTCAGAGCCTGTTTTAGTTTATTATTTTGAATAACAAACCTGATTTGTAATAGAACACGAAACAAAATGCCTAGTTAACCCCTCTTCCCCCTAAAAAAATGGTTGGTTTACGTTTCAAGATACTTAGATTTCAAAAATTGAAGGCCGCCGTCTCAAGTTTTTCCGAGACATCAATACCAAAGTTTACAAAATTTGGCTAGCAAACCACACATCGACCGGGGATGTGTCTGAAATGTTGGCATCACTATCAATCTCCCTCAATAGGTGAAATTCTACTATTGACAAGTTAAAAAAATCACTATCTCAAAAACTTTCAGATTAAAAGGGTAGTGTTTCGTTTGATTTATATGTACAGGATTCAGTTCAATGAATCACCTGCACTCCACTTGGGGGCGTTAAAAAAAGATCGTCAACGCTGCTGAGAATCCAGAGCGACTCTTGCATGCAAATGTATGTAGGTTGAACAAGATAATTCGACTCGATCCTAATTCGTTTCCCAGTTTAAGTTGTAAATACACGTGTGATCTTTGGCTAAGTTTATATTTACCTTTATATGCAAACCAGTGATCTGCCTAGAAGGAACATCTAAAATGATTAACATTTGTGTAATGATTAGTAGTGTTTTAAAATTATGCTCTCTAGACATAAGTCTGAAAAGAGTTAACGTGGCTGTACTACATAAAATACTGTACGAAGCCAGTATTGACTGTAAGTGACTGTATGACGCAAAGCTGTGTACAATGTTGTGACCTTGTTAGTAGGCTGTGTTTATCACATTTAAACTTTATTGAAATTTTATGTCTTTACTTTGGCACATAGAATCGAAAAGTGTTACGTTACGTTATCGAAAAGTGTTACGTTACGTTATCGAAAAGTGTTACTCCTGATTTTCTGATGATTATCGCTTACAAACAAATCGTTGTTACGGAAATGTATCTTAGGCATTTGTCATCGTACAAAAATCGTTCGCCATTCGTTGTAAAGCTCTCGATTTACCTACGTTAACCACTGTGCAGTGTGGCCAAAAATCTGAGGTATGAGCGTGGTTGTCTGAATAATGTTTGCATACAGGTATTCCTTCTCAGTTAATTTTGTAAACATGTTTGCAACCACTACTAGACTGGCAAGTGAAGACATAAAATGTCTCAATGTCTTGTAGACTTGTTTACAAGATTTTCGGCATTTAATATGATTTAGTTTTGTTCAATTTTCCATTTGTTTTATTGTCATTGTGTACCATCAAATTTGAGTGATTTCTGAAGATTATCGCTTACAACCGAATCTTTGCTACGGAACTTTATCTTAGGCATTTATCATGCCTACGAAATCGTACGAAAATCGTTCGCCAGTCGTTGAAAAGTTCTCGATTTACCTAACTGTAATATGTTAACCACTGCGCAGTGCGTTGCCCACAATCTGAGGTATGAGCGAGGTTGTCTTTTTTTATTTGTTTGCAACCGCTGATAACAATGCTTATTTTATTATTATTTTTTTTCAATTTATTGGTTGCGTTACAAAATAAGTAATATATAACGAGTTAGTGTTAATGTGTAAAGTTATTGTTCAAGTTTTAAAATATTTGGTACTGTATGGTTAACATCGAATCACTGACGGGGCACTAGAGGTTTATACCCGAATTCCTCATCAACTGGACCAGATTCTTTAAGACCTGTGGTGTTCTTAATTTCTATTAATGCCATTAGACAATAGATTGTTTTGTTTAATTTTTACAACCACGTATCTACCAACCTATTTGAAACATATACATTTTTGGGCTCTAAAAACGTGCTCAAGTTTTAGAATTTAAGCGATAGATAGTAATTAACAATTCTAAGTTAACGATGACAACATCCCCATCCACACTAAAAAAAAAGACATATTCTCATTCATACGAAAATTCGCCCATATGTACGAATTTCAGTTTCAAATTTGGGTGTGCTGAAGTTTTCCTGTTCGTGGACTTCATTTCCTTTCAACGTTGCCAGTGTTTTATTTACGAGGATGAGCGCGATGAACTGAATTTTGGCATGCAATAAATTGTTTTAATTCCTAAAAACTTTCCAAAGAACGTAAACAACTGTTCGCAAAATTCTATAAACTCCTCTTGATAATTTAAAACTATCCATAAGCAGTATTAGTAGAATAACGTTTTCGATTAAACTATGTTAGATTATATTCACTATTATCTTCTTCAAGAGTTGTTCTTCCTCCAATAGCAATCAAGTACAGGAGATTTTGTCTAATTTTGAACAACAGTCTAAAATAAAAGAAAGTTCGACACTTGTACCCAGGCCGATGGAATTTGAGTTGTATATTTTTTCTTGATTCAATTTTCCATGGACAAGGTTTAGGGGAGCTCCGTCTTCCAGCCCTATCATACTTTTTTGAGTTTTCATACAATCTTAAAAAAATGGAGTTGTTTTTACTTCAAATCGTGAACTATTTTCGTGTAAATTTACAAATTTTTGAAATTTAGATTTACATTATCAAAATTAAAATTTCGAACTTCAATAGAATAGTGTGTGAGGCCGGGAAATAGATTTATCACTATTTTCAAATAAAGCTAGATCCCATTATGAGAATTTTGACACCAACCTCGCTCTCTTACGATGAGTAGGTAAGTAGTTCTTTTATATGTTTTTTTCCATGTTTCAAACAATTACCACGTCCCAGCACCCATCTCGCTTGGGAAAGATCCTCCTGCCAAAAGTGACATAGTAAAAGTAATCGGAAATAATAGAAAATGAACTAATAGGTACTCATTGTAGGAGAATGCGATTAGTGTCAAAATTCTCAGGATAAAATCTATTTTTATGTAAAATATATACAAATAAAAGTATAAATAAAATATGTGAGCATATCAACTTGAGCTTGAATTATTTTTCGGAAATGTGTCGGTATATTTATGTATCAATGCAGGAGAAGTTGGTCTCAAGGTTAAATGAAGCAGCTCTAGGTATCGGTCAATTGTAGTGATAATTTATTCATAACTTCTTATCTATTGAATCAGCTGACTCACAAATGAAGCTCTTAGATCAACTGCCCCGTAAATAGAATTCTCCGGTTAATAGAGTCAGAATACTTTAGTATGTAAACAATATGCAAAGCCCGTGCTGCTAGTTATATACCTAATATAATTTGATTTATCCGTCTTTTGATTTGATAATATTGACAATTGTGAATGGAGGTACCCCTCATAACTAAGTAGATAACCCTCATAACTTTTCAAGCCCATACCTAGAGAATCTAGGCACCTAGGTTATAGTAGGATATTGTACCGTATATTCGGAGATGACTGATTATTTTAAGAAAATACCTTTAACTAAATATATAGGAGTGAAGTATGAATGTAGGCATATGTATAAAAACAATATATGTACCAATGATACTTAAATTGTCTCTTAATTTTTAGAATATTCCAAGATAATAATAACCGATCTGTTTCAATAATTGAACCAATATTGTCATGCATATGACGCAATGTGGGTTTAATGTAAATATCGATGAATACAAAAAAGGTTTGAAATTTTATATTGTTTTATTGAATAAACATATTTTTCATAGTTTGTTTCTTTATTACCTAAATGTTCGTACATAAATGACAGTCAAATCTCCAACTTGCGTAGATATACATTTTACTGTTGTTCTAGAAATTACCTGAAACGTTAGCGAGTAGCATTCTTCTAGGTATTAGTGCCTTGAAATAAAGACATGGTGATCTATAAGAACAAGTAGATAATCAAACAGAAGACAATTTTTTTGGGGCTTTAGAGACGAATGAAGAAGACTCATAGACATACTGTGTAACTTATATACGTAAAATTTATATACGTACCTACATATAAAATGGGAACCATAACACACATCCCATTGCAGAGAACTAACTAAAAAATAAACGATTCCGTGGTTTCGAATTTCGATTTTTTTGACTTATGTAGATGCATCTGAAATTCACCAGCAGTGCGAACAAAATTTTGAATAAGTGGTGGTGAGGGAGCCTAATTTTGTAAATCAAATTTAATCACCTTTCTAGAAAACTTTCAACTGTAGTGTTTCCTTTTAATCTTGCGGCATCTCTTAGTGCAAGCCTCAAATAAATAACTAAGTACCTATCTCGTTCAGGAAAAATTTTAATTCTTTCAAAAATGAATGTAATTTAGGTATATCCCTAAACCCCTGATTATTCTTGGGTATACTAGCCTGCAGTACTTACCTGTGTTGCATGAACCTCCGTTGAAAGTGTAGAACTAAAGCCGTCGTAACCGTTTCCGCATAATGAGTTTTATACGTTAATAAAAAGTGTTTTGCTTTCTCTTTATGCTTATATGGGACACCCTGTATATGTACGGGTTATGTGATTCAAACTATGATACAGAATCTTTACATTAGAAAGGTGGTGACAGAAATATCTTGAATGCGGATGTAAGTGGCATATTTTATTATTAAGATAGAAGGAAAAGATTATCTATTACATTTTATTAAATTTTCCCTACAGAAAGAGCAACTCCGGTTCAGAAACGTTGGAGATACACAAATCATTATTATTGTTCCTTCGCACTGATCAATCGAATTTTGGGAAGGTACTTCTACTTTAGCTTCCTCATTACTGAAGGTAGAAAGAAAGCTTTGTGTTGGTGTGAGAAGCCAAAAACATTTTTGACCTCCGAAATGAAAATTTTTACTTGCTTTTTGTGTTTCAGATCTTGCAATCAATTTTGGTTCCGTGTCTGTCTGTCTGCGTTAAATCCTTGCCGCGCTCAAAACTATATCAAGTTTTCGTCCGATTTTCATTAAAATTTCAAGGATTATGCGGGTTAGTTCCTAGCTGGTCCCCTATAACTTTCATTACTGTCGGTTCAATAAATAAACATGAATTGTAATTAATACCGATTTCACAATATTTATTGATCCATGTTACAATAAGTAAGAAAGCCCTACTGCCAACCCAACTTGGCATATTTGTTTCCAAGTTTGGTAGCTACGTTTGTAAATGAGTTCAAATAACCTACTGTATAAGCTACAATATGATGACGATAAAACATGCTGAATATTCAGCTTGCGCAAAATCGAAGCTAAACACCATTCCTACCTAGGAGCAGGCTCTGGGAATGCTTCATCGATATGATTAGCGGTCGACCTGCTTGTTTCTCAACTGGAATAAACTTTCATAATTGGTGCCCGGTGAATACATTATAACGTCAACAGGAAAACGTTGAGAAAACAACATTTTTATTCGAATATCGCGTTTATCTTCACTATTCCTCGGCAAAATGTGGGAACATCTCAAACAGTTGAGCAACAAACCATGGAAGAATGGAGTATCTGGTAAATAAGGCAGTAAGCAATGACGCTGAACCTTATGGTACAACATCAAGCTCCTACGAACCAAATCACTCGAGACGAAGTTGTGGAAACCCATTTCAATAAAAAACGGAAGTTTAAGAATAACTTTGTCTAATTCCACGAAAATAAAGAGTTAGAATGTTGGATCGATTTCGACGGTCAGGTCATCATCAGTTACAATCAAAAACTGAACAAACGGTAGAAAGGACACAGTTTATATAGTTACAGGTGAGGGGAAATTGAAACCCGTTGGTCAAGGCAAGGAAAGTGCATGAGGTACTACCAATTAAGGGTATGCAACGTGGAGGGTATCAAAGCTAATCGGATGTAGTGACGGGAAGGAGAAGAAATTCTCAATCTTGTTTTAACAAGGGGATAATTCCAAGGTTTACAGAAATGGATCAATCAATGGCGAAATATACTGAGAGATATTTTTATGTAAACATTCACCAGACCTGCCACTTTTGATAATTTCGAAGTTTTCCAGTACATTAAACATACCTCCTTTTGGTCAAAAATGAAAATAGGTCCAGAGCTCTATGGACATCGCCGGTTTGAGAGGTAGGTTTGGTAGGATTCAAATCCTATCTTGAATTGATTCCACAAATTTTTTAATACAATTTGTTTGAAATGTGGCCTACGCACGATTTAGAGAGCACCACTGGCGGAACAGATTTTATCACAAGATCAAATTATTGCTGGTTATTCAATGAAGTTATGATCAATATTTCACAGTCTATACGATTTTTGTAAGTTTAATCAATAACTAAGACGGGATCTTGTCGACTATGTTTCTCTCTGAAAAGAAAACCATTTGCCTCTTTGGGTCGTCACTTTTCCCCAATTCGCAACTATCATTTCGCAAACAAGCTTTTCCTCGATCAGTTTTCTACCATATGTTAAATCGTAAAAATACTATTATTCCTTCGTAACAACTAACTTTTCCCACAGTGAATTATAGGGTGTAAGGTATCTACCTCAAGATCGTCCTTCCCTCCGGTTTGTTCGGGCTTAGGAGTATTATGATGATCTCATCTGGTTTCTATTTCGGAAACGTGGAGTGGCTGATACCCTCCTTTCACTTATTAGGGACAATGCTCTTACTTCCATATTTTTTCATTTTGGAAACCTTTTGAAATATACTTTCTAAAGAATATTCCGCTTCTATGAACGTGTGAGAACAACACAAACGCGATCTAAAATCCTTTTAATTACATCCTACCTTCCTTCCATCCTATCTTTTAATCCTTTTACTATACAACATACATAGATAGTCAGTCAAGTATTAAAACTATAGAAAATGTAGAAATAAAAAGCAAACTAATCAAAGAGATTAATAAACAAAGTAAGGAGTTAATTGAAAAAGGTAATGGGATCTCTCTCAAATGGATTCCAGGACATCAAGGGTACTTTGGTAAAGAAAGAGCTGATGAATTAGCGAAAAGAAGCACAGAATATACATTCCTAGGACCTGAACCATTTATGGGAATTACCCTTCAATTGTGTAAAACGAAAATAAACAATTTCATGTGGAATAAGGTTTTATATGTATACCCCCCCCCCCCCCATCTAAACGGGCCCATCGGGAAATTACAGCCTTACGGTGCGAGCTATCGAAAAACTGAACTGGACCTTTTTTTATAGTATTTCAACTCAGCTTCACGATGCGGAAGTCCGATTTTTATTTTTCCATGTTTTAGGGTCTCAAATCATTGATTGAAACTACGGTTTCCTCTTGACCCCACTTTTTTATTGCTTTTTTTCGATTCTAGGTTGAATTTGGAACAGAAAATGTTTCCCTGAAATTTTCTTTTTGGGGCTTCGTTTCTGAGTTATTCCACTTTTTGCGAAATACAGAAAATCGCCGATTCCTTTTAGACATTACCGACACTTTCTTACTATTTTTATCTTCAATTTTTGAGATGTTCACCACACTTTTGAAATCAGCATTAAACTATTTATCATCAGACCCCAGTGTCCATAACGAACAATCACCATCAGGGGGATGACATTACACTTGAACCGCTTACGATTTAAAAAAAGTTTGCCAAATCGTCATTAAAAAAAAAAAAAAAAAAAAAAAAAAAAAAAAAAAAAAAAAAAAAAAAACCCTCAAACTGTTCAGTACTATTACTCATTTATTAGAAGAACGTATGAGACGCCGTCTTCTGGGCTAATGTAACTTTGTAACTTTCTTTAAATAATAAAGATTATAGAGCAGACTGAGCAATAAGTATGTATCAAGAAGCTGTTTGCTGGAGAAGGAGCAGAGGCTGCAGAAGGAGCAGGTGGCATTTTCGATTTATCACAACACAACTGACTGGAAGTCTCCTCGTGGTACATTTTTTAAAACTGTATTCTGAACAGTGGTTCTGTGTGTACTGAACAGTTTGAGGGTTTTTTTTTTTTCAAACGACGATTTGGAAAACTTTTTTTAAATCGTAAGCGGTTCAAGTGTAATGTCATCCCCCTGATGGTGATTGTTGATTATGGACACTGGGGTCTGATGATAGATAGTTTAATGCTGATTTCAAAAGTGTGGTGAACATCTCATTGAAGATAAAAATAGTAAGAAAGTGTCGGTAATGTCTAAAAGGAATCGGCGATTTTTTATATTTCGCAAAAAGTGGAATAACTCAGAAACGAAGCCCCAAAAAGAAAATTTCAGGGAGGCATTTTCTGTTCCAAATTCAACCTAGAATCGAAAAAAAGCAATAAAAAAGGGGGTCAAGAGGAAACCGTAGTTTCAATAAATGATTTGAGACCCTAAAACATGGAAAAATAAAAATCGGGCTTCCGCAAAAAGTGGAATAACTCAGAAATGAAGCCCCAGAAAGAAAATTTCAACGAGGCATTTTCTGTTCCAAATTCAACCTAGAATCGAAAAAAGCAATAAAAAAGGGGGGTCAAGAGGAAACCGTAAGTTTCAATCAATAATTTGAGACATGGAAAAATAAAAATCGGACTTCCGCAAAAAGTGGAATAACTCAGAAACGAAGCCCCAAAAAGAAAATTTCAACGAGGCATTTTCTGTTCCAAATTCAACCTAAAATCGAAAAAAGCAATAAAAAAGGGGGGTCAAGAGGAAACCGTCAGTTTCAATCAATGATTTGAGACCCTAAAACATGGAAAAATAAAAATCGGACTTCAGCATCGTGAACCAGAGTTAAAATACTATAAAAAAGCTCCAGTTCAATTTTTCGATAGCTCGCACCGTAAGGCTGTAATTTCCCGATGGGCCCGTTTAGATCGGACACCCTGTATATACTTTTATTGATCAGAAGAAGGATGCTTATTTTTGGAAGTGTTTGAGATTTATGTGACTCTCACAATATTGGAATAAGGTTACCTCCAAAATCATGGAGAAGGAAAATCTATTCAAACACTCGAAAAACACAGGAACTACCAAATATATGTCAACCTGTACAGAATGGCTATTAGGACTGAATAGACTGAAGATAAGAAGGGTAATAGGAGCTCTGACAGGACATTATGCTGTCAGATCAAAAATAAACCAAATAAACCCGGGAGTATCAAATAGATGTGGATGTGGAAACATAGAAACTATGGAACAATATTTAAGCGAATGTTACGTATACTTTAGATCGAGACTTCTTAGTTTTGAAGATACTATAATTAATATAAATGATATCAAAAACAGTGATTGGAACACTATTCTCACATTTATGAGGTATACGGGAAGGTTCAAAGAGCCGTTCTAAAAGGAATAAAAGTATCCATAACCTACATTCTAGGATGCTTAGATAAGATAATAAAATATACACATACAACGTAAGTAATGATAAGGAAGCCTAAGGGGAGATTGGACATGGTCCTCCTGACTTACTCGGGCTCCCACTGTTGAATTGAATTGAATCCTTTTAATTATAATATTATTTTAACTAGCTACATGTCTGCCTGTCTGGACGAAATTCATGTACCTTGTTACAGTTTTGGTCAATAAGAGCCACATTGATGGCGATGTTCCACGTATCTTTTAATGAATATTACATTTCTAAAATTGCTTGATGATTTCGAGTTTATTGGGTATTTTGAAAAATAATGACAAATAACGGATGAGAAACGTTACAGAAATGTATTACTTATTGCAAAAGTCGAACATGGTAACGTGGTTATATAACATGGTAACAATTCACTCTAGCTATCGTCGTATTTAACATGGAACATGTTTTTGCCAGCATAACTCGGCCAAAAATGAGACGAAATTACCGTTACGCGACATTTGGTGCAACAAAAAACGACAGGAAAAAGGGTTATGAAAATATAACACGAATGTAGCGCGGAGTTTTCTATTGATTTCCACGTACAGCAATTCCGTTGCTAGGGAAGTGTAACTCCCTTAGTTATCGTTCCACGATGATCGTTCGCCACTTTTTGGAATGCTTTTTGCGCCAAGTTAGTAATTAATAATGATTCATTAACATAATGGCAAAGCATATGCATGTTTTCAATAATTTAAGCCGACGGCTTTACGTAACTAGCAACCGGGGAATCGAGGGAGGGGAGGGGGGGAGCCCCCCTTGCGAGGTCCGAAGGGCCGAGTTCTCTTTTCTGATGATTATCGCTTACAACCAAATCGTTGTTACGGAACTGTATCTTAGGCATTTATCATCGTACAAATATCCCAATCGTTGGAAAGCTTTCAATTTACCTAACCTTATTATGTTAACCTCTGCGCAGTGCGTGGCCAACAATCTGAGGTGTGAGCGTGGTTTTCTGAATAATTGTTTACATACAGGTGATCCTTCTCAGTTAATTTTAAACATGATTGGAAAGAAACTTGGAAGTTGAAATTTGATAAGGACATTAATAGTCCCTGGGACATTAAGAGACGAGTGAAATGATGGGCTCTTTTCTAATCAGCTGAGTTAATTAAATTCTCTCCTGTTCTCCCAAGGAACATTTTCCATGTTCTGTTAAAATTTAGTGCTTAGAACTAAATTTGTAGTACTTTTTTGTTTTTAATTTGACTCATTATAAGACACATAAAATTCTGTACCTACCTCAAAACTGAAAAAAGTTCCAGTCATGCAGCATGATTGTATGAGCGAATTTTCGTAAATTATCGTATAGCATAGTGTTAAATTGTTTGGAAATTTGAACTTTTTGAGTGCAAGGAAAGTGAACTATTATTGATTGGCAAAAAAGTAGTCTAAAAAATAATCTCCTATTCAAATAGAGATTTTGAATGTTTAGCTTTTTTTTTTTGCAGTTTCTATCGATTTTTAAGAAAATTTTAATGAATTTTAGTAAATTTTTCAGCATAATTTTGTACATAAATTTTTAAATGTTCTATTGTCAAACAAAAGATGCAACATTTCCATTTTCAAGTATATTAATTTGAGCAATATTCGCCAAAAAATATAAATTTAACGGTTTTTAGCCACTTTGGTAATTTTTTTAGTAAACATTTTGGAATTTGAAATTTATTGTACTCAAAAAGTGCTGGCCAATGAACTCGCCTTTTCATTTGGAAAGCTTGATTTTTTGGTGCGAGAACAAAATTTTTATCTCAATCGTAAGGAGAGTTATCGTCTGAAATTATATATGATTAGATAGGACTTTATTTTCTCTAATTGTCTTAGTAAAAATGTACTCGAAAGATCAGGGTGGATAAATTTATGGAGACGTCAAACGACAATCTTTGAGTTATATCTGTTGTACAAAGCCACGTTTTACAATCTTGTGAAATACAGAAGTTTCGTCAGAAGGGTTAAACCTAGTCACAAGCTTTCCAGATTCGTTCTTCGTCTTGCATGGAGTAAACTGATAACAGTTTCAAGTAAGGTAAGTATTTACCAAGAAGACAGTAAAGGAGAAATTGTAGATCGAGAGAGTCACGACTGCTCCAGGGACAGTGTTCATGTTGTCACGAATGGTAATAGGAAACATTCTGGATATCAGGCTGTTGTTACGTTTCGCGTTTTCCTTAGAATTTAGGCGTTGAATATTGATCGCGCCTCGGATTGCCGTAGGTAACTACAAGAGATGGTGAGAGGCTTCGTGAAATTAAGTGCAATACGTCCCTACGACAACGCCATAGCTCCAGTTTTCAAGATTTCGAGACAACGTAAAATTTCCCAACTCCTACTTTATTGTTAGCTCTATATATATTTGAAAAAGGCAAATTACCCGAAATATTAAAATTTAGTTTGTGAAGTTCCTTTCCGTTTTAATTTTTGTATCTTCATTTCGCATCAGGATATATATATATATATATATATATATATATATATATATATATATATATATATATATATATATATATGTGTGTGTGTGTGTGTGTGTGTGTGTATTTTAACTGCACTACAGTGTCCCAAAAAACATGGGTCCAATGGGGTGTAACTAAACAGGGTGTCTGGATTTGCCCAACTCATCGAAGGAAAGCACAAACTGCATCAAAATCCGTAATTTCAGATATTGATCCGATTGTGAGTGACAGTGGAAGTGCCTCGGAAGACGAAAACAACACGCGAGAACCTAATTCATTAATGGGAGATAAAAACCAAATGTTGAGTGAGATACGTAAACTATTGGATACGAAATTCGCTGAACAAACTGAACTGTTTCACGCATCATTTGAAAATTTGAGAAAGGATATAGCAGGACAGGCTAAACGTATATCGCAACTGGAAACAGAAAATAGGGAACTCAAGAAAGAAAATAAGGAGCTCAGAAGTGAAATAAATAACTTGTGGATTGCTAACGAGAAAAACGATAATGAATTGCGGCGCAAAAATCTGATTGTTCGTGGTATTCCAGAGCATGAGGAAGAAAATCTAAAAGTAATTATCGGGGACGTATCAACTTTCCTTGAAACAGAGCTCAACGTAAACCAAGATGTAGAAGAAATCTTCCGCCTCCCGACCCGATCTGCTGGACCACGCCCGATTCTCATTAAATTTACTACCAGAAGTCGTAGAGATTCTCTCCTTGAACAGTCCTGGAAGAAAAAACCAACAACTTTTGATATTAACATTGGCAGTGAAAACAATCAAAACGAAAAGTCGAGAGGATATGTTATTAAATATGCGTAGGAAAAGCTTTGGAATTAACACACAAATCTTTGAAAAAAACATATATTCATGCCTCGAAGGAACGCCGTACCCGCCACAAGGTGCCGCGTCGCCGGCGCCTCCTCTCACTCCACCCCCCGCTCACCGCCCTCACCACCCACCGTAACTCCCTGCCTAGCCTGCCAGGCGTGCGCGCTTCTAAAAAGACACTTTTTTGTCTGTTTTTGGCCCATAGCATCCTAAAGCGATCGGGATGGTTAAACGTTAGGACCAACTAGACCCCAAATGGAGTCTATGTGCGAAAGAACGGGGTTTTTAAGTCAATTCTTAGGCCTTTTATGGCCCGGACGGCGGACGGCGGACGGCGGACGGCGAACGGCGAACGGCGGACGGCGGACGGACATTTCAAATTTGGATTCTACGCACCTTGAAACGTAAAGTGACAAAGTTTGAGGGGGGGTTATAAAAATTTTTTGCTACACGATCACATAGGCTTATTATTGGAAATCCCAACAACTTTTGATATTAACATTGGCAGTGAAAACAATCAAAATCCGGTTTACCTCAGCGAACATCTAACACAGCGAACCTCCGAGATCCTGAAGAAAGCAACAACACTGAAGAAGAACGGTGAACTCCAGGCAGTCAGAGTAAGAAAAGGATACGTACAAGTGAAATACGCAAACCGAGAGCGCTTCGATACTATCCATAATCTTCATGATCTCAATTCTCAAGCAAATAATTAATTATCTAATTAACAATAACATATTTAATTGCATGTATCTGTTAAATTTTGGATCCAAATAATAATATATACATACTTGTTAACATTGATTTAAATTCTATTCTAATTGATATTTATATATATATATATATATATATGTATGTACAATCTAAAATTACATTAATAATTTAGTAGATACTAACAATAACAATTAAACAAAATTATATATATATATTTAAAAAAAAATAGAAACATAAACTAAAAATAATATAACAAATTCACAAGATTATTCACGATTTAAAATTCATTCCTAGGTAACTACCAACTTATTGACCGACAATAATAAACAAAATGGATAAATTAAGAGTTCTACATGATGTTAGGAGCATAGCTCCATTGTGTTATTATGAAACGATCAATGTTGATAGCATGTGTTTAGGTTGTTGTTGACAAGAAGAAAAAGTGGTTGTTAGAGAGTTTGTGTGTTTTGTGTTGACGTAATTTGATTGATTGAGCTAATAAAGAATCCTGTTTCTCACAAATCGTGTACGCCTTACAAGTGGTGTCAGAAGTGGGATTCCTAAAGAAGTACGCTGAAGAAGAGGAATAGTATGACCACTCGTTCTGGCGAACCTTATGGTCGGGAGGAAACCACATCACCAAGAAGAGAAGCTGAAGCTGTATTTGAACAAACGAATGAAGGACCTGTGGTAAATCGTGCTGATGCGCCTCCCCAAGAAAATGAGACAGAGAATGCACAAGATCAGAAGCTTGGGTCACGCATCGATGACGTGCAGCAGATGCTGACTACCATTCGTGCAGAGATTCTAGATGAAGTCAATGCTCAGCTACGAGAGTTTGCCGGTGATCTGATGAGGGAGCTGCAAGGAGAACTCCAGAAGTGGTCAACTCAGGAACGTCGGAGAGAAGTTGAACCAACCGAAGGGCAGCGACATCAACAAGTGACCAAGGGGGAGGTGAAACCGGGACGATTTACTGGCACTAACAATTGGGGATCCTACCTAATAAAGTTTGAAAGAGTCAGCAGAATGAATGGCTGGGGGCAAGAAGAGCAAGCAGTACAACTCATGGCTGCATTGGATGACTCCACGCTTGCAGTAGTCACTAACCTCAAAGACCCTTCTTTTCAAGAAATGGTGGACGCATTGGAAGACCGTTATGGAACTAGAGGAAGGGAACATCTGTATATGCACCGGTTGAGAGGGCGAAAACAAGGGCCAAACGAAGACCTGACAGCCTTTGCAGCTGAGTTGGAGATGTTGGCGCGGCAAGCGTTACCATCAAACTCTCCATCCGCCCTGGCTGATGGCATGGCTTTACAGCAATTCTATGAAGGTATCAGGAGTATGGAGCTACGAAAGCTGGTGTTGAGCTTTCCTACTACGTCACTCAAAGGAGCCCTGGGCTATGCGCTGCAAGCAGATGCTAATCTACAGCGAGCTATTGGAGGATCTAACCTGGCTGCTGTAAGAGCTGTGGAAGATGACCAAGCCGAGATTCGGGCTGTAGGAACAAAGCAGACATACAGGGATCCTGATATGTGTTGGCGATGTAACAAAAAAGGTCACAGGTCCCGATATTGCCCTACCATTAACTGCTGGATTTGCCGCCAAAGTGGCCACACTTCATATGATTGTCCGAAAGGACAGGGGTTGCAGACGGGAAATGTGGAGCGGTCCTAGGTGGGGGGCGGGCTAGGACACGCAAGCTAATAGCACCCAATAACTGGCCCACAGACCCAACAGTCATATGCCGGGTAAGTTCGGAAGCTTCGATTGTTGTTGAAGGCTCTATCAACAGCCGCCCCTGCTCATTGATTGTGGATACAGGGGCCATGGTCACAATTGTTCGGAGAGGTGTTGTCGAAGGAGCCACACGGAAAGGCAAGCTAACCAGCTTAAGGACAGTGACTGGAGCTGAAATTCCAGTGGATGGAACAATCAAGGTGGCAGTAGGGCTGGGTGGAAGTGACAAACGGGTGCATGAAGTGTATGTGGCAGATATCCGCGACGATTGTATCCTTGGGATGGATTTTTTAGTGGCCGCCAGATGTAAGATTGATGCAGCCGCTAGGACAGTGGAGATGGGAAGTGAACAACGAGCACTAACTGCCATTCGGACAGTGAAGGAGGGGAATGACGATGTGGAGGTTGAAGTGGAAGATGGAGAGCATAGATGTACAGCACTATCGATCTTGGAAGAAGGTCAACACAGGTTCAACCACGTAGAAGACCTCATAGTCCGGTCTGGCGAGGGTCTGAGTGATGACCAGCAGCAACGGATGGCTGGGTTGGTACGGGATTTTGCAGATGTATTTGCAGCTCACAAGCAAGAACTAGGAAGGATTGATGGAGTGGAACATGTTATTGTAGTGGATCCCGACACTCCCATTAGACAGAGTCCTCGGAGAATACCGCCACACAGGTTGGCAGAAGTTGACAGAATGGTGCAGGACATGGAAAATGCAGGGGTCATAGAAGCATCCAGTAGCCCTTGGGCAAGCCCGATTGTGCTCGTTAAGAAGAAGGATGGTAGTTCACGATTCTGTATTGACTACAGGCGACTGAACAATGTCACAAGGAAGGATGCACACCCCCTACCACATATAGATGACCTGCTGGTGGCGACAAATGGTAGCTCATGGTTCTCATCTCTAGACCTCCAAAATGGGTATTGGCAAGTCCGTATGAGAAAAGAGGACCGGAGAAAACAGCATTTTGCACTCCAAGGGGTCTGTGGCAATTCCGCGTCATGCCTTTTGGCTTGTGCAATGCCCCGGCAACCTTTCAGCGGGCTATGCAACGTCTTCTCCATCGGCTCGTGCGGTTGGGCCGGGTGCGAGTCTACCTGGATGATGTGCGACTTGATGCCAAGACCTTTGAGGACATGATGGAGTGGCTCCGGGAGGTTTTCCAGTTGTTCCGAGAGCACGGCCTCCGGCTGAATGCGAAGAAGTGCGACCTTTTTCGCAGGAGTATAGCGTACTTGGGCCATGTCATTTCAGAGCACGGGGTCCATACAGATCCAGCAAAGACTGAGCAGGTCATAAACTGGCCGACCCCGACATCGACAAAGGAGATCCAAAGTTTTGTGGGTTTCTGTTCATACTACCAGCCATATGTTAGAGACTTTGCACGGTTAGCAGGACCATTATATCAGCTGGAACAGGCCAAGGAAGGGTTCACGTGGACAGAGGAAGCTGCAAAAGCCTTCAAAGAATTGAAGGCAGCCCTAACTAGGGCTCCAGTGCTTGCACATGCAGATCCCAAGCTGCCATTTCTGTTGGATGTTGATGCAAGTGGACGGGCTATTGGAGCTGTGCTATCACAGCAGCAGGATGGGGAGAAAGTCATCGCTTACTTCAGTCAGTGCCTAAGCAAGGCTGAACGGAACTATTGCGTTACCCGGAGAGAACTGTTAGGGTTGAAGAAAGCACTGACGCATTTCCGACACTATGGTCTTGATAATGGGGCACCAGTGATTGTGCGGACTGATCATGCCTCTCTGCAGTGGTTGAAAAACTTCAGGCAACCAGATGGTCAGATGGCACGCTGGCTTGAAGAACTAGCCTCATTCAACCTGCAAGTTGAATACAGAAAGGGAACAGCCCATGGGAATGCAGATGGACTCTCCAGACGTCCATGCGCAGCCCAAGCTTGCAAATATTGCATGCGACAAGAGGAAAAGGATGCTCAAACAGATGTTAAAAGGATACAACTGGAAACTGATCTAGATTGGGAAGAAGAACAAAAGCAAGATGTACACCTGGCACGTGTGAGGGCTTGGGTGCAAGAGGGCAACCGTCCTGAATGGACAGTAGTGTCCACCTATGGACCAGAGGAGAAAGCACTGTGGGCAATGTGGAATAGACTAAAGATGGTGGATGAGGTTTTGACTCGAAGGTGGGAGAATGAAACGGGAACCCAGAGTTGGTATCAGATCCTCGTACCACGCCAGTGTCGGCGTATGGTTTTAGAGGTAGCTCATAATTTGGGACACTTTGGAGCGAAGAGGATGATGTCAAGTTTGCGAAGACAGTTCTATTGGGTTGGCATGACACGGGACATAAGGGAGTTTGGAAGAAGCTGTGACACCTGTGGGAGCCGTGGGAGACCAACTGGGAGGAAAGCACCTTTACAGACGTACACTGTTGGAACACCCTTCGAGCGAGTAGCAGTAGATCTCTTGGGGCCTTTCCCTCGGTCTGAAAGAGGCAACAGCCACCTTGTGGTGGTGATGGATTATTTCACTAAATGGCCAGAAGCCTTCCCAGTGCCAGATGCCACGGCAGAAACTGTAGCCAGAGGGTTGGTCGAGAATGTCGTGGCCAGATTCGGAGTTCCCAGAGAGTTGCACACGGACCAAGGACGCACATTTGAAGCAGAGCTGTTCTGCGAGGTTCTAAATCTCTTGGATGTTCGTAGAACAAGGACAACGGCCCTGAGACCACAAAGCGATGGAATGGTTGAACGGTTCAACCGCACGCTCAAGGAGATGCTCTCCAAACGGGTGAGCGAACACCAAATGGACTGGGACGATCATGTGCCACTGGTCTTACTCGCCTATCGTGCGTCAGTACATCAGGCCACTGGGTTTTCACCTGCACAATTAACGCTAGGAAGGACACCTACATTGCCTACAGCACTGTTAACAGGTGTGCCCCCAGAAGTAGTGACAACATCGAATTATGCCAAGACACTCGCAACAGCATTGGATGAGGCACATGAGGTAGCCCGGCACTCGTTAGAGCAGGTGGCAGCAGATGCCAAGCGCCGGTACGATGTGCGTGCTAAAGCTCCCCGATTCGACTTGGGCGCTCGAGTCTGGTTGTACAACCCCCGCCGGCAAAAAGGGCTCATGCCAAAGTTGCAACGGCCTTGGATGGGACCCTGCATCGTGACGAAACAGCTCTCGGACGTGGTCTTCAGAGTGCAGCTACCCAATAGGAAGAAACGTGTAGTACATGCAGATCGCCTGAGGCTATACCACCAACGCGTAGAGGAAGAGGGGGTGTGATGTTAGGAGCATAGCTCCATTGTGTTATTATGAAACGATCAATGTTGATAGCATGTGTTTAGGTTGTTGTTGACAAGAAGAAAAAGTGGTTGTTAGAGAGTTTGTGTGTTTTGTGTTGACGTAATTTGATTGATTGAGCTAATAAAGAATCCTGTTTCTCACAAATCGTGTACGCCTTACAATATCAATATAGGCTCAATGCGCTCGCACTTTGATGAGCTCTGCATTTTTCTTGAGACCATGCACAAAAAAGCAGACATTATACTCCTATCTGAAGTCTGGATTAAAAGCGACCAGTTATCATTCTTTGCCATACCAGGATACTCAGCTTATCTTGCAGAAAGAGAATGGAATCAATCTGGTGGAGTAATTGCATATGTCAAAAAATCATTAGTGTGTACCACCACAGAAAAAACATCGAGATCAGCTGAGATTCTCCAGATAGCTTTCCCAAAGTGTTTGAGGAACGGAAGTGATCTAATAATATTACTAGTATATCGCTCACATGAAAAGGTCTCCGAATTTTTGGACGAATTGGAAATAATCATAAATGAGTCTAAGTGCAATACAATAATGGTCGGGGACATGAATATTGATATTTTAGATAAATCCCAGGGATATGTTCAACAATATCTTGAGATGATTGATTCTGAGGGATTCTATAGTATGATAAATGAGGTAACGAGGCCTTCCAGTGGAACTTGTCTAGACCATGTGATGGTGAAGTCTCGACAGATGAATATATTCGAAGCCAACGTACTTGAAACAAGTATTACTGATCACTATAGTCAGGTGGTGGACATTTTAATTGGTCATACAGAGGCAACAAATTATGAAAAACACTTTTATACCACAAATCACGAAAAATTGAAAAAAGAAGCACAATTGATTGGCTGGAATTTTCTCTTCAAAAATCTTAGCATTCAGGAAAAATTTGATATATTCTTTAAGATCTTGGCAGAATGCAAAAAGAAAGCAACTTATCTAGTTCATATATCTTCGAAGCACCGTAGGAGAAAACCGTGGATAACAAATGAACTTGTTCAAATGATAAATTCTAAAAATAAACTACACAAAACTATTAATAATATGTATAAGAAAAAAAGACCTGAACACGAGATAAATGAATTTAAAAAGAAATACAAGGAGCTAGCCAGTAAAGTCCCAACAAAAATAAAAAAAGAAAAACGAACCTTCTACGAAGTCAAGCTGTCAATCTGTAATAAGGATAGTCGCGGCTTTTGGGAAACCATCAACACCCTTAATAAAAAAAATAAACAATCCAAGATCGATTTTATAAATGTGGAGGGTGAGTTGATTCAGGTTAATGGTAACGAGGCTAAAGTGGCAAACTCTTTCAATGAGTACTTTGTGGGGGTGGCGGAGAGCCTTAGAGAACCAACTGCGGAAATAAGGGGTGATTCGCTTAACCCGGAAGCAGTGGCCTGGGAGAATAATGCTATGAATTGGAGGGAAGTTACTGAACGAGAGGTTGCTAAAGTAATCTTAAATTTGCCAAATAAAAAAAGTAAAGGCATGGACGGTTGGAGCACAGATGAGGTGAAATCAATAGGGGATGTGATTTGCTACCCCTTGTCGATCCTAATAAATGAGTCCATTAAGGTGGGGTATTTCCCTGATGAGCTTAAAACCTCAACTGTTGTTCCAATATGGAAATCAGGTGCAAAAAAAGAGATGAAAAACTATCGACCTATTAGTCTTGTGAGCATATTTTCCATGATCATTGAGATGTGCATTAAAGCTCAAATGATAGAGTATCTAAACTCAAGAAATTTTTTCTCAGAACACCAATACGGATTTCTTAAGGGGCGCTCCACTGATCTTGCCATCTACGACCAAATACAGAACATTTGTCACAGTCTTGAGAATAGAAGGAAAGTAGGAGGACTTTATCTCGACTTCGCCAAGGCTTTTGATATGGTGGACACGGAAAAGCTGCTTTACAAGTTGATGAAGATCGGATTCAGAGATGGCATGTTGAGGTGGATGCGTTCTTTTTTAAAGGATAGGAAACAAAGAGTCAAGATTGGTGAAAAGATGAGTGATGATCAGTGGATTCAGCAGGGGGTGCCGCAGGGGAGTACATTGTCTCCAACCCTATTTCTAATATTTGTGAACGACTTAACCAATATCCAAATACGAGGAACAATATACTCCTTCGCAAATGATACAGCGGTTGTCTGGAGAGCCTCCTCAACCACAATTCTGTTGAGAATGATAGAGGATGACATGCGTACCCTAACTCAGTGGTTTTGCAGAAATGGATTGGTGCTTAATGCTGAAAAATGTAAACTCATCATTTTCAGGTACTCCTCGCTTCACATTCCTCATGATCTAAAAATTAAAATCCACCACAATGAATGCAGAGAATTAAACACGTCAAATTGCCAATGCCCGGAAATTCATGAAGAGGAAAGTGTGCGCTACCTCGGCGTGAAAATGGATGCGAGACTCACTTGGGACTCTCATACAATAAGATTGAGGAAGAAGCTCTCCTCTATTCTATACGGCCTGAGATTCCTTAAATCAACAATAATTGGTGAAGCCCTAACCAAGGTGTATGATGCCCACTTCATTGCAGTCTTGCGTTATGGTATAATCCATTTTGGAGGCACCTTCCCATCAGTACTGCGCAAGCTAAATGGAGTAACAAAATATGCTAGAAAAATAGTAGGCACTGAAAATAACCAGCTCGAGCTTTTTGACTTCTCTAGCTTATACCAAATCGAGTGCTTTTCCTGGGTAATGAGAAACATGAATAAATTCGAAATAGACCAAACTGGAAGACTGACAAGGAGGAATACTCATGTGAAATTAAAAATACCACAATTTTACCACGATCATGGAAGAGTTCAGGCCTGTTATAGACTTCCGCAGATCTTCAACTCCCTTGTCCCGGAAATTTTACAAAAAAACGAAAATATACAAGATGTTCAGATCCCAATACTAATTAAAAGACTAAAGACTCTACTATCTACCTAAACTACCCAAATCTTGTCAGTTATTATTTATTATATGTACATTAATTACCATACATTATTATGCACACATTAATACTATATACTCTTACTTATCAAGCAAATGCATTATGTCTAATTTTGTCTGTATTTAACTTACCTTAATTTTACTTCATTCAATGTTTATCAAACACACCCCCCCCCGCGCGACTTTTTGTCATGGGGTTGTAAATTCCAATTGTAAATGTACATTGTTATTTCAATAAAGAATCTTGTATCTTGTATCTTGTGTGTGTGTGTGTGTGTGTGTGTGTGTGTGTGTGTGTGTGTGTGTGTGTGTGCGCGCGCGCGTGTGTGAAATTGAGATGCAAAATCCGTTCTTTCGCAATAAAAATCAAACATTCCACAAGAAAGGATGAGTTTGTTGGGTAGCACTTTTTGATCACATTGAATTGGTCCTATTTCAAACAATGTACAAAAAATTCACTCATACGATCATGCTGCATGACTGTTTTCTTTCATTTCAACCCCCCTCTCAAATGCATGTGTTACCTACCGCGTGGAGAAATCATAATTTCTCCCTTGAGAGGGAAAAACATTAAATCATGTTTAATGTTTTTCCCTCGCAAGGGAGAATTAGATATAGTTTTTTAAGGTCAAGAAAAAAGAAAAGATTCTAATTAACCAAAAACCAACTCAATGAAATCATCAGAAATTAACAAGCGGTTGCAATCATGTTCACAATATCAATAATTGAGAATGATCACCTGTGTGTAAACAATTATTCAAATAACCATGCTCATAACTCAGCTTGTTGGCCACGCACTTCGCAGTAGTTAACATAATATGGTTGGATAAATCGAGAGCTTTCGAACGAATGGTCAACGAATTTTGTGGGATGAAAAACGACGAAGTACCATTTCCCTAGCAACGACTCGGTTGTAAGCGGAAATCATCAGAAAAAAACGTTGCACATTTGCGTGTCGTGTCGGAATTCACAGAATGACCCCCAGCCCTAAAACATTAAACATGTTAAAAAGTTTTATGAATTGCAAAAAGGCTAAAAATGGTTTGTTTAACGGATATTTACTCAAATAAAGTTAATCAACTATAAACTAGAAAATTAAACAAATCATGAGAAAAAAAGGGCTGAAAAATTCGCTTAAATTTTATTAATATGTGCTGAAAATTGATAAAAACTGCAAAAAAGCGAAAAATCAGAAATAATTTTTAGAATAGCTGATTATTACGTATTTAGAATAAGATTTCGCAGTTAGTTTCCACAACTTCGTCGCGAGTGATTAAGTTTGTTGCGATCGGAATATAAAGTAAATTCAATTTCTTCTACCATCTAACAACGAATTACCTATCGATGTTACGTTGCAGTGACATTTCGATCGACCCAATGTTGTATAATGATTTTGACATTGTGCACTCCAGAAAAAAGAGGGCTGGGTACCTCCGCCTTCTTGATAACTGTGCCAGAGCTGGGCATCTAACCAACGAAATTTCCTTGCGTAAGGGTGTCGCGCGGGCGATCGATTTTTCGGTTAATGTTAAAAGTCACAGGGAAGGAAGATATATGATGGGGCTGCGCCCGCTAACTGCCCCGGGGCAAAGCTTCCACCGATTAATCTGAACCTGAGTCGATTATCTGATAGCCATCAAGATAATCTAGCTTCCAGGATCCGATTACTTAAAAACAATTCTCACTCAAATGGTGGAGCTTCTGGTTTCTCATTCTTAAGGATTGCATGACCTTCATCCTAATAGTAGTACCTAGGTATCTAATTACCAATGTACCCCCAAATGTTGGTACTTTTCCGTTACACCCCCCTCCCCCCCAGTCAATTTGCCTTCAACACGCCCGCCCGATGTTCCTAGGCATTCCTTCTTACTTGGATTACATATTTACGTAGAATTGTTACAATTTCAAGCTGTGGGAAGAAATTATATCATTTCAACAAAAAGAAGGGGGAAAAAAATTACGGTGTTTTCAGAAGTTGCCGATGTCGGTGAGGATTTGTTGAAACAAATTGCCGTGGTTGTGGTTTGATTGTCTCCACATGAATTCGCACAAGTAGAATGCACACGAATTCGCACAAATACATCAGAATGCTGTGTATAGGTTGGTGGTCTGGATGATCGCAAGCTCGCATCTCAAAATTACATAACATCAAGTAGTCAATCCCTTAGTAAAAATACAGATTAGTTGGACATGTAGGTCAGAATGATGTGTATACTTTGGCAGTCTGGATGCTCGCAAGCTCGCATCTCAAAAATACATAACATAACATAACATAACATAATCTAAGTAAGCAGTAATGCCTAGAAACGTCTGGAGGCGTGTTGACGACAAATTGACTGGGGGGGGGGAGGGGGGGGGGATAACAGAATACCCAAATTTTCCCATTTCAGTTGGTGTATTTCGTTGGAACGAAAAATTTTTGAAGCCTGGTTCCAATTTTGTTCTCCATTATTAGCCTTCTTAATTACCAATGGAACCGTTCAACATGGTTTCATATCGGTTTTGCATTGAAAATATTTTTATATGCAGATTACTCGTCTCTTCTGTCCAGATGTATTTTTATAGTGGAAGAAAAGTATATGAGAATGTATATGATCAATAGCAAAAATTATCTTTGTGCTTACGTTTTTCGCTGATTTATAAAATTAGCTCTGCATCCGGCTATGATGTCAATTAATTCAGTTATTTTTTATTGGTGTTTTGGTCAAACCATTTGGAGTTGAGAATTAGCAATCTGGGGGTTTCAATAGCTCAGAATCCGATTCGAAAATGAGAAATTCCAACATGCGATTAATAACCATTGGGAAATAAAATAAATCACATACCTATTTGATTGTAGTTTATGGTTTATGTATGGATTTATTGTAGCATCTGCTGATAGAATAACGATAATAGGTGGAGGGATGGAGCTGATGTAAGGGAGTAGCGAGCTGATAGAAGACCGAAAAGGGCAGGACAGGGAATATTAATTATCTTGTCATCACTCTTGGCAGATTAACGGAAGTTAGTGAAAAACGTTGTCTATTTCCACGAGAAATAAAGAGTTGCAATGTTAAATCGGTTTCGACGGATAGGCCATCATCAGTAACAAACAATAACTGAAGACACATTAGAAAGGACATAGCTATTGTAGTCACAGGTGAAGGGAGATTGAATCCCATTGGTCACGAGAAAGGAAAGGGTTAGTGCAAACAAGTGATGTGCAAGGAAGTGCAAACAAAGTGATGGGGGATTATAACTAATTAGATGAAGTGAAAGGGGGAAAACATAACTAAATATGGTTTCAACAGTGCGAAGAGATAATTTCAAGCTTTATAGAAATGGACCTATCAGTGGTGAAATGTATTGAGGTATATCCTCATTTAAACATTTACCAGATCTGTCACTTTTGATAATTTCGAATTTTTCAAGTACATTCAACATACCTCCCTTTGGACAAAAATGAAGAAATTCTACAAACTGTCTATCAAATCAAAATTGTAACTATGATTGGATTCCTTAAGATGTTTCGTAAATGTAGACTTACCCTTATTTTCCCTGAAATCCTCCTGATGCTCGTCTATTCTTTCCCTGAATTTTCTATCAGTTTGACCAATGGGATTCAATCTCCCTTCACCTGTGACTATAAAAGCTGTGTCCTTTCTAATGTGTCTTCAGTTATCGTTTGTTACTGATGATGGCCTAACCGTCGAAATCGATTTAACATTGTAACTCTTTATTTTTCGTGGAAATAGACAACGTTTTTCACTAACTTCCGTTTTGAAATGGGTTTCCACAACTTCGTCGCGAGTGATTTAGTTCGTACTCTTGTCAGGTTATAAACTGCCTATCCCATCCACGAACCTTGTATTGCCCACTGTTTTGGCTTAATCTATGCAAATCGTCCTGGGCAACTCGCAATTACCCAACTAGCTTGTATTATTGCGGATGAGTTCATGACTAGGTAATAATTATCTGGGTTGACTTCTTGAGAAATAGGGTTTTTCTGTATTCCACAAAAACAATTTGTCGGAAGATACTAAGGCTAATCCATTGAATCGGGTGTAAGGATTTCAAGGCTCTTCGTGTTGGGGCACTTCTTTCACAGATCCATTCCGTAATCCCATGGCGTCAATAAAGTAGTTGGATATCCCCGCAGTCAAAAACCAGTCAGGAAATAATACTGAGTAAGGGTGTTTTCTAGATAAAACTTGAAGAACGAACCTACTAAATATATCTGTTTGAGTAACTAACTTCACTTGCCTCAGCGTTTTAGGTGACTCAGACAAAAAGCTGTTTACACTTCAGCTAGCCCGATTGTACGGGGAAGACCAAATCTGTGAGAAGAGCCTCCTCTTCAAGAACACATTTCCTTTGACAATAAATTCATGCTGAAATCCTTGAATATTTCAATAGTGATTTGAATAATTCTTGGTTAGATATGTATATATGTCTACTCGTAACAAATCCACTGAACTTAGACGCTGGCGAAACATTAAATTCTAGTAATAATAAAGAGTACAAATAAAATAGCTATTGTTTGTGGGGAAGCCATGGTATTTGAAATAGACAATTTTTCTTTTCTACATAGTAGGGAAGGGCGCGTTCAGTCATAGGACGAGTGGCCGATTTTGAAAAGCTCCCGATCATCACATCACTAATCCTAAATTTCAGAACCATCGGTCTTTGTCTTAAGAAAACATAACTTAAAGGATAACATAATTTAAAAAAATGCTTAGCCATATTACGAAAATGGTTACTATTATTGCTAATGCTTGATATATATTTACATGAATTAACTTTTTTTAATATGATTTAAGCCGCACTTAAATCAAAAGGGTCATTAGCGGCATTATCGCTAATGTAGGATCATACAAATAAATGATAATTTGAGTAGTTATATTACCAATTAATTAATCACACTAATTAAAATTTAAAAAATAATTTGAGAATCGTGACTGACTAATGTGTGCAGGCATCTAGTAAGACGCTAATCAGCCACGATAATAGGTGGATTTAATGTTTGTAAATCTACATCTTTAAAATTTTTTTAGAATTTTCACGGATGTTATGATTTTGTTTTAGGATTTATGAAAAATTAATAATGAAAATTTACGATTCGATAAATATTGCCTAAATTCATTTGACCGATTCTAACTATAATATAAGTACTGCACTTACAAATTCTTATCAAAACAAAACAACTTACTTCAGCCTGAGTTTAATCTTTACACAGAGAAATACTTATCTCAAAACTGGACAAAATAAAGAGTGACAATGTTTGATCGATTAATTGCTTTGTGCCACACCCAGCTTGGCTGACGTTATTATATTATGCAGTTACTGTTTTTTATACACATGTTAAGTATCTACACTTCATGCAGATACATGGATATGTCTTATTTTCCCCCTGTGATATATGTGTTTTGTCTCCCAAGTTAAAAATGTCTCAATTAAATTAGCTCAGCTGTATATGATTGAAATGTGTTGGAAATGGATCGAATAGTTTAATTTATATGAATGATAGTTCATTTGTCATTGAGGTCAGGTTATTTCTATTTATTCAATGTAATACGCTTAATATGCCATCCGTATAACGCTCGGGGAGATCATGTTGTGATACAATCCTAAAATCGTAATCTTTGTTATAGATAACCTTTAAAAGGTACGTCGATTAGCCAATATCAGCAGACGAAAAAAGGTTCCTCCTTGTCCAGCGGCAGTCTTATTACCTTCACTGAAACCCAGCCAACCAATCTTTGATCCAATCTCGAAGCACGAGATCTATATTCTTCAAAGAAACGAACGGAATCTTTAACTCACCCCTAGAATCGTGAAGATATAGATCGCGACATTCAAATAAACAATACTTGACCGGTTGGTACTCCAAGCGATCTCCAACCTTTCGGATCGTTTTGCGAAAAAAAGAAAGAAATACAGTTCAACGAGTGGGTAATTATGACGCAACTTGGCAGTTTGTTCTCAATGTCAGAAGAACCTAGACCTAGGCCGACCCTCTCACTTCGTGGGAACGATTTGAATTGTTAGAAAGGTATAGAGAGAGAAGTAAGGGAATATTATTCTTACAATGGGTATGAAATGTATATGGGGAAGGCAGGGACATTGCGAGATGACTAGAACTATATGAAGGGTTGTAAGTGTACACCTAGACGACAGGGGTGAGCAAGGACACGAGCCACTGTGTTACTTTGTAATCCGAGAAGAGATTTGTTTTCTTAATAGGTAGGGTAAGGGTCTATACCTTGGATCATTTTTCTTCTAACACATGTTTCCCATCATGAAAACCTTGAAAATTTTACTTTTTTAATCTCAGATAGTTGCGTGATAACTTGGGAACATTTCAGACTACCAGGTTTCACTATAATCACTTCACCATTTTTAATAAGATAGCATTTTTTCTAAAATTCAAAATTTAACCCAAGGTACACCATTCCATCACGAGGATCCAAAAAGATAGGGGAAAACTTACCTTAGGGCGTGAGAATCTTTTTCTTCTACAGCAAATTTTTCTAAAAGAGTAGCTTTAAATTTTGTGAGTGCCTATCT
This sequence comes from Adelphocoris suturalis, assembly GCA_030762985.1. Lineage (NCBI taxonomy): Eukaryota > Metazoa > Arthropoda > Insecta > Hemiptera > Miridae > Adelphocoris > Adelphocoris suturalis. The sequence goes on along the minus strand of CM061044.1, from coordinate 101,751,684 downwards.
ACAGCGGTGCATTATCAGTGAAGGAGAAAGTGGTTCCACTTACGCTGTATCGATCAAGGGGTTTTACCAGTGGCGGCCGGTGGTCTGCAAAAGGAGTGGGGCACAAAATTATTTACCTATTTGACAGTCAAAAAGAGCATTGAGGTTTTTCTTCCATTTGTTTTGTTTTCAGTGTGAATTAACTTTGACCTAAACACATGATACATAAATCCCACTTGGGTCATGTCATGCCTTGGGCAACTGTTATGAAAGAATATTGGCTACTAAATAATAATCAATCATCATCATTAAATAGTATTGATAAATTAAATTTAAATTAATTAGATAAACAAATTAAAAATACTATCTTATAGGTACCTACTTACTAAGTATGTCATCTGATCCGGACCCAGGGCATCGTCAAGTAAATGTCCTAAAGAGGCTACATACGAAATTACAGCTTCCTAGAGTGTAAAGTATAGAAATTACCTATTAAAATGATTTAACCACCGCTTCACAAATCAAACCGTTCTCGCAATATTCGGATCACCTGCTATGACTCAAATCATCGAAACACCAGCTCAATGAAATCATCAGAAATTAACAAGCGGTTGCAATCATGTTCACAATATCAATTATTGAGAATGATCACCTGAGTGTACACAATAAATTATTCAAATAACCTTGCTCATAACTCAGCTTGTTGGCCACGCACTTCGCAGTAGTTAACATAATATGGTTGGATAAATCGAGAGCTTTCGAACGAATGGTCAACGAATTTTGTGGGATGAAAAACGACGAAGTACCATTTCCCTAGCAACGACTCGGTTGTAAGCGGAAATCATCAAAATATTTTCGTGAGCAATTTTCCGTGACGTTTTTTTAGTTTATGTGCCATAGCAAAGACATAAAGAAAACAGTTGATTGTTCTCAACGCAACACAGTGAGTCTATTTTATTTATTGGTATCGCGTGAGCAAGTTTTCGTGACGATTTTTCAGTTTATGTGCCAAAGCAAAGACATGAAAATGTCAAAAATGTCAAAATCAGTACCTGACTAAACTTCAACTTACGTAAATCCGTCGATGAACGTCGTCCTTCGGTGCGAATTCTATTCAAAGTGATCGTTGTAAGTGTCATTGTCATTTCTTTTTGTAACTATTCGTAACTACCGACGGAAAAGGGTTATGTTCTACACATAGAACAACGCACTTCAACTCGACCGACAATACAAAGGACTTTATTACAAAAGACGTATTCAACAACTTAGGACTGAATAAAAATAGGTACTTATAACACAACGCTATAATACGGACTTTACTTTAGAGTAAATTCTTGGGAACAACCACATGCCCGAACGAACTTAAGAAACATCATATTTACCTGCAGAGACAACAAAACATTACTACCAACAGGGAACTCTTAGCATGGAGTGACCAGAAGAAATCAGTTTGGCTAATGGAATAAACCGAAACTCCTCTAGTGGAAGCCACTCATAACGTAAATTTCATTCTACGGTCTTTAGAAAAGTTGGAAACCCTGTCTGGGGCAAAGCCCCCAAAATCATGAGAAATATCCCGTTATGACCTCTTTTTCCCGTTCCTTGCCCTTTATTTCCCGTTTCTTGCCCTTCATTTCCCTTTTTTTCCATTCACAGTCTAACCTGAATCGACGAAATTTCCCTCTCAATAGAGTGATATTATCATAATCAACGTACTTTTTTGCTGGTAGATGGATCTGAAACCTCCTTGGATGGAGCGTAAACCTATTCCTTCTAGCATCCACCTTGGAGCCACAGCATGGAGCTACACACCTCGCTTTTCGTTCTAATTTGAAACGACGTGTTGTTTGTAAAGTCTTCATTCCAGTTTGTTACTTTTTTCCCAAATGTACTGGGGCAATGTCCCGATGTCCCCCCTCACGGGCCGCCCCTGGGTTTTACTATGATAGGTGTAGTGGATTTATATACGTTTTACTTGGTGTAGGTAGACCAAGTGGGGTGTTATGAAAAGTACCCATGCCTTGATTACGAGGGTTAAACCCTAGGTGGTTTCCGGACGGGAAATAAGCAGCATTGTCAAGGTCAACGGGGTTGATTGTAGAATTATAAGGCTCGTTCATTGTCGGGCCGTGAGGAGCGCTAGGCTCGGCTCGAACCTCTTGGGGTTGTCGAGCTGGGTATTGTTTTCCCGTGTAATAATCGGGTTTTAGGCAGATATTTTTCTGCGGAGCCGAGTTGGCTTGATCAGAGTACTGAAAAGTACCGTTTCGATCGTGTGATTTATGCATGACGGGAGTGTACAATGCACTCGTGTCGGCGGAGTAACCGTGCGTTGAATATCGAGGATATTCATGCTTGAAGGTAGAATCATATGGATTACTTTCCGAAAGGGTCTGGAAAGTATCCTCGACCTGTTGTACAGGTGAATGTGTAATCACCAAGTCTGTCGCAGAGTTGGTAGGCAACGCGTCGATCCCATCACTGAAACTAGCTGTGGATCGTCGTTGGAATGCGGGTGGATCGCGTGTCTCGGAGCATTTGCCGCCCGCTCCGAGATCCTCCGCCCCGGCTCCTCCGAGGAAAGAGGGGCCTCTCTCCATCGTACGAACGAAATATAAAATTTGTTCGGAAATACCTTTTTGGCTCTGAAAAAGGGTTTTTGAAGAGGAGGGACTCGCTTAACAGATCTCTCTCCCAGATCGATGTTAGGGTCCTCTCCGAGTCCTTAGAAGGACTTCCTTGGACAGTTAATCGGATCGTATGAGAAGTGCGATTAACCGGCGTGTCCCAGCGGGCGACCAAGAGCTTAGGGCTGCGAGGTCCGGGTGGCACGTCTAAGTCACCCCAGCGGGCGTGCAAGGAAGATAGAAATCTTAGCTTGCACCGGGCGATGACCTGACTGAAGAAAGCTTCGTTGGGTAGTGATTGGAGGAGTCCGCACTCGAAGCTACCAAGAAGTCGATGAGAATGGGAAGGTAGAAAATCTGGCTCGATGCGTGTAGTCACTTCGTCTGTAGAGAGAGATGACATCAGCTTGAGGGTTGAGATTCGAATGAGCACGCTGGGCTCCGTGCGTGATATTTATAGGGGGGTGGCCGCCTCCGATCGGGTGGCCACTTTATGGTTAGTATGCAAATTAGCTTTTCAAATTCTCGGCTCATCCGGGCTGTCTCCTGGTTGGTCCGCTTAATTTCTTTAGCTCAACAGGTGTTTCTTTATTGGCTCGCATAGTTTCTCTCACAATCTGTGCATAAGATTGTCGAGTTGGTTTGTTAGCCTCGCCCTTGAGCTCCGTAGAGGTCAATTGATCGTTTCCTTGGGCTGTTGTTCTCAAGGCAACTTTTTTGTGTTGTCTTGTCGAGCCTCTCTCCCGCAGTGGGTGTTTGGCTTGTTGATTTCGTGCGGATATTTCGTCCGTGAGAGAGTTTTTTGTGAAAACTCTCGGGCGAAATATTTTTGTTTCGCGTGGGCGTAACCCGACGTCTTAATTGTGTAATTCTACCTTGAGAATTTAAATTTGGTAGCCCTGAAAAGGGCTGGTGAAACTTGGTGGTTAATTCACCACAATAGGCACTTTGGGCCAGTTTATCAATCACATTTATCCAATAGATGAATGTTATCCTCCAGATAACACAATATGGGGTGTTTATCCATCCCTAGTTAAACCTTATCTGGCATTTTAATTTATCTGGTCTCTGGACGGCTGGATAACTATTATAACTGGAGGTTAATGAGATATATAGAGCTTTCTAACCTCAAACAAGTTTATTTATTTACAAAAACCTTATTTGAATTAAGTTTGATCGTCTTTATTTTTGTACCTTCCAATGGATATATTTTGGGATATATCTTCAAACAGCAGGAACGGCAAAGATTCTATCGTAGCACAAATTCGTTGAATGGAAAAGAAGACCGTATATAGTAAGAGCCCGTGTAGATCACTAGATCACCCACTAAAATGGAACGAGTGCGGATTTTTATTGAGATTTTGGTTGGTCAAAGATACCGTTCTTTACTTTATAACACAGACCGAAGATGAAATTAAGTCCACCACTTACTGATCACAATAATTCATTCATAATAACTCAGGTTGCAGTATCGCAATTCGTATATATGTATTTCTCTCTCTAGAAATAAAGCAAATAGCAAATGGCAAAAATGTGGTGGTTTCTTATTTGCCGAGCTTGATGACACTGTTGTGTTGTGGACGTCAGACCCGGTTTTTTTAATAGTCGATCCATGAAGAAACTGTAGCTCCTACACTACTCTGTGGTAGCTCCATGGGTAAATCGCCCTTATTTTGTCGCCTACGGAGACCTCTGAGATGCTAACGGCACTATCTGCCTGACAGAATTTATCTGAGGGATAGTTTTATCCGCTAGGTATTTCGGCATTGATAAACGACTCACATTCTTTATCTGGAGTATAGCGCTATACTCAGTATAGCTATCCTGCAGTTAATGTAGATAAGTGATAAATCGGCCCTTAGTCTGCACTTCTTCCCGTAGATCTTGACCAATGACCAGAGGTACAGCTAAAACAAGGTGCACACCCTTACCCTACTGTACATATCTTCAAGTTCCCGGAGGTCAAGGAAAAGTTATGTGACTGGTCTAAATACATTTTGAACCAATTTCGGTTCAATTTTCAATAATGTCCCGAAATTGACCATGAAAAAGATAACTCCTCTCCCTCATTTGTTGGTTCAAGTTTCAAGATGCGTAGTTTTGAAATATGGAACTGCTAAGCCTTTGAGTAATAATTTGTAGCGTTTTGATTTATTATTTTCAATAATCAACCTTCGTATTTTATCATATTTTCGTAGACAATGAAGCTTTTTAGCGAACTTTCGGTACAAAATGAAGACATTGCAGTGGCTCCAGAAATTTTCGAAATTTGTCTACATTGAAATCTGTTTTGGGGCAATCTGAAACGAATCCTAGAGTTTAAAACGTATACCAATAAAACTACTAATTACAAATATAATAATTTTGCTAACAAAAATAAAAATTTAACAATATTAATTTTGTCGTTTTTAGCCTTTTTAAGTGATTTTTTATAGCACATTTTTTGAAATTTGAGCAATTTAAAGAGCTCAAAAAGTGCTGGCCAATGATTTTATCCTATTTGTTTTGAAATTTTTGATTTTTTGGCGCAAGAACGGATTTTTAATCTCAATTGTACAGAGAGTTATCGTCGGAATTACACACATGGGTATAAATAAGTTACCTATATATATATATATATATATATATATATATATAAATTATATCTATAAAGTCAATAAATAAATCAATTAAATCGATAAAATCAATTAATCTTCAAAAAGTGCTTCACTCGTTTACGTGGCGGTAACCCCGTTAATGGCGGTTTCGTTTGATTTCAACCAGATGTTGAAAAAAGATCGGCACCGTCTTGACTCGATTGCAAAGTTGTAGAGGGGGAAGTTGGCTTTTTCTGCCATATAATTGGGTTTTCAATTTATTTGTACACAAATTTCTCAAATTTCGATACAATTTAACATATCATAAAACGATTGGTAATTTAGGAAAATTCGCTCATACGACCGTGACAATTCGCTCGTGAGTGGAACTTTTTGAAATCGGTCTTGACTTTGGAGCAACCAAGGGAAATAAAGATTTGTTTATATATATATATATATATATATATGGAAATATGGAAAAGAGTTGAAATCCAAGAATTGTTTCAGAATGACTCAAAACGGATTGCCAAGAAGAAAACTTTGGGAAATCTTTATTTAAAAATTATTGTTGCCTTTGCAGGAGCTTCATTTTCTACGAAAATATGATAAAACTACAATTTAATGTTGAGATTTGTTCTTGGCATTGTGATAGTGGAGTTCGGTTCTGTAGTTGATGGCGTGATATGGTGATTAGCTGAAATATGTGGCATAAATAATTGGCAAGAAAACGGTAATTATATATATAGTTAGTTATACTTGTTCATTATATTATTAATTAGTATTCATAGATGTAGACTGTGGATTATGTCTAGTAAATACTAAGAACGGTAACCTACTTGTGAGAAACTTATAACTAAACCGGATTTCCTTCTTTCTGGGAAAACTATTACATTATGGGGTTGTCATTGGGAGAGTAATACAATTTATTGCTGAGTGGTATTGCCACTTAATCAAGGACAGAGTTGTTTCAGTAAAAAATTGTTCGATAGAAATTACTTCTAGTTGAAATTATAAAACGAAATCGTGAGTATCCATCATTGTTTGCCAATATTAGGAATACACCGACAAACCAAAGGTAATTTTGGAGTGAATAGTGGATTTCAATTGCAATACAGTGTCTGCCGTTGTTATTCACAACTAGCGAAAGCACGGAGGAAAAAGCGCTTGGATTTGGGCAGCAATATCATGCGGGTCAATGTAACTTTCAGCTGTCCCCGAAATGAGGTGTAACTGTGTCATAGGGGACAACAACCCAGCCCAAGCCTGTGTGCGTTATTCGGGCGGCGTTCCATAATCAGGTGAGATGATAGCATTGTACCTGTACCGGAACGCTCCTTGAATAATGGAATATGTCTTGGAGTGTTCGCGCCATGAAGGTTTTAATTCGACCAGTGAATTTCCGATAGGTCTATGCGAACATTTCAAAATGATAATTTTCTGTCATGAATTTCAGATAGGCGTACATTTCAAAATGATAATTTTCTGTTGGACTGTGTAGCTGATAATCACTGTTCCCATTGTTTTCAGCTTACATTACTCAATCTGACACATCACTGGCTCCAAGATATCAATGTTCCTAATTACGCTATCATATAAGTATCATAATACATCTAGTCCTAGTTTTATTTCACTTTTCTGATTGTATATAGTAGCATGTATATAGTTATTAGCCTATTTTACATCTAGTCTTAGTTGTATTACTTCATTTTTGGTTTTTTAAATCCACATTGGGAGCCAAACAGTGGACATCACTGTACCCCTCATTTTTGTTTTCCCCTCCGAGTTGCCAGTGGAGTCCATGGTGGTGCTCCTCTTTAGTCAAGGATTGCAACATGGCTCCCCCTTAGAATCGTGCTACTTCCAGTGTCCCTTTACACACCTTGTTCAATGCCGCTAATGACCCTTCTGGTTGAGATGTGGCTTAAACCTTAAGTATCATACATAAATTGTAAGAACGGTACCGAAATCTGAAGGTTTTTTCAAATGATACTAACGACTGAATGAATCAATGATAGGATTAACGATCAATGGATCAACGACTCTGTTCCAATACAGGAATATAAACATTTTAAAAAATATGTCAGCCGCCTCCCTATTTTTATTTATTCTTGTATACAGCACTCACAAATTTCAACCCATTCAAAATTATTTAAACCATTTACAAATTTATATAGTTATTTGAAGGGTTGTGATAATTTTGTAAACGACTTAAATCAAATAAAATTTGATGTGGTTAAGGGACGTTTCCCCTTTTGTCTGCAGTTATAATTGAAGTGACGTAGGTGTTACCTTCAGAAATGACGACACTGCCAGTTGTAGTCTAGATTTTATTTTTTTAATGCCGCGTTTCTGCCTCGAACATTGGTGAGCCTCTAGTGATGCTGCATAAGATTAAAAAACTGAGCATTAGAAGTTGACTATCTAGGAAGTAACTATGGGTCAAAAAATTATCTTATTAGGTAGTAGAAGGTACATATAATTAGTTCTTTCTTACCTTAAAATGTGGAAAATTATACAAGGAGGAACTTTATGAAATACTAACATTTTAGTTGGTTTATAGTGGCCAACACGGATACTTTAATTTCCAAAGCTATTTCATGTCCATGGACGTAGGAAAGAAGAAACAACGTGGATCAGTAACATATTCTTGCAATTTATTGCCTTCCTAAAATTCTCTAAATTTCACATTGATATTTTCGACAGTAGGGTAAACCTGTACACTTACGATCGAACGCTCATTAAAATTTACGTCATCATCCTGGAGCTGTTTTTTCGCATTAAAACGCACGAAAATAACTGAGCTATGGTTGATTTTAAGCTCCAAACCGGCCTATCCTGAAGCTTTTTAGCGAATTTTTGAAGAAAATTAAGCTATTGCTCTCGCCTCAAAATTTGTAGAATGTGAATTTTTGAAAAATTTTTATGCAGAAATCCGTTTCAGACTATTCTGAATCATATTCTGAAGTTTAACGCATTTTTTTATGTATGTATGTATGTATATATGTATGTATGTATGTATGTATGTATATATGTATGTGTCATTCCAGACGATAACTGTCCGTAGAATTGTGCTAGAAACTTCAAACAAATTTTAAAATGTTAAGGACACAAAACGAAAGTTCAAGTTCGTTGGCCAGCATGATCGGATTACATCTTCGGGTTGAAATTTTCAAAAATGTAGTCAAAAAATTCAAAATAGCCTGTTTTTTGCGATTTGTTGTGCGAAATAATTTTTTCAGAATACTAACATGTGGTATATTCGGAATCAGCGTAAAATTTCCTATAAGAATATGTATCAAGTTTTCAAAAATTTCAAAGTTGAAAAATCAGTCAAAAATCGAAATAATGCCGTTCGCTAGTTGTAAAAATCGGTAATATTTGCATCAAACATTTGCATGAAACATCTTCAAAAATTCGCTCATGGGGTCATGCTGCATGACTGGACTTTTGTTTATTTCACTTGGAAACGCACACACACAGTAAAATTACATGATGCCTGCTTTTTAGTTAGTAAAAAAAGGAACAAAAACACCATGGTCAGGAGCTAAAAAATGCATTAATTTGGCGCGCGCTGGTGATGTGGCCGCCAGCAATAGTAGGGTAAACCTGTGCACTTACATTCGAACGCTCATTAAAATTGACGTCATCATCCTGGAGCGGTTTTTCCCATAAAAACGCGCGAATATAACTGAGATATAGTTGATTTTAAGCTCCAAACCGGCCTTTCTTGAAGCTTTTTTTACTAACTAAAAAGCAGGCATCATGTAATTTTACTGTGTGTGTGTGCGTTTCCAAGCAAAAAAGCTTCAGGATAGGCCGGTTTGGAGCTTAAAATCGATCATATCTCAGATATTTTCGTGCGTTTTTACGAAAAATCAGCACCAGGATGATGACGACAATTTTAATGAGCGTTCGAATGTAAGTGCACAGGCTTGCTCTACTATTGCTGGCGGCCACACCACAGTGCGCGCCAAATTCATGCATTTTTAAGCTCCCGACCATGGTTTTTTGTTCCTTTTTTACTAACTAAAATGCAGCCATCATGTAATTTTACTGTGTGTGTGCGTTTCCATGCAAAAAAGCTTCGGGATAGGCCGGTTTGGAGCTTAAAACAACCATATCTCAGTTATTTACGTGCGTTTTTATGCGAAAAAACACCTCCAGGCACGGTGGTCCTCGATCGGATTTGACCTCAAAGTGCTTGCCCTTCAAATTTTCTTTCGAAATATGATTTGGGAATATGTTAGGATTATAATTCAGCAAAAACTGAAATCAAACATTGAGCCGTTTTTTTTAAATTCAGTTTTTGAATTTTTAATTGATACTTTAATCATGAAAATACGCTACAATCGCCAAAATTCAGAAAAAAATATTATTTATGTGTCATTATACAATAGAATCTTCATCTAGTTTCATAGTTCTGACCTATTTTGTGATCAGATAATAATTAGAAAAACAAAAATAACAACATTATATTGCACAAAATAATGATTAGGTATATTTGCATGGAGCGCTCAATAAATGCCTGTGAGTATGTGTGTAGTATGTGCGTGTGCGTCTATGTGTACGCGTGTGTGTGAGTTTATAATGATTCATTATATAAATTTTAATATAATATATATATATATATATATAAATTGAATAGCAAATAAAAATAATGGCATTTTAGCATTTTACATATGCAGAGAATTATATTCGCATACAGCTCTTGATAGACGCTGTCCATACTCAAAATTGATTCGCAATACTTTATATTTGGCCCATGTCACAGAAAAATCATGATGCATAGCCTCCATAGCCTTTTCACTTTAAAAGCAGAGGCCATTTTTGTCCGTGATTGGTACAAAATTCTTCCACATGAAATAAAACCGTCTGAACTTTTGGAGTGACTGGAATATCCAAAGATGAAAATGATGCTTTGGGTTCATTAAAGTATTCAATGAATTTTGGATCCAGCCTGACTGAGAAAGATGCTTTGACAACTTCAATGAACTTCTGGAAAGCATCAACGTATTTGAAACAACCCATGCTACAGTTTGAACGCAACAAATCAAGTTTCTGTAGCAAAATGCGGCAACTATTTCCTTTGAACGAATTCGTTGATGCTTTGTAGAAGTTCAATGAAGTTGTCAACGCATCTTTCTCAGTCAGGCTGGATCCAAAATTCATTGAATACATGAAGGAATTCAAAGCATCATGTTTATCTTTGGATATTCCAGTCACTCCAAAAGTTCACACAGTTTTCTTTCATGTGGAAGAATTTTGTGCCAAACACGGCTTTTACAGTGAACAGGCTATGGAGGCCGTGAATCATGATTTTTCTGCGATGTGGGCCAAATATAAAGTATCGCGAATCAATTCTGAGTATGGACAACGTATATTAAGCGCTGTATGCGAATATAATTCTCTGCATTTTTTTGTAAAATGTTAAAATGCCATTATTTTTATTTTCTATTCAATTTAGATATATGTTTTATGTTAAAATTTATATAATGCATACTCACACACAAGCGTACACATAGACACACACACGCACATACTACACTCATACTCACAGGCATTTAATGAGAGCTTCATGCAAATATAATCGTTATTTTGTTCAATAAAATGTTGTTATTTTTGTTTTTCTAATTATTATCTGATCACAAATAGGTTAGAACTGTGAAACTAGATGAAGATTCTATTGTATTATGACACATAAATAATATTTTTCTAAATTTTGGCGATTATAGCGTATTTTCATGATTAAAGTATCAATTAAAAATTCAAAAACTGAATTAAAAAAAAAAAAAAGCTGATTGCAGTTTCTGCTGAATTATAATCCTAACATATTCCCAAATCATATTTCGAAAGAAAATTTGTCAAATCCGATCGAGGACCATCGTGCAGGAAGATGACGTCAATTTTAATGACAGTTCGAATGTAAGTGTATAGGTTTACCCTACTTTCGACATAGTGGGCAAATTTGAACTTTTGTTTATAAAATCCGAAGTTCTTATTTTCAACAGTTCTCGATCCTGGCGCTGTCTCCAGACGCTGACTGGGGCGAAGGACCTCTGGTAGGGGTGCTGTTATTACGGTGGTGGCGAGCCCCCAGCCCCGTCAGTCAGTCCGCGAACCTTCCGTTGCGTCTTCGTCGGTTGTGTTTACTTTCTATTCCTCGTGTTTTGTCGGCAAAAGCCGGCGTCCCGAACTTCTGAAAAATGGTAATTACCCCAACTTATTATTTATATTATGTGCATAATGTAGGGTTCATAATGACGATTTAGTGCAATTACTACAATTATTGTAGTACTTTGTACTACTAAAACAAATTTAAAAAATAAATTGATACTTCTTCTACAAATAGTTATATCTAATTAGGTACATGAATACTATAGGTGTTCCGAAGAGAATGTGTTGGTTTCAAATCCCAGCTATTTCAAATCGCAGCATCTTCATCTACTTATCAAACGTTCGAGTGATTCTCTAGTTCTGTTCTATAGTCTGGATTGTGTGGGTTATTCCCCAGATGGTTATTGGTTAATTTTAACGCATTTAGAACAACGCCTCTGCTCATTTTCTCAATTCCAATCAAGTTTTCAGAAGGTGTGAAAGTTAAGGCTTCATATGAGTTGTATCTCATTCAGAATTCTCCATAATTCTTTCAGATTCCACTGTTGGCACAGTTGGAATAAAACTCATTGTGGATCATGTGGAGCCTGAACCGCACAATTTATGAACATTTATTGGAAATTGGGTAAAAATAGGGGGGATGTTGCTAGTCGAATGGATTTCATATTTTGCGTTGTTACCAATGGCCACAATTTACTGCTGTCAACTATAAGTCACAATAATAATCATAAAATAATAATAATAATAAGAGACTATGGCAATATAGGTATAATAGTCGCAAACTGCATATAGTATTTCAATTGATAATAGTCGCAACACATATTAACACAGAATGTGTTTTATCCTTGGCATCTCCAACCAAAATCGAAACGTTTTGTGTTAACAAAAATGTGTTGCATTCATGTGTTGCGTTTTTGAGTTACAAAAATGTGTTGCATTCATGTGTTGCGTTTTTGAGTAACGAAAATGTGTTGCAACAATTTACAGATGATTTCCGCGTACAGCCGAGTCGTTGTAGAGAAATGGCACTTCTTCACTTTTCTTCCCACAAAATTCGTTGACCATTCGTTTGAAAGCTCTCGATTTATCCAACCATATTATGTTAACTACTTGGAAGTTCGTGGCCAACAAGCAGAGTTATGAGCATGGTTATATGAATAATTGTTTGTACACACATGAGATCATTCTCAATTATTGATATTGTGAACATGATTGCAACCACTTCTTACGTTCTGATAATTCATGTTATGAATACATGAAAGCTTATGACAAGGGGGGGGGGGGCTGTAAAAAACGCGTGGCTGTAAAAAACGCGTTCTGTGTTTCAAAAACTGCTTTCAAATTATGTAAAAATAGAGGTAACCGGGGGTTTTGGCGCCCTGGGGAGGCGCAGAGCGCCGAGTTTATCACTGGGAATTATTTACTTTTACTTTAAAGTTTTTAAAAAAGAAAAGCTACAGCTTTTAGCTGTACTTACCTATGTTTTATACTATTCAGTAAATACGATTCTTCAATTATGAATTCAATCTTGTGTACTATCAATTACATTGCTACATTATACCTAACATTCAAGTATTCAAATAAACGGAACTACATATTATACAATAATATAAATATAACAGTTACTTAATGTATAATAATAGAATAATCGGAAGGAGCTCTTTGGGATATCTATACTATTTATAAGAATGAAACTCCGTTTGTCTGTTTGTAGTATCTATGCACGGCCAAACGGCTGAGTGGGGGGAGTCTACGAGTGGGGGGATCTTCTTGGGATTTTCCGATTGGGTGTATAAGCGAATTTAAAATTTTCTAATCCCAGCCGAACCATGGGCCGTAGGGCGGGAGGGGGGTCGAAGTAAGAATTAATGTGCGCTTTTTGGACTTCCCCGCTTCCTCTACCCCTCTAAACGGCCGTCGAAAATTCCGGAAAAATACCGGTTTCGTAGGTTTTTGAACGAGGAAGACGACGGCGCGATCGGATCGCGAAAAAAGTATCGGGAAATGCGTCAAAAAAATGCGAGAGTACGGACCGTGTTTTCTCGAAAAGTCCGACGAAAAACTACGTTTTTTCCCATTAAAATATACCTCGTAAAAGTACGTTTTTCGGAACGGTTTTCGCGGGCGAAATACAGCTTTGATCCCGCCGAATCTGAATCCGAAATCGGATATCGAAAAAAGTGACGGGAAGTAGGTCAAATTGCGAGCGGAAGCGAGACTAAGCTATTAAAATGAGAAATTATATGTGCCGCGAGAAGGCTCTACGAAGACGTCAAGGGGTTCGATGTCTCAATGTTGCAAGGCGAGCAGGTATACATAGGTACCTACCTTGTGAGCGAAGCGAGAGCCATTTCAACAGAATAAATACGGACTTTGTCCTACACATATACAGGTATACCTTGCGAGCGAAGCGAGCAACATCCCCGAATAAACTTTTCGTGGTTCCACGTAGTTTTATAAGATTTAATTTGTTTGTAAGAATTCCCAACTGAAAAAAACGTCTGCCATGTTGGGTGGGCAGTATAACTTCCTCAAGCGAGAGCCATTTCAAATAATAAATACGGACTTTGTCCTACACATATACAGGTATACCTTGCGAGCGAAGCGAGCAACATCCCCGAATAAACTTTTCGTGGTTCCACGTAGTTTTATAAGATTTAATTTGTTTGCAAGGATTCCCAACTGAAAAAAAACGTCTGCCAAGTTGGGTGGGCAGTATAACTTCCTCAAGCGAGCGAAGCGAGCAGCATCCCCGAATAAACTTTTCGTGGTTCCACGTAGTTTTATAAGATTTAATTTGTTTGTAAGAATTTCCGACAGAAAAAAAGTCTGCCAAGTTGGGTGGGCAGTATAACTTCCTCAAGCGAGCGAAGCGAGCAGCATCCCCTACAGAAGTTAAACCTACCCTTAGAGATCAACCGTTTGCGAGCAAAGCGAGCAACATTCCCTACATGCCACACTTTGCGAGCGAAGCAAGCAAAATTCCCTACATGCCACATTTTGCGAGCGAAGCGAGCAATTTAATGGGGGGTTTGGGGGCAGTATAACTTCCTCAAGCGAGCGAAGCGAGCAACATTCCCTAATAAACTTTTCGTGGTTCCACGTAGTTTTATAAGATTTAATTTGTTTGTAAGAATTTCCAACAGAAAAAAACGTCTGCCAAGTTGGGTGGGCAGTATAACTTCCTCAAGGATATACAGGTATACCTTGCGAGCGAAGCGAGCAACATCCCCGAATAAACTTTCCGTGGTTCCACGTAGTTTTATAAGATTTAATTTGTTTGTAAGAATTTCCAACAGAAAAAAACGTCTGCCAAGTTGGGTGGGCAGTATAACTTCCTCAAGCGAGCGGAGCGAGCAACATCCCCTACACGTTTCAATTGTAATACATCGCATAAATACAGCCACACTTTGCGAGCGAAGCGAGCAACATTCCCTACATACCACACTTTGCGAGCGAAGCGAGCAACATTCCCTACATGCCACACTTTGCGAGCGAAGCGAGCAATATTCCCTACATGCCACACTTTGCGAGCGAAGCAAGCAAAATTCCCTACATGCCTTATTTTGCGAGCGAAGCGCGCAATTTAATGGGGGGTTTGGGGGCAGTATAACTTCCTCAAGCGAGCGAAGCGAGCAACATCCCCGAATAAACTTTTCGTGGTTCCACGTAGTTTTATAAGATTTAATTTGTTTGTAAGAATTCCCAACAGAAAAAAGACGTCTGCCAAGTTGGGTGGGCAGTATAACTTCCTCAAGGATATACAGGTATACCTTGCGAGCGAAGCGAGCAACATCCCCGAATAAACTTTCCGTGGTTCCACGTAGTTTTATAAGATTTAATTTGTTTGTAAGAATTTCCAACAGAAAAAAACGTCTGCCAAGTTGGGTGGGCAGTATAACTTCCTCAAGCGAGCGAAGCGAGCAACATCCCCTACACGTTTCAATTGTAATACATCGCATAAATACAGCCACACTTTGCGAGCGAAGCGAGCAACATTCCCTACATGCCACACTTTGCGAGCGAAGCGAGCAATATTCCCTACATGCCACACTTTGCGAGCGAAGCGAGCAATTTAATGGGGGGTCCGGGGGGCTTGCCCCCCCGGCTGGACGTGGAGGCGAGCGTAGCGAGCCGGAGCGGCTAGTCTTGAATAAAATTACATTGTATGGATTGGCCTGATCTGCTGAGGGACCTCTTAGGCTAAGTTTTTTCCTACACGACCTGCGGTACCCAAATTTAAGATGGAGCTCCTTTGTGACACCTAGAAAACAATTTCGAGGTACGGAGGCACACTGATCAGCTGAGGCGCCTCTGAGGCTCATTTCTTTCCTAATCGACCTACGGCGCGGAAATTAGGAATATACCGCTTTCGGGACACACAGAATACAATTACAAGGCATGGAGACGAACTAATTGAGGGGCCTCAGAGGCTAATTTCTGTCCTAATTGACTTGTGGTGCTGAAATTTGAAATAGAACGTCTTTGGAAAACATACTTTGAAAATGTTGCAAGGTATGTAGGACCACTTATTAGCAGAGGGTATTCAGTGGCTGATTTATTTTCCAATCGAACTACTGAACTAAGTACAATAATTTACTGTAATTGAGGATTTTATTCGCAAGAAACAAAATTTTCAAATCAATTCACATGCCACGCAACAAATCTACAAGGTGGGGAGATGACATTGTCCTAAAGGTTTTGTTTATTAAATTTAATAAAATCGCAAAATTGGGAGGCGCTGAAGGGGCGATATCTTTTGCGAGGCGCAATCTGTCGAGTTTAGATTATGTACTACAGACAGGGTTTAATTATGATAGACCATTGCTCAGAAATGATAAACCTTTGTGTAATAATTTGCACTTTTTAATAGTACCCACACCTAATGGAGTTGGCATATTTCACAGTCAAATGAGTGTGACCCAGATTTCAGTTACTTTCTAAATTCACTACCACAGAAATACTTGGTCCAGATGCGCTCACGTCTCGCCTTGACTAAAAAATCCATTTACCCCATTCGGCCACTCCTGGCCGTTGGTCAACCGGCGCCCTCTAGCATTTTAAACTCGCTCAGTTAGGCACCTGTTGAGTGGACTGAGCTAATTTCGAATAAAAGCTTGAGCAGCCCTCCTAAACTCACCTACACTCTTAATTCACTACTTACGCTTCATTGCCGGTTAAACCCAAGTTTTACGCACTCCGTTCTTTCTCATGAACAGTAATCAGTCTTTAGAGTGACTACATTGCAGGGCTCCTGTTCACTTTGTAATACATTCCACCTGCTCCAATTTTTAGCGACTTTTTGAAGAAAATTAAGCTATTGCTCTCGCCTCAAAATTTGTAGAATGTGAATTTTTGAAAAATTTTTATGCAGAAATCCGTTTCAGGCTATTCTGAATCATATTCTGAAGTTTAACGAATTTTTTTAAATGTATGTATGTTTGTATGTATATATGTATGTATACGTATGTATGTATTTATGTGTCATTCCAGACGATAACTGTCCGTAGAATTGTGCTAGAAACTTCAAACAAATTTTAAAATGTTAAGGACACAAAACGAAAGTTCAAGTTCGTTGGCCAGCATGATCGGATTACATCTTCGGGTTGAAATTTTCAAAAATATAGTCAACAATTTCAAAATAGCCTGTTTTTTGCGATTTGTTGTGCGAAATAATTTTTTCAGCATACTAACATGTGGTATATTCGGAATCAGCGTAAAATTTCCTATAAGAATATGTATCAAGTTTTAAAAGATTTCAAAGTGCAAAAATCAGTCAAAAATCGAAATAATGCCGTTCGCTAGTTGTAAAAATCGGTAATATTTGCATGAAACATTGTCCAAATTCAGATTGAACTACTCTTATGGAAGTATCCCTGTATAACCAATCCTAGAACCATGCTGTTTAAAACGTAGGTAATAGGCGCTTGTAAAATAAAAAAATTAAAAAAATGTAATCACAACTGATGAGTTTACTCTGTGAAATATTCTGTCCTCCGATTCTCTCGGTCGCTCTCTTTAATGTTTTACGCTCAACTGTTTTAGGACTTGATGTAGCTTTAATACTGACTGTGGCTTCACATTCACATTCTACAAATTCACATTCTACAAATTTTGAGGCGAGAGCAATAGCTTAATTTTCTTCAAAAATTCGCTAAAAGCATTGTTAAGTTTAGGCCTTGGCCCACTCGGGCCTGTAGGGCAGTGGTTGATAGGATGGTCTTTTTCAGAGGTTCTCTCTGGCTAGGAAAAAGCACAAGTTCGAATTCCGTTGAGGGATAATATCACTTAGGGCCATTACACTTATGTACCCACAACCAGACTTTTATATACCTACGTAATCCTTCTCGAACCAGACAGTAAGCATCACATTTCCTGACGTAGAATCTTTACTTCCTCACTCACTATGTGTCTACACATGATAATGACCTGGCTCGATTTAGACTTCTTTCAACAAACAACATCCGAGCCTGTGACTTGAAGTTTCACCCCGTCATTCATCCGACACACAGATGTCTGATATTTGACTAAGGGAAAACGTTATGTTCTGGAAAAACTACCGTTGTCGAAGAGGTTTCATTACATTAGATTGGCCTCATAAGCACAATGGTTGAGAACATGGTATTTTTCAGTTTCTCAAATGTGCAAGCTTCTCGACTTTAAATTCTGTTGAGGAATCATATATTTGTGGGCCAGAATGAGCCCACAAACCTGCCCACAAGCCTGAGTTTTCTAACTGAACACTTGAGTTTCATTGCACATGCGCAAACTAAAATCTATCAAGCGTAATTTTCTTATTGCCTATTCATCTGATCTTGCTCAAATTGGAGAGTAGTTGGGGAATGAAGGTTTGATTACTCCATACAAGTTTCATCAAGATGGTGTCATTAACAGTTGCTGTGTATGCGCAATCCTTATATATTTGTAATAAGCATGATTTCTGTGATTTCTGACTTCTGATGATTTCAATGATATTTTTAGAATATTTTAGTGAAATTTAAGTACATTTTTCAGCATAATTTTGTTAATAAATTTTTAAATGTTACATTTTATAGTAGTTAAAAAACTTTATTTGAGCAGTATTCTGTGAAATATATAATTTTAACGATTTTTAGCCGTTTTTAGTGATTTTTTAGCACATTAATTGAAATTTGGCCAATTTAATGTGGTCAAAAAGTGCTGGCCAACGAACTCATCGTTATGGAATGATTGATTTTTTGGCGCAAGAACTTTTATCTCAATCCTAAGGAGAGTAATCGCCTGGAATTACATATATAATTAAATAATATGAATAAATAAATATATATATATGAAAAAGCCTTACACACTAGGATTCGTTTCAGAATGCCTCAAAAACGGATTTCAATTGAGAAATTTTTCAAAAATTTTGATTTTAAAATTTTCCGAGCTTCATTTTCCAAAAAAATTCGCTAAAATGAAGGTAATCAATTAACCCTCCACCCTACTGATTGGCTCTACTTCTACTTTATTAGTTTTTTAATTATCTATGCAATTTTCTCATTCTTCATTTAATTTTTCAATTTGAACAGATGCGCACAAACGAAGTTTTATGACTAATGGAAGTTCATGCAGGAAAGAGAATTTTGGCCTTCAGCTTGAATACACAAAAAGCGAGTCTCAATCTGAAAGCGACGTCTTCATTATGAATGGAGCATTAATATTTCAAGGTTCATCACGACTGGTTGAATAGCCGCAAAGGTACCAACGTCGCAGTTTTCTCACTCCCACTGTGGAGGATTCATTCGAGCCCCTAAATGACACCATTCATCTAGTTACTGATGTTTTGTAATCGGAAACGTAAATTTCTACCATTTTGTACCTACGAGTTACAATTACAATATTACAATATTTCAACAATAATTGTATGTATCGTTAACTAGCAATTAATTTTGCCGCCTAAGCTATTAGCAGCTAGCCTGAAATTCCACCAAAATATGACAGAAAAAATAACACCCTTTCATTAAAAATTGTTTTGTATTACGAACAGTGTCTGTGGTGCATTATCGCAATGTAACTGGACGATGATACTTACCAAAAGAAAATAAATCAATACTTAATAAATAATACCAAAAATAACCTTGGAAGTGACTGCAAAAGATGTCAAGAAAATTTTGTTACCGACAGTATTCGAACCGCAGTCACCCGCGCAACCGACACATACCGGTACTCTTCCTCTGGACTACCAAGCCTTCACATCATTAGCTACCAACATTAGCATCATCTTGCGTACATTGGTTTGGACTCGATATATTCCCTTATCCCCTGAATTATGGAAACGAACACAAAGCAACCCAGATGGTCTCATTCGATTTCTTCCACCTCTGTCCATAAATCCAACAAAAATTACCCTTTTATTTCGTAACTTTCCGAGATATCGAATTTTTAATATTTCAAACCTTAAATACTACACTATGGGGTCGATCGAGAGTGATGCCGAAGTTGGTGGAACATTCCCGACTGATGTACGATTTTTGACTGATTTCATAAAAATTGGTTCAGAAGTTTCGGAGAAAAGCTTCGTACGATAGTACGGGGGGACGGACGGATTTTTTTCCTCATTATTTTTTTAAAAAAAATCTACGTATCTTGAAACGTAAACCAACAAAATTTGAGAGAGGTTAAAATTTTTTCTTGGGCGATTACAAAGGTTCATTATTGAAAGTAAAATAAACCAAAAACCCCACTTCGTGGGGTATGGCATAGCTTCTTCTTATGTATAACTAGAGGCCTGTTAGGGCTTGGAAAGCCCTAATCTAGTCCGTATAACAGTAGTACTTAACAGGAACTCAGCACATTATAGTGACGAGTCCTACCTATTTGTGGCGTTATGCGAACGGCGACACTTGGGGCCGTGTAACACTAAAATCGGTCCGCGAAGTTCTTCACAATTTCAAAGATCGTTCAGAAATAACTCTCCTAGATGTTAGTAACTTCACTACGTTTCTTACTTACCGTGGCAACAGTTGTTACTACCACAGCCAAATAAACAGAGAGTCTCCCTATCAAATTTCAACATCCTAAAGTGAACAGGAAAGAAATTAGCTAACTCAGCTGATCAGAAAAGACCCTATCACTTCACTCGTTTCTTTACGTCCCAGAGAGTCTACCTATCAAATTTCAACTTCCTACAGTGAACAGGAAAGAATTTATCTCACTCAGCTGATCAGAAAAGACCCCATCACTTCACTCGTCTCTTAATGTCCCAGAGAGTCTCCCTATCAAATTTCAACTTCCTACAGTGAACAGGAAAGAATTTAGCTCACTCAGCTGATCAGAAAAGACCCCATCACTTCACTCGATGTCCCAGAGAGTCTCCCTATCAAATTTCAACTTCCTACTATGAACAGGAAAGAATTTAGCTCACTCAGCTGATCAGAAAAGAACCCATCACTACGTTTCTTACTTACCGACACTTTTGCAACAAACATAGTGTAGTTACTAAAGACCGTTCATAATTATATATAAAGTTCGCTAAGTTCTTCAGTTTCAATTTCTTCGTTCAGAAATAACTCTCCTAGATGTTAGTAACTACACTACGTTTCTTACTTACCGTGAATTGATGGCAACTGTTGTTACCGCCACACCCTAATAAACAACTCTCGTTGATAAGGAACGCCTAGAACACGATCAAGGCGGGTATAGGGACGAACGGCGACACTTTTGCAACAAACTTGGGGCCGTGCTGATTCGAATGAGCAGTCTAACACTAAAATCGGACCGCGAAGTTCTTCACAATTTCAAAGACCGTTCGGAATTATATATAAAGAAGATATGATCATTAAAATGTTTCTAGCGAGGATTTAGAAATTATAGAGTATGATTATTATTATACATAAACGTAACCTGAAGAAACTGAATGGTTGATGGAATAGCCAGTTACCTAAAATGTAGATGCGTGGTTTCAGTGAATTTTATGTTTGCGCGTGCGCAGACCACCTATGCCAATGGCCTCTAGGAGCCCAATCCGCAAATTCTTTGATAAATTTCTCGAAACCGGATGAAGGTTGTGTAGAAAGCATGTTACAAGAATCTACTTTTATGCATGCGCAGTGACTTACGTAGATCACAAAATGGAAATTAGATTTCGACCCAAAAAAATTGCACCACCCGAAAATTATAAATTGCTATAACTTGAATGTAATATTATATTTTGGCTAATGTTTGGGAATTTTAGTTGGAAATCTTAGACTCACAAAATAATATATTATGTTGTTCAGTACGTCCGTACCGAGCAATGAGATATCCGTTTGAGGGAAATTCGTTTGTTCGCTGATATATTAAGATTGGATACGGTGTAGATACTTAATATATCAAATGAAATGTCGTATAAAATATTATCCGGACAATTCTAGAAGAAACTTATCCAATAACAAAACCGAGTTTTCGATTTCTCTTCATAAAATTGTGATTTGGAATTTCCTGAACCAAGCTGTAAATTTTAACAACGTTCCTTACAGTAAGGTATGGTATAATATTACGAGTTTTGTATAAAAATGAAGATTACAGTGTTGAAGGATGTTGTTTCATCATCTATCCTTCCTATCTTCAAATGGACAGTCCCAAATATAAGGGTTACCTAAATATAATTAATCAGTGCAACGTATTGTTTTTCGTTTAAAATGAATCCTCATTCAACCTCCCTATCACCATATTCTATTACAGAACAGTTTTACACGCCATAACTAATTAAGTAAATTTCTATAAAGTTACGCTACTTCTGTTACCGTAAAATTACAATTTTTATAATTCCCCTAATAAAACAAAAAGATGCATTTAGAAATTTTTTAAATTTAATTTAATTTTTTTTCTCCGCTCTATAATGCATATATATATTGATGACATCTACTGGACTGCATCTGATTGTGGAGAACTGTGTTATTCAGAAATAGTTATATATTTTTTTAGTTGGCAGGAGAGCGTGATGAGCACTTCACTAGCGCTCGGTTTCTCGCTATTGTTTGTTTTCCTTTTCTTACCTATATTTCAAGGCCGCAATAAAAATTCCTCTTCCACATCTAGCTTCGCTTGGAGTCTGTAATCTATATGGAATCGCTAGTATCTTATTAAGTGACTCCTTAAGCTTGTAAGCTGCGCGTGTTACAGAATGAAATTATGGCGTCTCGGAAGATTGAGAGAGATGGTGGCCGGAACCACGAAGGAAAAATGCAATGTATGAATGAAAATTTCGATTTTGGAAGAATAAAATCGTTCCCCTCCCAAATGTAATAATAATAAAAAATGAAATAAAATAAAACGTCCGATAACTTGGGTGTGGCACACAGCTTCCTTGTTTACCTTTCATCTTCTTCCAACTATCACCAAATTTAAGCGATTTTGAACGACTAGAGAGTGAAAAGGTGGAACATGATGGACTTCACTTCGTTTGCACATGCGTAGAATGAAGTATTGATTAGGCAACAATGAAACTGATTGGGGACCATCTTTCAAATGGCCATAGGACGCACAGCATAAAAACCATTGGAGAAAATTTGAAAATAAACCAAAATGTGTAATGTTATCCATCTTTGTGGGGCCACTTTGTGTTGCAGCTGTTTTAGATGGTTGAAGATGAGTTAAACGAGTACAGAGTGATTGTCCTAGAATCAGAGCTAGGTACTCGAAGAAAAAATGGAACCGCACCAATTTATTGACGCAGTTCACCACAAAATGAAGCTTTCCCGAAGATCTTTTGTTTTCCCCGCTAGTCGATGAATAGTCGAAGAAAGTGGGGTACCTGGTGGTTTATGCGAATCGCCTTTGTTGGAGTGAGGGGATTTCGCGGGTTAACCAAGCGAGCCAGAGCTACCTACCTACCTACCTACCAAACCGGGTTGCGGCCACTCCAGTTCAAGCCCACAACGCACTCCCTCAGCGTCGAGTGCAGTCTGCCACTTCCTATAATTTCGTGGAAAGGAAGCCCTACTTAGTTAATAGCTAGCATCGTTTGAGCTCTCCCAGTCATTTTCAAGACTACAGTTTTATATTATACCACGTAATATCCGACAAAAACTGCTTCTAGTAGGTACGTATTAAATGCCCAGGGCGGTCGGTATATTTGCATAACTCAACTATGGACTATGAACTGCTAGTTACCCCCTGACGGCACACAGTAGTCTATTCTCTAAGCTAGTTAGAAAACATTCAAGTCAAATATCGAATGTCAACAGTTTGTTCATGTTCATAACAAAGTGAAAGACCGGAGAATCATTTTGTAGTCAAAAAGAAGGTAGGAAGTCCAGTTTAGAGAACGTTTTTGCTTCTTCACTACCGAAGGTACCTAGTGATTGAAGTCGAAAAAAGTTTTGTTCTCCGCAATCAAAATTCTAAAAATCTGTCCGTCTGATGTCTATCTGTCCATGGTAAATCTTTGTCACGCCCGAAAATATACCAAGTTTCAGTCCGATTCCGGCATTTAGGTATTGTGTGGGTTAGCTCCTTGACGGTCCCCTATAGTATTCAGTGCCGTCGAATCCACAATAGCATGTGCGCATGCGCAATGGTGAATTTCTCATAAGGTCGATTACTCATCATCTGTTGGTCCGATTTCGCTCAAACTCGGTAGATAATTGGGTATAAGTTCTTGAAAAATTCCCTATAAATTATATCGCGATTGGTAGAGAAATAATCATTGTGCATGCGTGAAACTAATACCGATTGACACAGGCAAAAATCCGAGTCTAATGGAACGATTTTGATAAAAATTTCAGGGATTGTGCGACATAGCTTCTAGACAGTCCCCTATTGCCGTCACATAAATAGTAGTCTGTGCACTCGCTCAAACGTTGATTTATTGAATGAATGATTGAGTATGAATGAAATTATTTATTTGCAAAGGCCTTCCGGCGTTACGAAATAGGTACATTAATTTATTATAACGTTGGTTTGTTATCATCTATTGGTCCGATTTCGTTGAAACTCGGGGAGTAGATGGGTATATGTTCCAGAAAATTCTCTATGAATTATATCGAGATTGGTGGAGTAATATAGCTATAGCGCATGCCCAAAACTAAAATTGATCGATACAGACGAAACTCCGAGACTAATGGACCGATTTTGACATTGATATGTCTTTTGACTGGGGGTCATGACAAAATAAGCGTGATCGCGATCATTAAATGTAATTGGTAACTAGGTTGTTACCTGCTTTCATTACGTTACTAAACACGCTACTCTATTCAGAAAATGAGGAAGTCACTATTTCTTAGCAATTAACGAAATAACAACAAAACAATTCGAATTTTTAATTTAAGTGATTTCGCCTACTGTTTCTTATCTTACCTACAAGTTAAGTAGCACAATGGGTCCTACAAATTATATATCTATGCATGAGTTTTTTCCGTGCAAGCTTCAATAAAACTTCGCCGTTCCTAAAAAACAACACAGTGCCTTAAGATTTGGATTTATCAGTGTTTCATTTTAACCATCTTCATCATTAAAAGTTCTTGCTTTGAAGGAACTCTCTTGTACGGATTTTTTCCTAAATACCCTCCAAATTTTTTATTGGCTGAATATCATTAATTTATGAAATTTTCAAGGATTGTGCGGCTTAGCTCCTAGACGTTCCCCTATAAATTTCATTGCCGTTGGATTAATAGTAGTCTGTGCGCATGCGCAAACATTAATTTCTTGTAACGTCGACTTATCAATCAGTTTGAATTGTACTTTATTCTTTAACAATTCTCTTCTTCCATATTACAATATGTGATACTGTACCCAACTTGGCTGACGTTTTTTCTAGGTTTCTCGTTGAATCATCAATTCACTCAGCCACTGTCTGAAGATGTACTGATGAAAGATAGGGCCAACAACGGGCAAGATGAATACAAACAACATTCACATTACTACAACATTTCCTTGGTTTGGCGAAATACCCTGATTTTTACTGTATTTTCGTCAATTTTAAAGCATGTAGGTACAAAATGATACCGGGGAAATGGAGGCACGAGGTAGTTCGACAAAGTTTTTTGACATTTTATGTCTTTGCTATGGCACATAAACTAAAAAAACGTCACGGAAAATTGCTCACGAAAATATTTTGATGATTTCCACTTACAACCGAGTCGTTGCTAGGGAAATGGTACTTCTTAGTTTTTCATCCAACGAAATTCGTTGACCATTCGTTCGAAAGCTTTCGATTTATCCAACCATATTATGTTAACTACTGCGAAGTGCGTGGCCAACAAACTGAGTTATGAGTATGGTTATATAAATAATTGTTTACACACAGGTGATCATTCTTAATAATTGATATTGTGAACATGATTGCAACCGCTTGTTAATTTCTGATGATTTCATTGAGCTGGAGTTTCGATGATTTGATTCATTGCAGGTGATCCGAATATTGCGAGATAGGTTTGATTTGTGAAGCGGTGGTTTAATCATTTTAATAGGCAATTTCTATACTTTACTCTCCAGGAAGCTGTGATTTCGTTTGAAGCCTCTTTAGGACATTTACTTGACGATGCCCAGGTTCCGGATCAGCTGAGTGGCTGTTAGAGCTTGCATACGAGTCTGCAACACATACTTGTCTTCAAGTAAAGACATAAAATGTCCCAATGTGTTGCAGACTCGTATGCAAGCGTTTCGTTTCTTTCATGAAATCTCACGTAAAATTCAAATCTACATTAAAAAATGGGGTTCTTATTACTTGGTTATTCCCTTTGTTTGTGACCACTGACGGTTTTAAAATTTTGCCGCTTAATTGCATCAGAGGCATAAAAACTGTTGCCTGGTTTCCCGAACCCATTGGAAATTGAATTATTATCACATCTTCCTGACATGATGACCAAGTTCTACTAAGTAAAAGCAGGGCGATTGAATCGGTCTAACTGTATTCTGGATAAGATTCCAATGACCGTGTTTACAGTTCAATCCTATTTTAAGATATTGACCTGTTTCTGTGGGACATCGGCACATTCCTCCACGCTACACTCTGGTGGTTATTGTTCTCGGAAAACGCAATTTAAGCTACTGACGCCCACGTTCATCAGTTCATTGTTTCGGGAGCATTCGAATTGTCAAAAGCTTGCGGAAAGGTTGAAGAAAGAGGTAGACGAAGTTACGTCAACGGAATAACCGCCTTTGTGAGCTCTAAACGGGACACTTCGCCGTGACTGGGCATTTTTCTCTCTTGTTTATTAGAGTTCGGGTTTAATATTGAACGAATGCGTTCTCAGTTGGAAAATACGAGTTCAATGTCAATTTATGTATTCATTGTCAAGGGCGAAGGGAGATATTTATTTCTTAGCACCCGAAAGGGCCTATCTCTATCTATACTATTAATAAGAATGAAACTCCGTCTGTCTGTTTGTCTGTCGTGTCTATGAACGGCCAAACGGCTGAGTGGGCCGGATCTACGAGTGGGGGGATCTTCTTGGGATTTTCCGATAGGGTGTATAAGCGAATTTAAAATTTTCTAATCCCAGCCGAACCATGGGCCGTAGGGCGGGAGGGGGGTCGAAGTTCCGGTTAATGTGCGCTTTTTGGACTTCCCCGCTTCCCCTACCCCTCTAAACGGCCGTTGACAATTCTGGAAAAATACCGGTTTCGTAGGTTTTGAAACGAGAAAGACGACGGCGCGATCGGATCTCGAAAAAAGTATCGGGAAATGCGTCAAAAAAATGCGAGAGTACGGACCCGTTTTCTCGAAAAGTCCGCCAAAAAACTTGGTTTTTTCCGATTAAAATATACCCCATAAAGGTACGTTTTTCGGAACGGTTTTCGCGGGCAAAATACAGCTTTGGGTCCGCCGAATCTGAATCCGAAATCGGATATCGAAAAAAGTGACGGGCAGTCGGTCAAATTGCGAGCGGAAGCGAGGGGAACCGTTTAATATGAGAAATTAATCGACCCGGGCGCCCGTTTCACAATGGTTCGACGCACTTAGCCTATGCAGTTAAGTCTTGAAGGGAGTCGATGACTCATTTCAACGTAATAAATACCGGTTTTTTCCTACACAGGTATACCTTGCGAGTGAAGCGAGCAACATCCCCAAATAAACTTTTTTGTGGTTCCACGTAGTTTTATAAGATTTAATTTGTTTGTAAGAATTTCCAACAGAAAAAAACGTCTGCCAAGTTGGGTGGGCAGTATAACTTCCTCAAGCGAGCGAAGCGAGCAGCATCCCCTACAGAAGTTAAACCTACCCTTAGAGATCTACCGTTTGCGAGCGAAGCGAGCAACATTCCCTAATAAACTTTTCGTGGTTCCACGTAGTTTTATAAGATTTAATTTGTTTGTAAGAATTTCCAACAGAAAAAAAGTCTGCCAAGTTGGGTGGGCAGTATAACTTCCTCAAGCGAGCGAAGCGAGCAGCATTCCCTAATAAACTTTTTGTGGTTCCACGTAGTTTTATAAGATTTAATTTGTTTGTAAGAATTTCCAACAGAAAAAAACGTCTGCCAAGTTGGGTGGGCAGTATAACTTCCTCAAGCGAGCGAAGCGAGCAGCATCCCCTACAGAAGTTAAACCTACCCTTAGAGATCTACCGTTTGCGAGCGAAGCGAGCAACATGCCCTACAGAATTAAACCTACCCTTAGGGACCTACCGTTTGCGAGCAAAGCGAGCAACATGCCCTACAGAGGTTAATAAACCTACCCTTAGAGACCTACCGTTTGCGAGCAAAGCGAGCAACATGCCCTACATGCCACACTTCGAAGCGAGCAACATCCCCAAATAAACTTTTTTGTGGTTCCACGTAGTTTTATGAGATTTATTTTGTTTGTAAGAATTTCCAACAGAAAAAAACGTCTGCCAAGTTGGGTGGGCAGTATAACTTCCTCAAGCGAGCGAAGCGAGCAACATCCCCTACAGAGGTTAATAAACCTACCCTTAGAGACCTACCGTTTGCGAGCGAAGCGAGCAACATCCCCTACATGTTTCAATTGTAATACATCGCATGTATACATCCCACACTTTGCGAGCGAAGCGAGAAACATTCCTTACATGCCTCACTTCGCGAGCGAAGCGAGCAACATCCCCTACATGACACATTTTGCGAGCGAAGCGAGCAATAAAGGGGGGTCCGGGGGGCTTCTGTTGGAAATTCTTACAAACAAATTAAATCTTATAAAACTACGTGGAACCACAAAAAGTTTATTAGGGAATGCTGCTCGCTTCGCTCGCTTGAGGAAGTTATACTGCCCACCCAACTTGGCAGACGTTTTTTTCTGTTGGAAATTCTTACAAACAAATTAAATCTTATAAAACTACGTGGAACCACGAAAAGTTTATTAGGGAATGTTGCTCGCTTCGCTCGCAAACGGTAGATCTCTAAGGGTAGGTTTAACTTCTGTAGGGGATGCTGCTCGCTTCGCTCGCTTGAGGAAGTTATACTGCCCACCCAACTTGGCAGACGTTTTTTTCTGTTGGAAATTCTTACAAACAAATTAAATCTTATAAAACTACGTGGAACCACAAAAAGTTTATTAGGGAATGCTGCTCGCTTCGCTCGCTTGAGGAAGTTATACTGCCCACCCAACTTGGCAGACGTTTTTTTCTGTTGGAAATTCTTACAAACAAATTAAATCTTATAAAACTACGTGGAACCACGAAAAGTTTATTAGGGAATGTTGCTCGCTTCGCTCGCAAACGGTAGATCTCTAAGGGTAGGTTTATTAACCTCTGTAGGGGATGTTGCTCGCTTCGCTCGCTTGAGGAAGTTATACTGCCCACCCAACTTGGCAGACGTTTTTTTCTGTTGGAAATTCTTACAAACAAATTAAATCTTATAAAACTACGTGGAACCACAAAAAAGTTTATTCGGGGATGTTGCTCGCTTCACTCGCAAGATATACCTGTGTAGGAAAAAACCGGTATTTATTACGTTGAAATGAGTCATCGACTCCCTTCAAGATTTAACTGCGTAGGCCAAGTCCCTTCCCTCGCAAGGTATACCTGTATATGAGTAGGGCACCTAGGTGTACCTGCTCGCCACATTGTCATCGAACTCCAAACACGTCTTCCCAGAGCCTTCTCGCGAACACGGCAAAATTAATTTCTGATGTTAAACGCTTCTCCTCGCTTCCGCTCGCGATTTGACCAACTTAACGTCACTTTTTTCGATATCCGATTTCGGATTCAGATTCGGCGGACCCAAAGCTGTATTTCGCCCGCGAAAACCGTTCCGAAAAACGTACCTTTATGGGGTATATTTTAATAAGAAAAAACGTAGTTTTTGTCGGACTTTTCGAGAAAACACAGTCCGTACTTTCGCATTTCTTTGACGCTTTTCCCGATACTTTTTTCGCAATCCGATCGCGCCGTCGTCTTTCTCGTTTCAAAACCTACGAAACCGGTATTTTTCCGGAATTTTCGACGGCCGTTTAGAGGGGATGAAGAAGCGGGGAAGTCCAAAAAGCGCACATTAATTATTACTTCGACCCCCCTCCCGCCCTACGGCCCATGGTTCGGGTGGGATTAGAAAATTTTAAATTCGCTTATACACCCTATCGGAAAATCCCAAGAAGATCCCCCCACTCGTAGATCCGGCCCACTCAGCCGTTTGGCCGTGCATAGACACGACAGACAGACAGACAGACGGAGTTTCATTCTTATAAATAACTAGCCACTCCGGCTGGCTACGCTCGCCTCCACGTCCAGCCGGGGGGCTTGAAAATTTTCTAATCCCACCCGAACCATGGGCCGTAGGGCGGGAGGGGGGTCGAAGTAATAATTAATGTGCGCTTTTTGGACTTCCCCGCTTCTTCATCCCCTCTAAACGGCCGTCGAAAATTCCGGAAAAATACCGGTTTCGTAGGTTTTGAAACGAGAAAGACGACGGCGCGATCGGATCGCGAAAAAAGTATCGGGAAATGCGTCAAAAAAATGCGAAAGTACGGACCGTGTTTTCTCGAAAAGTCCGACAAAAACTACGTTTTTTCCCATTAAAATATACCCCATAAAGGTACGTTTTTCGGAACTACAGATTTCGGAAAATACAGCTTTGGGTCCGCCGAATCTGAATCCGAAATCGGATATCGAAAAAAGTGACGTTAAGTTGGTCAAATCGCGAGCGGAAGCGAGGAGAAGCGTTTAACATCAGAAATTAATTTTGCCGTGTTCGCAAGAAGGCTCTGGGAAGACGTGTTTGGAGTTCGATGACAATGTGGCGAGCAGGTACACCTAGGTGCCCTACTCATATACAGGTATACCTTGCGAGGGAAGGGACTTAGCCTACGCAGTTAAATCTTGAAGGGAGTCGATGACTCATTTCAACGTAATAAATACCGGTTTTTTCCTACACAGGTATATCTTGCGAGTGAAGCGAGCAACATCCCCGAATAAACTTTTTTGTGGTTCCACGTAGTTTTATAAGATTTAATTTGTTTGTAAGAATTTCCAACAGAAAAAAACGTCTGCCAAGTTGGGTGGGCAGTATAACTTCCTCAAGCGAGCGAAGCGAGCAACATCCCCTACAGAGGTTAATAAACCTACTCTTAGAGACCTACCGTTTGCGAGCGAAGCGAGCAACATTCCCTAATAAACTTTTCGTGGTTCCACGTAGTTTTATAAGATTTAATTTGTTTGTAAGAATTTCCAACAGAAAAAAACGTCTGCCAAGTTGGGTGGGCAGTATAACTTCCTCAAGCGAGCGAAGCGAGCAGCATTCCCTAATAAACTTTTTGTGGTTCCACGTAGTTTTATAAGATTTAATTTGTTTGTAAGAATTTCCAACAGAAAAAAACGTCTGCCAAGTTGGGTGGGCAGTATAACTTCCTCAAGCGAGCGAAGCGAGCAGCATCCCCTACAGAAGTTAAACCTACCCTTAGAGATCTACCGTTTGCGAGCGAAGCGAGCAACATTCCCTAATAAACTTTTCGTGGTTCCACGTAGTTTTATAAGATTTAATTTGTTTGTAAGAATTTCCAACAGAAAAAAACGTCTGCCAAGTTGGGTGGGCAGTATAACTTCCTCAAGCGAGCGAAGCGAGCAGCATTCCCTAATAAACTTTTTGTGGTTCCACGTAGTTTTATAAGATTTAATTTGTTTGTAAGAATTTCCAACAGAAAAAAACGTCTGCAAAGTTGGGTGGGCAGTATAACTTCCTCAAGCGAGCGAAGCGAGCAGCATCCCCTACAGAAGTTAAACCTACCCTTAGGGATCTACCGTTTGCGAGCGAAGCGAGCATCATTCCCTACATGTTGGGTGGGCAGTATAACTTCCTCAAGCGAGCGAAGCGAGCAACATCCCCTACAGAAGTTAAACCTACCCTTAGAGATCTACCGTTTGCGAGCGAAGCAAGCAACATCCCCTACATGTTTCAATTGCGAGCGAAGCGAGCAACATTCCCTACACACCACACTTTGCGAGCGAAGCGAGCAACATTTCCTACATGCCACACTTTGCGAGCGAAGCGAGCAACATTCCCTACATACCACACTTTGCGAGCGAAGCGAGCAATTTAATGGGGGGTTCGGCGGGCTTGCCCCCCGGCTGGACGTGGAGGCGAGCGTAGCGAGCCGGAGCGGCTAGTAAACAATAAAAAGTTCCAGCCATGCAGCATGATAGTATGGGCGAATTTTCGTAAATTATCGTACTATATACCTATATAAATATGTTAGAATGTTTAGAAAATTCAGGACTTTAAGTAAAAAGGAATTTATTACTACCAATTTTGTGGCCAAAAAACTTTTCAAATAATATTTGGCAATTGAAAAAAGATTTCAGATTTTTACGTTTGTTTGCTGTTTTTTAAAAGATTTGTCAGCAAATATTAATGAAATTTAAATACGTTATTCAGCATAATTTTGCGCAAAAATTTGTTAATGTCCTTGATTATCTATGATAATTTTGTTTTGACTGAAAATATGCTAAAAATGATACATTTAACGATTTTTGGCCGCTTTAGCCGTTTTTAGTGATTTTTTGAATATTTTTTTTTAAATTTGACCAATTTATTGGCCACAAAAAATGTTGGCCAATGAACTCATCCTTTCATTCAGAAAGCTGGATTTTTTGGCGCAAGAACGGGATTTTTATCTCAGTCCTAAGGAGAGTTATCGTTTCAGAATGCCTCAAAACGGATTTCAATGAAATAATTTTTCAAAACCTTTTATTTTAAAATTTTCCCAAGAAAATTAGCTAAAACGTGTTGGGTGGGTTGTCGCCCATAAACCCCTCGTAATGAGTTGTCGTACAAAATTATGCTGAAAAATGTACTCAAATTTAATTAATATTTGCTGAAAAATGGATAAAAATTGCAAAAAAAGCTGAAATTTTACAATCTTTTTGTGAATGGCAGATTGTTATTTAGAATACGTTTTTGACCATAAAATTAATAGTTGATAATTTCTTTGCGCTCAAAAAACTCAGCTTTCAAAACAATTCAACATTTTACAATATGATAATTAACGAAAGTTCGCTCATGTAATCATGCTGCATGACTGGAACTTTTTCAACATTAAACCTAGTTTTCTTCCCTATACAGCAAAGTAAAATTAAAATTTACTATACCGTTAGAAAGAACATTAAATGAAGCAGTTTTAGTGAAATTGAACGGTCTCTAACAATAATTTTGAGGGAGAGGCTGATTTTTAACATCTTTTATTAATTACTCAATTTCTAAAAGAATTTATTCACGTTTGTTTCTTAATAAATGAGTCTGAATGGTGTTAAATAAATATGAAATTCGTTTTTTCTTGAAGACAATGAGCGTTACCCACGTATTAATTTTATCTTTTTAAATGGAAATAGACTACATTCTCAGCCAAAAATTGACTGATTTCAATTGTTCTTGCAGTATTCGTTCTATTTTCGAAACCTCTTGGTCCCAGAAACCTCGAAATTTGAAAGTAAAATTGTTAAATGATATCTAAATTTGAGAATTTTGGAATTTAAAAAAATTTAGAAGAACGGTCCTATGGGGAATTTCAAGCCCGTACATTGCCGCAAGAATCATCAAAGTCGTCCACTTTTGACCGAGAAAAGTTGAAAAAACCGCATATATTCCATGCGGCACCCCGATGGGGTCACCGATATACTTATTTCGTTGCAGTTAGATGAATGGTGGCGCGAAAAGAGATCCTCGCAACTGGGTTCCTTCACTTTTTAGTGTATTTGGAAGAAATTTTGAAGATGAAGGCTCTTTCTAATTCATTCCAGTCTGGACAACCGTAGCCACTGCGCGTGCACAAACGCAATGGCCGTTGTTTGTTGTAGAAATTTCTCTCTATTTTTACTGTTTTCACTCAATCAGGTAAATGGTGGATTTGAAGTCTTATCATTCTACTTAACCCTATCACGATACGACTGATCTCCCATTTCAAAAAATTGATGTTTCATTATTGGTATTACATATCTGTTATATCTATGTTTATACTACTATACAATCAAATGATCAACTTATACTTTTATATAAAAAAATCTCGAAGAGACTAGGTAATGCGTGTCACACCCACTTGGTATGCATGTTGTATTATATTGTCTGCTTTCCCTGTGTGCTTTGTGTGATTTGCATGACAATAGAAATCGTCTAGCAAATATTTGTCTGACGGGGTTTTTCGGAATCATTTGATAGCTTAGATAGATATAGTGATGAATTGTGCAAGATGGAGATCAGTGAGATTTAATGACAGTTTTATCCATTTTTCTGCCTTTGGCTTTTATTTACCATTAGCCAACATTATATTTACATAAATTACAGGCTCACATTTACATAGTAGATCAAAAAATTAAATCTTCAAGGGTTGAAATTTATCTTACAGAGAAATGAAAACACAGCACTATAGACAGTTGGTTTTTCAGTTTGTATGATAGTAGTCACTGAGAACGGCTGTTGAAGGTCGCGGATGATCACCTCGATAAGGGGTTTTCGATGATTTTCCAGGAAGGGTTATAGTAATAGAATATGTTCCAGCTAATTCGCAGTAACGGCAAGCTTCTGTAGTTTCTTTCCCAATTTTCACCAAATATGTTTTAGTAACATCTGTTCCACATCAGATTCTGGACATACATTTTAAAACCTTTTGGTATTTTTCACTGTATTATAAAACCATGGATTTCGAGGTGGTTGCGGGAATCGGAAAACGTAATCTCTTCCTGCATGATTATTTGGATGAATTTTTCGCCACTTAGCTATTGATAGGTTTCTGAAATAGCCGCAGAGATCTGTGGGATTGAACTGTGGCTCGCTGCATTCAACAGAGTTAGTGATTTCGGCTTGGGCAAGTTTATCAGCTATTTCATTACCACGAATCCCTATATGGCCCCTTATCCAAACAAAGTGGACATGAAGTCCTTGTTCCTGTAGTTGGTATGTTGCTCTAATTATCTTGCTTTCCGATCCTCCGATTGATGTTCTGGGTCCGATTTTATTTAACTTTTTTAGAGCACCGTTGGAATCTGAGAGGACAACGTTTATATGGTACCTTTGCTGGCTACTCGTAATGTATTCAAGTGCTAGCAAAAGGGCATTCATTTCAGCTGAATGTATGTTAGCCTAATTCCACAACCCCTTGCTTCCTGTTGTCTTACCCATAGCGTCATAGTGTATGCCACTGTTCCATTAATTTTGGAACCGTCAGTGTAGACGAATCTACCTCCTGGCCATTTGTCATGGAGTGCTTTAATCGTGTCAGTTTGCATCTAGTGAGTAGATTTATTTTTATAGCACATCTTTAAGTAAACTGACCGCGGAAGTAAAGTTGTTTTATAATGGAGTATATAAGTTGTTTTATATGGAGAATTAGGGGATGTTGAAATTCCTTCAAAATATGAGTTTATCTCAAGAAGCTATATCACATAGCAATGGGGTTCATTTTTGGCCAGTATCGTTCGGTTAATACATCAAGAGTTAGATTTGCTATTTTTGTAAAATTTTCTGGATGCTTGCTGTAAGTTGTTATTAGAAACCTATTGGCGAGCATTCGTCTTCTGATCGGTTATGGAGGTTTTCCGGTTTCCACCATTAGCGCATTAAGTAGTATAGATTTGGTCAAGCCATGGATGAGACGTAAACTTGCTGATGTTGTCGGTTTAGCTTATTTCTCATACTGTTCCGTAAAGCATACCAACACACTGCGAATAGTTGTTCTATGAAATAGAAGCTACGTTTTAGGATCGGCATCCCAGGCTGTTTTATCCTTATAGACAGACGGTGGACCTGCAGAACCAACTCGTTTTCTTGGAAGCAAATTGTGTCGGCGGTTTGTCTTCGTTGTTGCTTTCGGCTTTTGATGGCTTCATCAAGCCGGTAGACAGAGTTGGGAAAGGAGCTGAGTCCAGACTTGAACCAACTGGTCGAAACCACTAATAACGGGGTATGGGGTGCATTGTTTGACTGCCTGTCGCTTCCCTGCACATCATTATCATACAGTAAGAAGTGCAGGGTGCTGGTGAAAGGTAAATGGAAAACTGTAGCTATGAACCAGTAGGTAGCGCTATTACCTGATGCCAAAACCTCTGGAGCGAGATTACTAGTTTGCTAACCTGCGATGGGTTTATGCGGACTGTAGGTAGTAACTGTTTTGAAATTTTTATGTTTGTACGTAGAAACGGGGGGAGGGGTGTGTTTGATTTTTGGGGAGTCTTCGGAAAAATCGTCACGAATTGATTTGACAAGAGTTCTACGTACAACCGAGCCTTAGAAACATTAGGTAAATCCTTAAAAAAAGTTTGGTTAACATAGTTAGTTTTAATTATCACTTTGGACTTGACGCTCGGTACACACCCTTCGCTGGTAAGCCTGCCGATTCGAGGCAAATTCCGGCGGCCGGTTCAAGACGAGGTCAAGAACATTATAACATTTCCTCATCACGTTTTCATTGAGAGTAGGTACCAACCTCGCGTTTTAAGACTTTTTGGATTTGTTTATACATTAGGAGAATATGATTAGCACAGTTTTTTGGGTTCTTGAGAGTCATTCAGGCAATAATAAAATTCAAATCTTCAGGGCCAACGTTTCGATGTATTTATACATCATCATCAGCATGAGCATTCATGCAGCTGCATACAATTCTCCGAGCCCTGATGATGATGTATAAATACATCGAAACGTTGGCCCTGAAGATTTGAATTTTATTATTGCCTGACCGACTCTCAAGAACCCAAAAAACTGTGCTAATTATCACCTAGCGGTCATCAAATTGTTAGGAGAATATGATTAGAGACGACTATAGATGGTTAGGGATGGGTGGTGGCGGGTGCGGCTTAGACAGCATAAGACATTAGCATTAATTGAGATCTTTCCAACGACTGGTGAAGGGTTTAAGTAGTTGAGAAATGCCAAAGATACAGTTTCGTAGCAACGATTTGGCTTAAGCAAGAGTCTTCAGAAAATTTCTTCGCCCCTAATAAGTATGGCTCCATAAAAGTAACGATTTTCGCGGTTTTGTGACAAAGTAAAGACATGAAAATGTCTAAATTCACTCTGTTAATTTGTCAGAAGAATATAGGCTAAGATCAATCTCACAGGATATTTCTATCCTACCAAATATTTTGATCAGTTGCTGTATTTATTAATAGATAACACCTAATATTGTCTCTAATCGGTTTTCATAGATTTCTTCCATACATGATTCCTTGGGCAAATTATGTTAACAATAAAAACATAAAAATAGGTACTAATATTTAGGTAGATGAGTTAATTACAAACCAACGTAAATAATAAATCAAAAGTTCAACTAATAAATTTGATTTGAATATTGGTGATTCAACTTATTAGGGTAATGAGGAAGTTAAAAGAATTTCTCTCAACCGGCTTCAGGGCGCAGTTCATTGAAATTTGCGTAATTTCGATTG
Source organism: Adelphocoris suturalis (assembly GCA_030762985.1). Taxonomy (NCBI): domain Eukaryota; kingdom Metazoa; phylum Arthropoda; class Insecta; order Hemiptera; family Miridae; genus Adelphocoris; species Adelphocoris suturalis. The sequence continues at coordinate 101,714,629 of CM061044.1, read as the reverse complement.
TTTCGCTTACTGTGGCAATTAATTCGCTAATTATTAGATCACTGGATTCCGTTTAAAGATCGCGACAAACGATATAATTTAAGCCCACGCACTCGTTCTTATTTGCGTCAGTTTTCTTTTGCACAACGTTAGAGGCATGAGGAACACTCGTGAGATTAAGGCTCGTCGCAAATTTGACTGGAGAAATCCCAAAATCCGAATACCGATAAGGAAATCGGGTCAATGGTGAGAGAAAATTGGAGCAGCACGACGTTGTTTTTTGTTTACCTACTTGAAATGATTTGCGAGTAATGACGATTATTTTTACACAATACATCGAAGGTCAATGAGTTAGTTACGAAAACAGTTCGTGTGTCGCTCGTTGGTAATTAGGCATTGGATAAATAAGTTGATAAAAAACGTCTGCTTATTATAGGAGGGCCTGAGAAGAAAGAGCAATTAACTGCTCAATAAAGTTTGATACCAGATGTTTTGGCATTTTAGTTTTTCTATTATTTTCAATAATAACCTTTGTAATCGACCAAAGGGAAAACAAATCAACCCCCTCAAAATTTGTTGTTTACGTTTCAAAATGTGTAGAATAAAAAATAGGAAAAAAAAAGATAACCGTCCGTCCGTCGTATGCCGTTCAGAGGTTTACTCCGAAACTACTGGACAGGTTTATGAAACTTGGGTCAAAAATCACATTTTGAGTCTAGTTGGTCCTAGAAGTTCAGCATCAACTTTTTTCTACCCTAAAGGGTAACATATATCAATGCGTTTCAAGATACGTATATTCCAAAAATCGGAAGAAAAAAATAAAATAAATCCGTCCGTCCGCCGTCAGACGTTTTTCTCCAAAACTGCTGGATCAAGGTTTATGGAATTTGGCTCAAAAATCATACTTCGGCTGGGGATGTGCATGTGATCATACATCGGCATAAATTTTGATGAACCCTAAAGGGTCGTAATTAAGGGCTGAAGTATTGAAAATTCGAGATCTCAAAAACTTTCAAAGTAACAGTAATTGTTTTGGGGTCTCATTCATTGACATCATCCCAAAGAATTGGATGAAACCACTCCCGTCGCTGTACGTTCAACCATTTGCCCACCCAAAGGGCTAGAATTTCGGCAGGGGGAAAAAAATAAATAAAAAATAAAATAAATCAATAAAAATAAAAATCAACAACATGAGAGCAAATCATAACTGGTGGAATATAGCAAATATCGCCTTATAACTTCGACGATCGTATCAGCTGATATACTTCCGATAGAATTTTCACTTTCAATAGGATTTACTATAACTTTTGTTATGCCTGTAGATGTACTTCTGAAGTCATGGGTGCCGAATTTATAAGTATATAAAATTTTCAGTAATCGGACATTGTGTTAATTACTAAAACAGTGATAGTATTTAATTCTTGAGGTGGTCGAAAACTTATTTAGATGCCTAATGTAGATCTATTTCCCAGAAGTTCTTCTAGATCTTTTGGTCGCCCTGGTGAGATGTCGTTGAATACAGCACATTCCACTAGCAGGTGACGTATAGAAAGTCGACATCCACAAGTAACGCAGTTTGGAGGAGGGATTCGATCTCTTGTCATAAGGTGAGAATGAGTCAGTCGTGAGTGTCCGATTCTGAGGCGAGTTAGGATAACTTCTTCCCTTATACTGGAGTGAACAACAGATCCGTCAACAAGTTTTCGAGTACGGCTAGATGATGACCAGGGGAAAACACTCTTCTTTAATTCCCAGAGCAAATCATAACTGGTGGAATATAGCAAATATCGCCTTATAACTTCGACGATCGTATCAGCTGATATACTTCCAATAGAATTTTCACTTCACGAAACCGGATTTATTATAACTTTTGTTGCCTATAGATGAACTTCTGAAGTGTGGGTGGTTGATTTATTTTATATAATTAATTTTCAGTAAGAGGGTCAGCTTGTGTTAAATACTAGGAAAGGGTAGGTGTGTTACTTAATTTAATTAATTTCTCTTCGGTTATATTAATTAGATGCCTAATGTAATAATCGACTTCGTTTAATAATTATGGACAGGTGTTTTGCGTAGAAGGGCTGTCAAATACCGAAATAATAAACCTTTATGTAATAATTTGCAGCGTTTCTTTCATGGAAGCGTGAGATGATATTGTGAACTCAAGGGCCAAGGCTTTCGTGCCATGGGCTTTATGTATTGCGGTTCCATGCATGTTATTCACAGGGCTCAATATTCAGGGTTCGTGATAGTTCAATTCCGCAAATTCTGTTTGGTGAAAGTGAGTTCAAGTTGTTATTTTGAAGGCTGTTTCGAGCCTAACTCATGCCTAACTTTATGGGTACTTAATGTGTTTAACCTTGCTCTTCATTTGAACCTAACCGATTTCATTATATACCCACACAACACTTCAACCCGATCTTTTCAAACTATTTGCATAAATTGAAAAACATACGTATTAACTATAATCAATCATGATGTTAGTGCTTAGATCAATCATGATCTAACAGTGCACCACTCATGATTCTGCAGCTCAAAATCCATACTAACAGTGATAAACTGATGATGGTTTTTCCACTCTGTTTTGTTTTATCTAAGTTCTATCTCTTTTCTCTTCATGAGAGAAAGAATTAATGAGTAACTTTCAAATAAATAATTCATATAGCACAGCTACTCCAAGCAAATTAGCCGGAAAAAGGCCGTACCTCATAAAAAGTAGTGCCAAAACGGTTATGATTTGTTAACTACTTTGGGGGTCCTGATATTGACAAAATAAAAATTGCGACGGTTTCTGAGCGGGATTCAAAAACTGCGAAACCTTCGGAGTTTTTTCAGGTACTGGCTTATATCACCTAAACGGTGCAGCTGACAGAAAATATTACTCCGACCAATTTATAAGAACAATAAATCCTGCGTCTAAAGAGCCCTCAAACTTCAAATTTGGTCTAATGATTACGACACAATCAATCTCGAAAAATCTGTGTTATTTATAAACTTGGTTAAAAATTTGATTATGGTTATGTTCACTCTTGGAGTTCAAAAATGGTCTCCCCCAAATTAAAAATCAATGCTGGGAACAAGAGTTGTAGAGCATAAAATTATGTATAGGAAGAGTTCTTATTTTTCAAAGTTCTTGGTCCTCGGCAATGAGGCTGGAAAATAGCAAAAGCTAGTTCAACTCCAAACACAACAATGTCACCACCAGAAGAACTGCGGATCACAATATCATGCACCTGTTATAATGGATCCCAAACGTGATTCCGAAAAGCAGAATGCTCTGTGATATGTTTCACTTGCAGGTTTCACACATGCCTGAATTGCTTAAGCGAATCGGTTGAAATTCACTTGCTGTGACGCTGTTCGATCAAGAAATCGACGTACTTAAGGAAAAATTGTATAACCCTAGATGATGCCGAAATTCAATCACGACTTCTTCACCTTCCTCACGACTGCTTTCTTAGAAATCACAGAAAAAAACTATCGCTGTGCGCCTAAAGGCTAAAGAGTGATAAGCGTAGAATACGTTTCACGTTTTCTTCGTAAAAATGTGCTATTCACAGGTTGAATTTCGAAGAACTTAGCTCCGAATCTCACTCAGCTGATCTGGGGGGCTCCGTACTTTATGATTCGTTTCCAGACGTCTCAATGGAAAAAAAAACCGTCTACTATAGGTGAAACAGAGAGCTCCCCTTTGCTGAAGTGTTTGTGAAAAAGCTGTTAGATGTTTTGTATTCTGTAATTGGAACTTTAATGATAAAAATTCCATCAATCAGTATTCCATTTCTTACTCAGCATTCCAGTGAATGTCATGTTCGTGCAGTGCCGCTCTCTACTGGAATTTGGATCCTATTCACATCAAGGTGATTAAACAGAAGTTACCACATTGATTGGTATGTACACTTGAGCCGCGATTACATGCTTCCCGGCTAGTGTTGGTGGTCACTACGTTTCAAGCCGGGATGTGGAGATTGTTGGCCAAAGATGCCCACAACACTGAGGTGTTGGCTGCATGTATCCCTTCTCGATGAAAACGAAAGTCCGGAGCGTGTCAGACCTCATAAATAAAATCAAAAGGACGCTCACTCACGCACTCCGCCTGTCACTTTTCGAGACGAGTAATCACGGTTATTGGTACTAGGTTTTGTAGACGCACACTTCAGAATTAGACATTAGTTGTCTACCAATTTGGTCTCACTGGGTCAGGCGAGCCTAATCTCGATCACGTTTCAAGATTCGTGATACACTAGAGATGCCGGTAGGTACAGTAAAAATGAGCATTGCTCATAAATAGCTCGTTTCGCAACAAGAAGTAGTCAGGCAGTTCAACCAAATGGATGTCGTGTTTCTCAGAATAAATTACCTTGGATGTATGGTAATAGTGATCATTATTAGAATGACGTGGCTCAACCTCATAATTACCCCTTTTTCGATATAGCTCTCATTCGAAGTTGCATTGAACCAGCAATACCTTGAAATCTTAAGAACGAATAAATCACCCGTAATATTTTCTGAAATCCTTGAGGTCGCACAGTAGATGTCCTTTATAAATCCACCTTCAAAGGAATTTTCAAAGATTATGCGTAGTGGGATAGTCGGAGGCTTTGCTACGTCATACGTTATTTTTTATTGTATTAAATTTTGCAACAGTACTTCCCTAAGAATACGTACCCAAATTATGGTGAGTGTACATTAATTTGGTTGCATTTCTTACCTTTTGCATCAAAGTCTACTACCGAAGAAGTTACCCTGTTAACGTTTGAGAAGTGGATATTGTGTTGCTCCGAAATTTGTCCACTCTTATTTCCAGTTTTACAGTTTCCTGACCGATTGCAGTCTCTTGTGTGTTTGCGGTCTGGCTGTCCTTGGATCACCCATCGCATCAAGCTAAAAATCCATAGTTTACTTTTGAATTTGATATAATTTTTAGGTGTTACTCTGATCAAGTTTCACATGGTTACCAAATGGATTTCATAATGACAGTGACTGTAATAGCGCCGGTGTTTGAGTAAATCTTAAACTCTCACACATTTTTCACTAGGTTTTGATGAAAGGTTTTAGCAGGTGAAGCCCTAGATAATAATTTCCACTTATTCGAATACGTAAAATCATTGAAAGATCAATTTCCCGAACCCAATGGTCTGAATTTGCTCAAATCTGGATCATATCACATGAAATAATTCAGAACGTAACCGTCATACATATAAAATAATTTCCGTGAGCAACTGTTCCAGTTCCAGAATTAAAAAATGAAGTAAAACATCTCGGTAAAGGGTAGTTGTTTTACAGTTTCAAAGGAACGATCGCCTCCACTGAGTTTAGTACTCCCAGGAATGTGGGAAATATCAGGAATGAAGGAAGGGCGTGCCGATAAATTTCTGCGTCTGCAGAGCTGTGAGTTGGAAAACATAGTCTGATTGCTGTTTCCTGAAAATGCTGGCTAGGTTTTAGGTCATCAGACTCAGGAATTGATTCTAATTCAATTTGGGAATTTTCCTAAAACACAAAGCCTCAAGCCGACTACCATTAGATGACGTGAAATCATCAAATGAACGCATCTTTGAACAAAGTTAGAGTTTGATAAGCTAAAATTATTAAAGTATTAGGTGTTATTAGAGTTGAATTTGGTTGCTATAATTCTAAAATTTTAAAATGCACACACACCTATCCAAAATTGTGACGATTTGAAAATAGAACATCGGAACTTTTGGGTGGGTTGTTTCTTCCTTTTTTCGGCGAAAAGTCAAATGTCAGACGGTGAGTGTCGTAATGATCATTTTAATAATGTATTCTGGTGAAAAAAAGATAGGTGTTAATCGCCCGTGAAGGACTTCGAGTTGTTGCGTTGGCTATGGCCCAAATTCCTGGCCGCTTCGAGAGATGGATTGGATCGTACCGGAGTGGTCTTTACCGAAGGTCTAAGGGTCATCGAGGAAAAGGAGCAAGGTCTTTGATTCGTTCATCTGTTATTGTAACGCAGAAGCAGAAAGAGGCGTTTTTTAAAATATAGGTACATATTTTTTGTTATACAAAGAAAACAACTAAAATTCATGATTTATCATTCGCTTGTTTTCGTTTACTAGTTTCAAGTATTCTGCCTCTTACCTACTTGCGTAATGGTTTATTGATTCTAATGACAGACTTGCTACAATGGATAGTTAGGTACGCTAAGTAGAAGAACCTTGCAAAGCTCCAGTAAATCATATAGTTTCCTATTAGTTTTTGGCTCCTTAAACTGCTTTGATTTCTACGACAAAAAATTTAGACTCTATTTTACACATTTAATCAATTGACTTCCATACCGTGGTTCTTTGCGACCGTCCGCGCGTTTGATAATTAACGTTTACGATTTATAGTTGTTGGCTTTATTAGGTGTTTTAATTTATAAATTTAATTATGCAAGTGTAATTATGAAGCTTAGCGGCTCTGAAAGAAATTAGCCATGGTTCGGGGCTTACTCACCTGCACAGAGAATTTTCTCATTTTTATCCATTTTTTCATGGCGACTTCGTTACGAATTTCGTATGTTGAACTCCGAAAAATTTAGCCCCGAAGTTTACCCAACGCTTCGTACCTTGTCATTATCACCCAACAGGCCCAAAGATACTTCATTTTTAATATTAGCCTGTTAGTTTAATTATCAAATAAATTATTTATAATAAAAAATTATGATAGACGAAGCATTGTCAAAACTATGGTGCCGGTTCGGAATGCGATCAGTCCCATCGCCCATCCTCTCCAGGCGCCACCTCAATCTTCATCTCACTTGCTGTGTTTATAGTTTAAAAAACATGGAAGATGAATCTCCGACTTTTGTGCTCTTGTCAGCAGCTGTTTGGAAAATAGTATTTAGTTTCAACTAAAGTATTTAGGATCAAATCGGTTGTGTCAGCAAACTTTGGACGCCCGCCCATCGTGTCCAAAAAGTCCTGTGAAAAGGTCCTTAAAGCAACGAAACAACTGGACCGATTTAATCCGTTAAACCTTTATAACGATGCATCAACTCGATCTGGACGCCTGAGAAGTGTGTGCATCAACTCAACCTGCGGATTTAAACTAGGAAAATGAGGAAATTAGTTAGCTCAGTCGAGTTGATTCATTGCCGTCCTTAGTAGGACAGCCCCTCCAAGGTTTGATCACACATACCTGACAAGATCCGTACTTTATGTCATCAGAGTGGTGCAAGGTACCCTAACCTCGTCTTACGTGGCTAGGTGAACATCGCAAAAAGGTGATGCAGTATCAAAAGTATCGTTTATACGTAGCTTGATAGGTTCCATATTTTCACGTGTTGAGTATTCAATGAAAAGTTCAACTGGGTGTGTGTGACGGAGAGAGAGAAATTGAAGAAACGTGTGCTCCTAATTCAGGGTTGATATTGTCGGTAAAGTGATTCGCATCATGATGATGATTCCGCTGTTGGTAGTTTATCTGCTTCAATTCCTAGAATTGTCAAGGTTGTCAGGAAAATAAATGCAGAGGTATGTGAAGTCTTGTGGATAAATAATGTTCTTCATCTGCAATAAAGGTGATATCATAGTTTCATATTGTCGCAATATGGAAAGTACCCAATGTGAATGATCCTTGTGCAACACGAGTTGTCGGCTGGTCCGGTTGATCCTCGTGGTCCTGGACGGAAAGAAAGCAAGGACGCAAGGTAGGCAGGTTAGTATCAGGCCGGCGGAGGGGCGGGGATCTGAAGGCTCGTCGGGGGCTCGTCGTTGGAGCGTGGACAGAACTGCAACTTCCAGAATCAACATTGAGGCGAGCAATAGAGGGGTGAACTGGGATGAAGTCACGTCTGCAACGTTCGACGCGGTATGACGTGGTATGACTAAAAGCGTCAGGAAACGGTATGAAGTGCCATTAGAGCAGAAAATATCTTGAACAAAATGAGACAATGGATATTTACCAAAAATGTAGAAAGAACGAGTAAGATGTTCGGTGGATATTCTATTTTATCAAGTGATATTTGAAGCACAGGTACTGTACGTAAAATTTTATCACAAGCCCAGTATCTATATCAGAAAATACTGTATACAACTATTCACGATTTTTAATGTTACAGTGAATTCCAAGAAGTTGCGGGAATGAATGGATTGATTCTTAACCTACCAAGGTTGTGGAATCATTTTGTTCTTTTTTGGGTCGTTAACATCTTTTTAAGTACCAAACCTATTATATCTGCTGCATATGTGAAAATCTTACATTTAATATATGAATGCAAGAACATTCACACACCCAGGCATGAACTTAAGGATTTTTTTGTCAATTCAGGGTGGTCTGAAACGAAGTTAGTACAGGATCCACTTCTGACCCATGAAAACTTCCCTGGCGTCATGGATATTCGACAGCCTTGGATTGGGAGCCTTCTAAAATGCTGAATCCCTGAAATGTATAGGTACATGGCATGACAAAACAATTCAGCCTGCTGAAATACCCGCGGTATGATTGGCTGTAACTTAGGTCAAAAATAATCGTTAGATCTGCCTTCTGCTGACAGAAGAAAGTAGAACTGTGGGAGAAAATTCCCCACTGAAGCAAGTTCATTACTAGCTGTACCCATGAAATACGCGATAGAATACCATTTTCAAGTCATTGGATGAAACGATTGTGAAAAGTTTTAACAAGAGTTACATGTAGCCAAGCGAGCGGTAATCCAGAAATTCCCATTGAACTGTACATTCAATAATATTGCCAAGAATTTTGCACAATTGGAGGACCATTCAGGCTGAATTGCATTATCAACAATAATTTATTAAAACCATAATTGTTAAACATAAACAAACAATGTCAACTTGCGACATATAAAACAAAAACAAAAATTCGACGTAACTAAAACCAACAAAATGACAAAAATTAAAAGAAAACAGGGTCTTTTTTTAGACACGGAGAAGAGGCAAAGATGCGCCATCCTCCATTCCAGGTCCCATTGATTCATTATCCCTCACTCCGTAACTTCTCACATTTTTTTCTGGCACCTCGGAGTCGTAAGGACACTGCTCTTATCACAGAGAACTGTACTTTTGTTCGAATCCAAGCAGCTCTCTGTGATTTAGGCTTGTTCCACTTTTCACACAAAACTGGATTTTTTCAGGCTGAATTGCAGATCCTGGCTCTTAATGGTATTCAATATGAGCGAATTAGCCCTACCCCTCACTAGTCGGTTCGAGAGATGGATCCCCTAAAGGATTCTTGTCGTCGGCATTTGTTGCAGGAACTTCGATAAGGATGAAATTTCCAGGAGTCAGCTTTCAGATTGGTAAGGATGAGGGGGGTCAACGTTTTTTTTACATCGCCACTGTGCCTTCGCACGTGCAGTTCGGACGTTTTCTTGAGTTTGACCTAGCTCATACAAATTTCAATAAGTACCGAGATCTAGTGGGTCTACGTAATCGCAGTAATTAATTAATCTTACATAATCATTGTGATTAATGAAGAATAACGTTCAAAAACGTTCGACCGAAATTCAGTTGTGAAAGTCACGCACCGCACGTTTGAGAGAAAATTCAACTGGTGAAACTATTGTGTTCACCACAAAAAAATCTCAGTGGATTTCAGGGGTTCTCTTTGATCTTATTCTTCTGGCCACCAGCGTTCATTTCATTCAATATGAAATTCGCCTTGTATTTGTTTATTCTATAGGTAATTGAAATTGTTTCCACCAGCCTTCAACCTTTTTAAATTGGAACAAATAATTATCTGTGTACTATACCCATCGGCCTTTTCCTCTAATTGAAAGGGCATATAAAACTCAAAATTGAAAAAAAAAAAAAAAAAATTACAGTCTTAGCGTATAACAAATTGATCTTCAAGTTGATATTAATATAAATGAATGAGCTACCAAATACCTATAACTTCCAATTTTGATAATACAGTTCATGACTTCCTAATGGTGGCATTATCACTCTGCCCGCATACACGCTATCCACGTTGCGTTATCCTGGACCTCGACGCCTTGATTTACGAGAATAACGGAACAATTATCCGCTGGTGGGTTCACAGGATGCGCGTGAAGAATCAGAGCGTGTTTTACGGCTTTAGATCACGCGTCTTTCCCGCAACTTGTTAGTATCTATTGGTGAAAGAAAACATTGGATTGTTTTTTATAATCAACTGTGGGCCGATATAATTATACGTAACCCACATACATATATACGGATAACCAGAGGGACTGAAAATATTATTTTTGACTGGGTCGCCTTGCATAACATCCCTAACTAATAACCCCCCCCAACCCCCCCTATCAAATTATTGCAGAATTTTTAATTATTTATGTACCAGGTAACCTTTCTACTCAGATCAATGGTCTATCATTATGAAATCTAATCTATAATGCATTAGATTAAAAAAAAAAAAAAAAAATGAAAAATCAATTATTAATTATAATTTTTATGCCATTAAACGGCAGATCCATTTTCCATCATGTAGAAAGGCCGCATGGACTGTGTATTGATTTGAAAGGATGTTCGTTCCTTGCATATAAAATCCTTTGTTACGATTAGTGTTGGTGTACACTGCTGTGAAAAATTAAGGGATCACTGTCGAAAAAACTGTTTCAGATTCGTGGTGTCCGGATAGTAAAATACCTGTCCACTGAGACAAATTCTCACTTTTCGGTAAACAGACATCCAGAAAAAGAGTTTACGACTAACCTCAGCTCAATAGAATGGTCCAGTCTGAAGTGAACCAAGAACACATTTTGTGAAAAAATCGATTTTCGCGTCTTCAAACAAATTGTCACCCAACTGGTCTCTTTCAAGGGTTTACGAAAACTAGGTCTATTGCAAGGTTCATTGTTGCAAATAATATAAGCCAAAAGCAGCAAAGCCAAGCGAGGTGGAGGATTTGACAATGTCAAGCAATGCAAGAGCGAAGAGCAGGTTCATCTTTCAGAAGAAATCGGGAACTAAGTTGTTGGATTTGGGAGTAAAACCATCCTATAATTGGTAGGCTACACTGTTACCTATAAGAACTAAAAACATCCAATGCCTCAGTAGCATGACCCCAACCTATAATAGGTCACGTTAAGTGATATGGTCTGAGCAGCAACATAATTAGGTGCTTTTTAAGAAGAGTGAATAGCAAATCTTCGTAAAGCAGTAGTTTTATACTGTTGTTCGCTTCTTCACTAATTCAATACTAATCAAAATTATCATAAAACTTTCTTGTTTTGGTCGTCAAAATGTAATATATATGTATATTAAATGCTATTTTTACAATGTACCTAAATTTTTCATCACACTCAGATTGACGTCCTTTTTACCTGTTGAAGTTATTTGATCGAAGAGCAGTATAATTTTAACGAAAAACGCTTCCTAGAAGCAAAACCGAGGAAATCAACTTCAGTAGACACTCAACTGATTAGGGATGGCTCGTACTAGGTTATTGTTATTTACTAGTCCGAGGAGAACCTCAATTTTAAATTAAAGTATCGAAGGTTGACTAAAAAATAAATAAAAAAAGGAATTAGCTTCAAAGATCATTCACATTTATGTTGGTTTTTTTGGTCAAAGAGAGGGAGTGGACTTGACGCCAATTTCAAAGTTTGGTAACTAGTAAAATGAAACGGACTCGAGTAGCTAGCCATTACCAGCGCGTATACTAGTCCAAATAAATGAATGATTTTTATACATCATGCATGTGACCACTTATTAACCCTCCTTCCACAAATCTTCCTTCTACCAAGGATTTTAATTTTACAATGAGCGGTTATCATTCCATTGAGGAAACGTAAAGGTAACTAAGTTACCACTTAGTCTTTGGATATTCAATTTGGGAGCATGGCTTGACTTATTATAAAACACTATTTATAAAATCTATCTACCTTATTTATAAGGTCAGTCCGACGCACGTGTCTCGTATGCGGGTGTCAGGGAAGCAACGGCGAAAATGGAGCACTAGGCCTCCATCTTATTTATTTTCTGAGACAACTATCTCCGATTCTGTGCTCGTTCACCTTGTTAGATTAATGGAGCCTTTTCATTGATCTTCGCAGCTTTGACATCTACTTATTTCCCGATCAGATTCGATTTAACAAACTACTATCGTTGCCTATTAGGTCCTTGTATAAGGGTTTCTTGTATAGATACCTCCCTCGTTAAGCTAACCACCAACCCATTAACCTCCTCCCTCCACCCATTAACCTTTTGAAATCCACAGCTTGGCCTTAGATTCTACATGAAAAACAGCAGTGCATAGAGTGTGGAGCTACCAGTCGTGCAGCGGGACCTGTGTTGGAGCGTTTTCATTCGTGCTTTTCATACTTTTTTCCGTTACTCAGTCTATTTCCTTCATTTCGTTAATTCTTCTTTATTATTACCTTCTAATCATGGAATGCAGCAGATCGCTGCCCCTGGCATGTCTTCAATAGCTAGGCTGATGCCAAAGTTTCAGATGACCGATACAGTTGGCGGAGATGGTTTTTCCTTGCGGGAAGGAACTGAAAAACGATCTTGACCCATCCGTCTAATGCACGATTTGTCATACTGGCTGCCTTGACCCTCGGCCATGTCCTACCCGCCGTTTACTTCATCTTCGATTTGGTTCGAGCGCGTGAAGAGCGAAAGGGAGTCTTACGCCCACATTACGGATCGGAGGACGGTCCGTCATCATAGGCCTCAGCTAATGTCACTCTGCAGTTCCACCTGCTTGTACTAAAATGCACACAATTTGTAGTCTCCTCTACCCGAGGTCCCGGTGGTGTGTCATCAGATTGATTTTCCCTTGTCCAAAAGAATAGAAAGTTTAATCACATCCAGTGAAGGTGTGAACAAAAAGTAGGAGCCCAGTTAGTTTGAGGAGGCAATGAGTAGGTAGGTCAGCTAATGTCACTCTGCGGTTCCACTTGCTTGTACTAAAATGCACACAATTTGGTCAAAGTGACCGGTGAGTCCCTAAGCGACTTCAATTGATTTTTGATATCGCAAAATTATGTAAGCAAAGGTGCGTATTCAGTCAGCGGCTCACCGATACCAAAGTAAGAAAGTTGGCGTATTTCAGTTCTTCAGCGTATTGGCTGATTTGCTTCCTAACTACCGAAAGCTTCCTTACTTTGGATCCCTACTATGGATGAATTAGTGCAGGAGTTTGAAACTTTTTTTGTCCCTCAAAATCATATTTCCGTTCCGTTTCCAGCTATTTATTGCGTTTCACTGCTTTTCTAACAAGTTTGGTTTCGTGTCAGTCCCTGCCTGTCGGCCTGCTTGAATATATGGCCATTACTTGCCCCAGGCTGAATAGGTATCCCAATTTTTATAAAATTCACAATAATTATGCGAATTTTCCCTCCAGATGGTCCCCTATACCCTATAGGTTTCATCACCGTCCGACTGCCATGGAAGCGTATTCACGAATTTCCTGTAATACCAATTTCCCACGAACTATAGTTGCCCAAAATCGTTCTAAATAGTCCATGGATTTCATTGTGCACTAAAATGCAGGTAACATTTGGCCAAATCTGATAAAATTGACGAGTATTGCGCTGGTTAGCTCCTAGCTGTGCCCGCAAAACACGAGTTTCCTGAAACTTTTCCTATGTTTCTCATTATCTAATGACCTTGTTTACCTCAATATCGAAGCGTAAAGAAAGACGAAACCATGACATTTCCCTTGAATTAGGTAGGTTGGTATATTAAAATTTGATTAATTATTGCTACTGTGCCAGAGCGAACGCCAAATTAATCTTTTGATAAAAAACCCCTATTCGCTACCACAGTTACCTCCGGCTCTCTCTCTCTCTCTCAATTCCTCTCTCTCTCAATTCCTCTCTCTCTCAATTCCTCTCTCTCTCCCTCACTCTTCTCCACCCTCTCTCCCTCTTGCTTTCCCTCCCTCCCGCCCCTCCACCATTACTTTCTCTCATTACAGAATTAATAGAAAAAAAGTACCCTTTGGTAGGATAGATATTAGGAACGAGTATATGAAAAATATTCGAGCGCGGTACTTTTGAACAATAGAAAAAAGTGATTAAAAAAAGCCAAATATTTCAGCAAATTCATTATTTATGCTGAATATTGATTGGAGCGGAAGATATTTGCTGTACTCATGTCAACATGAGATATTGCCTGGGCTAACTCTGATTGAATAAACTTTTAAAGGTTAAAAATCTTAATTTCATACTGCTCGACTGCCGGGACTTATTTGAGCCTTGTGAAAGCGGTTCAGCGAAGTTTTCATAGTTTATATTGGCGATTTATCGCAACTAATACTCGTAATTGAGCAGAGAGCCGTAGGTATAAATACATAGTTGGGTACATAGTTGTTAGTCCATGGCGTAACGTTTACCGGGTTATCCAACCCTTGCGACAGGTTAGTCTTAATTCTGACCGCTAATAGTCGTTTCCTTTTTTTTCCAAATTCATTCGTTCAAGCAATCACGACAGCGCGAGATCGTGATATAGATATGTTTACGCCTTCAGTGCCACCTTAGTCCTCAGAATTCGGCGTGTTTTTTAGTGTTACCAAACTTAGTTGAGACGCTTATATATACGCTCATGATTCCGCCTGCCGTAAGTTTCATACAGAACTTGGCAACCAGGTCGCGTAGGGACCTAGGGTTTCACTATGTGGTATTGTAAAGGGTCTGACTTTGCCAATTTGGGAAAACTAGAGGGCCCACTGATCAGAAGGTGAATTATTAATCACAATGACGGCGTAATCGTGGTTTTTGAAGATTAAATTTTGTACAAGATGAATTATTAACAGTTTGGTAACATAATAACATTAACACATACCTAACAGTTATTGTTTGTTACTCATGGTGATCTAACCGTCAAAATCGATCGAACATTACAACTCTTTATTTTCGTGGAATTAGACAACGATCTTCTTCAACTTCCATGTTTTATTGAAATTGGTTTCGTCGTGTTTGTCGCGAGTCATTTAGTTCCTATAATTATGTTGTAGGGTCGTGTTCTATTCTCATATAAATACTCGAAGACAAATAAGTTCACTCATTTGACCAATTTAATGTGCTCAAAAAATGCTGGCCAAAGAACTCGTCCTTTCGTTTAGGAAGCTTGATTTTTTGGCGTAAGAACGGAATTTTTATCTCAATCCTACGGAGAGCTATCGTCTGGAAAGACACATACGTACATAAACATTAATATGAATACATGCATATGGAAAAATTTTAAACTCTACGATTCGTTTCGGAATGTCTCAAAACGTATTTTAATGAAGAAAATTATCGAAAATTTTAATTTTAAAATATTTGGAGCCATTGCAATAGCTCATTTTTTACGAAAATTCACAAACAAAACTCAAAATCAGATATTGAGCGATTCCAAAAAATAAATATATCTCCATTTCGAACCCTGCTCACAAGGTAATCCTCACAAAATCTGCAGTTGAGAATTTTAGGGACTTTTTAGCAGAGGGGCGAGTTATGGAAGAATAATGAACTGTAACATGTATTATTAACCGATTAATACAAATTTGAAGCTTCTGAGGTGTAATATTATTAGGAAAACCAAGACTGTGGGATAGTTTCTTCGGGCTTGTTGCTCTCAGACGAATATTAATTTTCATTCTAAATTCATGTCGTTAAACGGACTCGTTCTTTACTCGTTATATTTGAGAAAACGTCATGTTAACTTCAGAAGAAATTTGGTTTATCGTCGACGGGAAACGACAGAAACAGTAGTCATATTACTTGCATCCCGTTATAATTTACATTACCGCTGTACACCGCTGCTAATCATCTCAGACGTTGCGAGTGGAACTGTGATTATCCGTGCGTTGCTCAAGTTCTTTTATTTACGGCAGTCCTTGCAGATTGGCATCGACGTCTTCCTTCCAGGCACCTGGTTTGGATTCTTCTCAAGGTGAAACAATTAGCAACGTTCTGTGAGTGATTCTTTTGTTTTAATCGATTGGAGGAACTCGGGCGGAATATTATAATCAGGAAAGAAACCGCAGCAAGTTTGGTCATTGTCTTTTCTTCGTTTGATACTATGGCGAAACTATTGTGTGTGTCTGCAAAAAAATTGAATTGAGAGTTGACTTCTTGCTAATCTACCGATATGAAATTATTCTAAATCGAAAAAAGTTTACTACTACTCTTGAACTACGTAATTGTACACTTACCTATTCCCCAGATTTAATAACATGAAATAATGCAAGAGTTAGACAGTGGCTGTTCATGCCTTTTCAGTCGTCGTGTAAATATACAACAAACTGTGATATCTCTTCTCTGTGATATAGCTCCATTTTACTTAGCTGTAACATAGGTATATAAATATCAGAGTATATAGGTATTTATCAGGTTATGCACTATCTAGTCTCAGCAATAGTTTCTTGAGGGGTGTAGTCATCGCTGAATCCTTATGGCAGAGTTTGGCAATGATTTCCCCCCATTTTCCATTGGAGGCCTCGATGGCAGGTCATCTAGTGATGTAGGGTCATTATGGCTTACGAGCAAACGATACCCTTGCACTTTGATACCTTTTTATAAAATGCACTAAGCTCCGGAATAATACTAACGCCAGCTATATATATATATATTTAAAAAATTGCAGCGCGTACGCAATATATTGTAATTTTAGCCTTGGATAATAATAATTAAAAAAAAGTTCAATTGAGGATGCATTTAATTCCTGATTATTAGACACGTTCTTCAAATTAGGTATTCTATTATATGACTTCGTGATGAGTTGATATCATTTTACTAGGAAAACGAGGTGTATAATACGAGTGTATTCATTGGAAGAATGAGGTGTATCTAATGGAAATTTTAATTTGTTTATTCTGTTAGCGCTTAAGAAGCGTCATAAGAACTCATTCTAAGAATAATAGTTATATGGAAATTGTAAAAAAAAGAAGGAAAAAGCCAATAAATTTTTCCCGTTTCCACTTTAATTAAAAACTTCACTCCCATAAGAATAATTTTCCGGATGAGATCTGTAGTAATTGGATGTCAGGAGTATTGCGGATGGGCAACTTGGAGTATTTATTATTCGTTTACACGAAAACGATAATCACAAACCGTGCGGAAACTGAAAATGTCGGCAAACAGAAGAGCGAGGTCGGCAACTTGGCGATTGTTCGATTCGCGTCCAACAGGTCGGGACTCCCTTGTGACGTCACGCTATCAGTGCGAGCCAGGGCACACCTCCTGTTGGTACTCGCCATGAGTGTTGTCGATAGAATACCTAATTATTACCACTAGCAAGGTTATTAAATTATTATCACTATTACAACTTTCTATTAATTACTGTTACATATTTTTGAAAATGAATGGGTGTAGTTACTCAATTTGTACACTTCGCCTAAGCGTTGATATTTTTCTAAAGTTAGCTAGTGTTTTTGAGACCTCAAAACCTGGGAAAAGTAAATTTGCTCATTGCTGATTAATGTGAAAACATACTTTAAAAAACTTCCAGTCATGCAACATGGTCGTTAGAGAACATTTTCGTAAATTATGTTATTCACCTATTTATGTTAAATTGTTTTGAAATTTGGGCGATGAACGTAATAACTACCAATTTTATGGCGAACAGCTTATTCTAAATAATAGTCTTCTTTTCAAATTACATTTCGGATTTTCAGTTTTTTTTTTTTAATTTTTTTTTGTAGTTCTTATCTATTTTTTGGCACATGTGAATGAAATTTAAGAACATTTTTCAGCAAATTCGGTGTCTAATTTTTTTGATGGTTTGGTTGATATTGGTAGACTTGATTCGAGTAAAATTTTGCTGAAAATATAAATTTAACTATTTGTTGCATTTTTTTGTTGCCATTTTTAGTGATTCTTCTTTAGCCCGTTTGTTAAAATGTAAACAATTTAATGTGGTCAATAAGCCCATCCTTTCTTAAGGAATGCTTGGTTTTTTCTAGCAAGAACGAATTTTTTAACTCGTTCATATGGAGAGTTATCGCCAGGAATGACACACACATAATTTTTTTTTTAAATCTTATGAAACTCCGAGCTATTTTGATAATGCACAATAGACTCAGTTTGA
Organism: Adelphocoris suturalis; assembly: GCA_030762985.1. Lineage (NCBI taxonomy): Eukaryota > Metazoa > Arthropoda > Insecta > Hemiptera > Miridae > Adelphocoris > Adelphocoris suturalis. The sequence goes on along the minus strand of CM061044.1, from coordinate 101,696,690 downwards.
TATGTATCTTTCGTTATCGAACTAGGTACTGTTTTTTCGACATTTTTGAATATTTTTTCGACTTTTATTAAAAAGAGTGAAATTAAGGGGTGCTCGGAGCTGTTAAGGTGTGAACGCGTTCGGGAGGCGTAAAGCGCCAAGAATGCACTGTAGTAAGGGACGGCGCGGCGATCCGACTATTGGTTTTGCCCAAATCGGATGATATCATGCATTTTGTGACTTGGCTTCTTTTGTACCCGGAACTTATTTTTGGAGGATGACTGGATAAATAATAAAACCACTTGGCGCTTCGACCTTTGCGATGAAAGCTTCTCAATTTTTTTGACGACATTTGTCCGAAGCCATGAACTGACACTATTTTGCTGGTCATACGGTTGAAGATGATGACCATAAAGGAGAATGCGTTTATCCAGATTAACGCCATCCATTCTAACCCCTACCCTCTTTTGGCTTTGAAGCAAAGAATATTTGATAACCTATAATGCACTAACTAAAGTACATACATGGTCCTCGAAACAAAATCGGAGGATTTGGTTTTTTTTTGCAACTTTAAAAAGTGGAAATACAGATGAAAATTGATTTAGTAGCGCCATGCCTCATCAAATAGTGCAAAACGAGAAAAACAGAAATGTATGAATCTGATTCCATTGACACCAAGTTTCTCATGTCATTGAGCCAAATATTGTATACATACATTGGTCCTACGTGAAAGATGTACTATTACGCAGGCAACGGTTGACAACGGCGACAGTTTCTGACAAATGAGAAAAATATGAACTGCCCATCTATTCAGTATTTGTTGATATACCACGATACGTACTTAAATTTCGAAAACATAGGAGGCGGAAAGCAATCCTTCTGTCGTCCTTGTTTTTCCCAAACTTTTGCTCCAACGTTTAAAAAATCAGCAAAATCACACTTTGGCTGAAGATGGGCTTGAAATCATGGCATCGTTTTCAATCAACCCCAGAAAAACACCTCTTAGACGACTTGTTTACTATTTATTTTGATTGGAAATCCCTCTGCTTTGATCTGAAACCAAAGGCTTGACTAAATTTTCTGGTTGGCTGTGTCAAGTTCATCTAGGATAGTACAATTATATCTATCAGAGGTTTAACTTTAAATGGGAAAAGTTGTTAGACGGCAGTCAGAGGAAGAACCATAACTCTAAAAATTGTGGTCACCTTTGTGTCAGGTTATGATGACTACGCTTAGGACGGGATTCCAAGGGAAGCATTTTTCCCGCCAACGTGTAGGTAGGCCTCTTTCCCGTACACGCGTAGTTTTTCGCGTTGACGCAAAAAATCGCGCATGCGCAGTTGGTATTTCTGTTCTCGGGTAGAAAATTACGGGAAGAACAAAAACTCTGTAATAACGTCAGAAATCAACACATCAATTCCCCTTTTATAAGTTAACCTACAAACAAAAGATGTCTGAAACTTTGCGGTTGACAACGTGGAACTAATTATCTTAGTGGACCCATGAGTTTGTGCTGTATTTTTGTCTTCTTCTCTTTCATTGACGTTAAAATTCCAGTTTAATAAACCAAAGTGATAAGAGCTTATACACACGACAAACGCGATCAGCTGTTTAAACCAAGTTTCTAAAGTAAACGACTCTTAGCTAAGTTTCAGTTTAATCTTAACTTGTACCCTTGGCCCTAAGTACCACGTTTTCAGGATTTTTCAATATCCTGGTTTCAATCCATTTCTACATCCGTGTTGAACAGCGGAGATCATCAGCAAGAAGTTTGAGTGCAGGGAAGAATAATAATAAATAATGTGGTATCGACAAATTTTGAGGGGGGCATGAGCGGATGTTGTACCTTGGCCAGTTACGAAGGTTCGTCATTGGAAACATGTGTGATGGATGAAGAAAAAAAATATGGGTGCCCGAATAACCCGAAACAAAAAGATGAATTGGTTCCTTGAGGTTTCGCACCCTCCGAATCCGTTGCGCAAGCGCGTTAGGTCACTTGGACGTCTAACTTAAATTATTTTGAGGGCAGCCTCGCGGTTCTTAGTTTAGTCTCCTATCCCGAATCAGCCTTGCGGAGTGACGAACTCCTTGGACTTCCTTCCTTCTAATGGATCAGCTGGGGATGAAGAGCTTTCATTTTTTTCTCAGGTTCAGAAGCGTCACGTAGATCGCTGGGTTAACTATGAACACGGAAAGGTCAATATTGAAAGGAATGGAATGGGTAGAAGAGATTCACTATGACGAATGGTAATACACATAACGACTTGGATGTGCCAGGAAGTTCCACTATAACAAGCAGTGAACTCGAAGCACCGCTAATGTCTGCACTGTTTATCACTCGAACTCTGCAATTTAAATCACATTGATTCATAGAGATCCGGCCAGAAAGGGTTAACGTCCATCTGAGGGTTTCATTAATTTGGAGGTTAATATACTCTCATAATGTCGTCACATTCATTGCAGTCAATTTCAAATTAAATCTCGATATTCATCTCACATGCAGCCACAACATATGACATAAACAAAATACACATTAGTTAATATGGCGAAATGCATTAGGAAGCTTATCGGCGCTTGGTAGAGGTAGTGATTGAGTGGAAAGAAGAAGAGGAGGATCGAACTTTCGGCCAACGAAGAGGCGGTTAGCGGAAAGGCAGGTTGTGCTAGATATCCAGTCAACTGTCAGCCGCCGATTCGCTTTGGATAACATTGCTGCTCTTCATATCGCGGCTGTCTTTACATTCAGATACGATCAACCGAATCGGGAAGCGATTATCCCTATCGTGATTATAGTAATTTCAAATGGAAATTTAGGTCATTGAGGACGGAAGGAAGTGAAGTCCCAGAGAGCAGGATGATCATATGTTCATATGGTCTTCATAATGTGAATAATTGGGCGACTAGTGTGAATTATTTTTGTACAGAGTAAAATATGTATTTATACTTTGTGTTTGGGGGACTTGTTGCCGAGGTTGTGATGACCTGTTTGTTTTCAATAATTTTCCAGATTGAGGTAGTGGCAGATAGGGTCCTTCCTCGTTCAGCAAACATCACACCCCTCTGGGATCCTTTCAGCCGTTGAGAAACTGCTCGGATAACTGAAAATGAGATTTCAACTCTCACTCCACGACTTTGGACTGAGGCTAGTTCCACTTTCCTGACAGAGTACTTGTCAAACGCTTCAGGAACATTGCACTCCCGAAGCAACACTCCCTCACACGAAATCACCAAAGGGGTGAATGAGCCGCGTCATACTTCTAGTACTTGACTTGGGCTGCGTTTTGGGTAATGGCTTTCCAGGTTTGAGAACAATAAGAGAGGGCGTCAGCCTTTGTGATGAGGGTGTCCAAGTGTTCCCTCTCATTGTCCCTAAATCAGTGAGCTATGATCCTGTTATAGCCCGTTCCACCATTCAGGATCATATATTAATCCAGAGTTAATCCACTGCTGCTTCTGAGGTATAACTCTCGACTCTGGATTAACTCCTCTTTAGTCCTATATGGTGGAATGGGCCTTTAGTGGTGTGAATTAAAAGTTTTTTATAACATTGCACATATATTGATTTATTATACCTAATTACATTTCATATTCCGGCGTACTGCAGCTGCGCCGATCGGCGGCGAAAGGAAGTGGCGATCTTTATCAACTGCGCTTATTTACCTTTCCTCTCCTGGTGGAGACGGAGATAGCGACGCAATTAATCAGCTATTCTTCTGCATATTTTTGATAAAATCTCTAAAATAGTCGTGATTGAACCATCAACTTATGTACCTAAAAAAAAAAAAAATGTTCTGTTCGACATGGTAAAAATGTATGAAATATTTTCACTGCATTTGGCATGAAATAGCGTACCCACCTAGCTATCCATACGTTGCAGACTACTAGGTATCTGATTGTTTTAGTCTCGATTTCTAAGTTAGATAAAGTCTGGAATGACTCATACATGAATAATCACCATTGAAGCATGAATACATACATAAAACAATGTAAAACAATGTAGCTATTTTTTTCAAATTTTTTCTTGGAAATTAGATTAAAGAATGTATTGTTCCAATTTTAGTATGTGTACTGGCAAAACAAGTACAAGAATAAAAACTGAAAGAAGGCAGTAATTTATCCCGGCGCAGTTGCTATAAAGTGAGTTGTACTATGTTCCGGCGCATTTACGAGATCCCCGCATTTCCAACAATTCAACATTACATTTTATGACTAACACATTGAAATTTACGACAAGAAAAATTTCTGAATATTCTTCAGAAACAAAACTACCTAATAGTAGCCACCCTTATAGTACTGTAGCTATTTTGGCATTTTAAAGCGATTCTTTGAACAATTTTTACTGCAATTCGAGCACAAACATTTATTTCTTTCAAACTTGTCCCAAATTATGTCCTTCAATAGCACAATTTTTGTCACACTTTGCTATTTTTTTATGGCCAATTCAATGATTTCTCGAACACATTATCTTGATGTTAGACTACATTTTTTTCTATAAAAATTGTTGCCCTTCGTACGAATTCTTTTTTTTTTTTGAAAATACATTAATTATTGTTCCCATAAATTTCGAATACTGCTCAATTTTCTACAAAAATTGGTTAAAACAAAAAGGGATTCACAAAACGATCGAATGAAAATAGATGCCTATCTAATGCTATCCTTGAAAAGATTATGGATAGGAGTGACATTACAAATTTTGTAACCTTTAAACTGGGTTGTTCGTTTTCTAATTGGTACATAAATGTTAGCATGTTTTAACATTTGATATAATTTTTTACCGCTGTTTAATAATTTATGCGGTTTTTAGAGGACCGGTTTCTGCAAATGCCATTTGTTTAAAAAGAGCATCGTGTTTGGCAATAATAATTATACAGGTACACGTTGCATTTTTTATGGTCGTATTCTTCATAAGACCAATTCAATTTCATCCTTTAGGGGGTTGATCGAAAGTGATCCTGAAATTTTAGGAAAACCCTCGGCCCATTAGTGATAATCTATTGATATATTATTGGATATGAAGATCCAAAACACTAGTAACTACGAGTTATATGATGCTATCGCATGTTCTGATTTTCGTTGTCCCTTACTTTTTAATCCGAGATGTGGTTTTTGGGAAGTGCTTCACAATGTAAGAACAAAAATAAAAGAAACCAATTCTGAAATTCGTATGTCGAACCTGACCTGAACAGAATTCCATGCAGTCAAACACAAAGTAGATGGGTGGGTACATCAGCATGCTGGTCAATAATCAAATCTGTCTCGTATTAGTAAGTAGGTACTCATAATCGCGTCACTCTAATTCAAACTTCAAACCCTACGACCGAAATCCTGATAAATTTGAATTGAAGCTTCACACCCTTTTTGTACGTCGTTATTGTTGATAAACATATGATTTGGAGCATTACTCTTCAAATCTGTTGTACGTATCTTCTTTCAGAATTGTTGTACATGTAGACCCTAAGGACTGGGAATAAATATAATGCAGGCGCGTATTTATACAGAATGTTTGCCTCCGGCGACTTTGAAAGGTAAAAACGCGCCGGGGCTTGGAAGATTGTTTTGGATTATTATTTAGTTGAGAAACAAGCTGGGGAATTGAATTTTTATCGTAGCATTCGCGTTTAAACTCCAACGTCCGGATCAGATCTGCTGAGCACCGGCTCCAGGATCTGCGGCCGGTGACTTCCACTTAGGAAAACGCTTACCTCGCTCACGAAAGCTTTGCAAATAGGTACCTTCCAAGAAAGCGTTAACTAATGCTTGGGCGAACTGTCTCAACACCCAAAACAATATGGTATTCATACTACTAAGAGTAATTAATGGCACGAAGTTTGTAATTGAATTGACACATTCGTTTGTGTGGGCTAGCGGCAAATTTCACTATTTTCCGGAACAAATAATGCAATATTTTATGAAATAATAGAGATATTGCAACTTTTTTGTGGGGTGGGGGGGGGGCAGTAGGGGTGGGGTTTCCATTCACTGTTAACTTAGTTTTTTGTGGGTACAAAACCTTTCACCCTCATTTATGCCTCCGACAACTTAGGCGGGATATAAGCCATAAGCCCGAAACTGGGCCCTTAAAATCACTTGAATAAGATTTAAAAATTCTCCATGGAGTCGCTAAAGAAGGTACATTAAACTGTAGGTTATGCACGAGTGATAACATTGATATCAGCGACTTCTTAGAAAACGTTTTTTGTTCTCGTTCAAATAACTTCCAGACCACGTGTTTTTTTTCTTTTTTTCAGAGCATCAGATTTGAAATAAAAAAGTTCCAGTCATGCAGCATGATCATATGAGCGAATTTTCTCAGATAACCTATCGCATAATAATATGGTTAATTGTATTGCAATTTAAGCAGTTAGAGCACAAAGAAATTATATATACCTACATATGAAAAACCGCAAACTTCAGGAATCGTTTCAGAATGCCTCAAAACGGATTTCAATGAAGAAATTTCTCAAAAATTTTGATTTTAAAAATTTCCGAGCCATTGCAATAGCTTCATTTTCTACGAAAATTCGCTAAAAGATGTAGTTTTAGTTGATAACCAAATGAGTGTTACCCATGGGTACGAAAAAGGTATTTTAACTATTTTTAATGGAAGAAGATTCCCTCCTAAGAAGTTTGGCACCCTTCTACGATGAGTAGTTTTCTTTCTATGATTTCTCAAAGGTTCGCACAATGGTGACATCAAAGTGCCTCTCCCGCCTGCCCCCCCCCCCCCCCCCCCCCCCGCCATCCAGTGTGACGTCACCAGTGGAAATTTTGAGAAATCTTAGCAAGAGAACTACTCTACGTAGGAGAGTGCGGATCGCATAAAATTTCTCAGTATTGAGTCTATTTTTATTCAAGTTGAAAAACGTTGTTTATCTATGAAAAACATTAAGGAGCCATTTTTAGGAACAATAGGTATTTTTGGAATCATCCCAGAATTTTTTTCATTCAAAAATAGCTCTTAAAATTATTGATCGCCTAGAATCGCATATGACCCCACTGTGGGACAGTAGGTTTTTTTTTTGTTTTTTGTTTGTTTTTGGATTCGACTCATATTGAAACGCGAACCAACAAATTTTGAGGGGGTTAAAAATTTTTTTTTAAGTCGATTACATAGGTTTATTATTGAGAATGATAGACAACAAATACTAAAATAAAATGAAATGAAGAAATATCTTTACCGAACTCGGTTTTCGATATAGCGGACAACTCATGATCACTTTGACATTAGTGTATGAAAGTAGGTACACTTTCTATCGTATTGCGTTGTAATGGATGCCTAACTAACTAAGCTGAGAAAAGTTGCCTAAATATAGGAGTGCGTAATCTTGAGACACGAAGCTTGGAATGAACCCGCTTGATTCCATGACGCAGTCAAAGATGAATGATACAATAACGAAATCGGCGCCCGCGGCCTGCGAGCGCTCACTTCCGCGGCGCCCCTAGTCAGCCAAAGGAGCCAATCAGCGGATTTCACCTCATGCCGCCCAATCATGTAAATGGATATACAAAGCAAGATGCTGATGCGCAATTTTAAAAAAATTTATTAATTGAGGACAGAAGTGAGTCTCTGATTGAACCAGTCTGCATCTCTTTGTGTGTGTCTTCTGTTCCAACGAACAGGCAGAAATTTTAGTGCTATCAACTTGAAGTTTAGTAGGCTCACTCCATAGACACCTGGGGCCTATTTCATAAAGCAATAAGTGAAAAGTTACAAACCGATTTTATGTACAAGTTGTAAAAAATGAGTGTGTAAGCGTTTTATAAAGGACAGAGGGAAGCATTGTTCGACGTTCGTGTCTGTGACACTGATGCTCCCTCTTACGTTCACCGCACTGTGGCAGCTGTCCTTTCAGGGGCAGAAGAAGAAAAGAAAAGAAAGTACCTGGCAGCATGCGAGCAGCGACATGCATCTTTCACCCCACTTGTTTGCTCTGTAGATGGAGTTTATGCTCCCCAAATGGCGTCCTTCACAAATGTGCTGGCTGAGAGACTTTCTGAAAAATGGGGCAAGCCACAAGGGATGGTGCGTGGATGGATCAGGGTTCGTCTTGGCTTTGCCTACTTCAATGTGCATCCGTGGAATCCGGAAGAAGTGGATCTCAGGTAAGATATTTTGGGGTTTCAGGATGGAGCCGCTCTTTCGTTGGGGATGCAGTTATAAATTGAGAGCATTCAGCAGTATTGGCAGTATTTCAGCAGTATTGGAATTTCCTTAGTTTTGACTTTCATTTTTGGGACGAGCTTGTTTTTAATGCCTTCTTTCCGGTTCACTATATTATCGATTCCATAATTGATCAATACAATTTTGTTATGTTACGGTTTTATAAAGGTGCAAGTGTAGACTTGTAATACACAGAAAATTAACAAGTTTACAGGCGAATTTGGACAAGTTACAAGTGTTTCTCCATCATTTTGTACAAGTCAATGTCTTACAGTTGTAAAAAATACCCGATTTTTAACCTCCGTCCATTCACCTGGAAACTTATTTTCCAGCATTGTGAGTTGACCATTCTTCGGTGTTTAATATGTGGGAATCATCTTCTGCTGAAGAATACAGGCAAGAAAGAAGCATTCAGCGTAGACGACGCCAACGATTTTTTCGGTCATGAATAAACGCTTTTTTCGTGGGTATCATCGAGTTTAACGTGAGATTTAGGATGACCCTTGAATGATTCAAATGCTGCGTGACCCTGTGCAATTTTTCCTGATCGGGTATTGAGGATCTCCCTATCATTGAAGAAAAAATTAAAGTTTATTTCGAAGTTAGACATGACATTCATTGATTAATTTTGATTAATCATTTCCGCTGAATGAAGAGGAAAAATCCGATTATGCCAACCACCAGAACAAGTTGAAATCAAATACACACTTTTTCCACTTTTCAGTTTATAAGTTGTCTGTCTTCCAATCATTACACTTAGTCATGTACGGTAAACATCCTATCGTGTACTTGGAACCGTTTTTACATTTGGTCTGATCTGACTTTCTGAGCGATCCGATTTGATGCAGATACCTAGTATCATCGACGATCGCTGTGTTTTTTCTACGGGAAGCTACCCAGATTATTTGAAAAAATTATAGTTGTCCCGCTTTTCAAACAGGGAAAGAAAGGTAAAAGCGGTCATTATAGACCAGTTACATTGACACTGGCCCTACTATAGGTATACGAAAAATGTATTAAGGCTGTATATAACGGCTTGTCTTGATAAATTCAATACTATTTCCGAAATACAGTTTGGCTTTCAATCAATTTTAAGTACAGGTTATGCTTTATTTCAGTTGATCAAATTATTTAGTCAAAGATTGAATGGAGATTTACACGTTTTACAGATTTTTCGTGAATAAGCAAGGCGTTTGACTTTGTTCAGCACAAGGTATTATTGAAAAAAGTGGTATTAGTACGAAATTCGAGATTTACTCCCAAAGTTATTAGAACCATACCAATAACGAAACGTACTCGATTAGTGAGGGTGAGAGATTCCTTAAGCAATTCTACAGTGAAGTTATGTGTGGTGTTCTTCAAGGAACCGTCCTTCGGCCAGTCCTTTTTCTACTTTATATTAATGAGCTAATAGATATTAATATTTCTGGTCACATTTTTGGATTCGCAGACGGTGCTGCTCTTATTTTCGGAACAAGCCACATGATGATTTGATAAATACTTTGAATTCAGATTTTCGGATGGTACGAACTTTGTTTGATTTACATTATTTGCGTCTTAATTTGAGTAAAACTTCCGTTTTGATATTTACTGCCTTTGATATAAGTAGACTATCCCAAGTAAACGTTTGAAGTTGCATATTTATGATTGTGTTGGAGTGCAAGACTGTTCTTGTGAGCTGATACCTTTCTCGAGGTAATGTAAACATCGAAGTGTAGTTTTTGACGAACATTTTAAATTCAAGACACATGTAGAACTACTGATAAGAAAGCTGAGGGAACTTTTAAAAGTTTTTAAAATTTTAAAAGGATTTGCTAACATAAATTTATTAAAAATGGTTTATTTTTCTGTATTAGATTTCGTATTTTGGCAAGGGGAAGAGCCAGTAAATGTGTTCTTCGGCCTTTAAAAATTGCACAAAATACGCAATTGCATTTAAACTTGAATAAATCTTCTAGGTACCACAAAGCTTGGTTTTATAAATAATTGGTTTTTTAATGAAAATTATGAATATTTTTCTGAAAGGATCTCGCTTGCATGTATTCAGGAAGGGAGTTGATGCCAGTGATTTATCACAATTAGATTCAACATGTACGGCAAATAGATTAATTTAGAGTTGTATAGAAGAAATTCATAAACGTTGTTGCGCTATATTTCATTTATAATATTGAAATCGATACCTGTAAGTTGAGCAATCTTGGGATTTTTCAAAAAATATGTTCATCAAATAGTGGTACCAAATTGTGGAGTAGTTTATGTGATTTCGAAATGTTTATTATTAATTCGTTCTACGTATTTTTTATTTTCATGTCTACTTTGAAACAGTTCCCTTCATTTAAAATGATTTATGTGCAATGCTTTGCTTTTAAAATGTGCATAACATAGATAGTTGCAATTCCACAAAGGGATACAAGTTCTTTGAACTTAGCCTTTGCGGGTATATTTGTTCATAATTTAATTTAAATGAAGAATTTAAATTTATTTACCTTTGTATTTGTGCCAACAAAGAATTTTCAGATCTTCTTTGAAAGTGCAGCTGGTTACTTATTACCTCTAATTAACTGCCTTTAAAGTCTAAACAGGCAAAAGAACTGCTAAAAAATGCTACCGGTAGAACCTGTGGTGGCGCCTGTGGTCATGTAGTCGAGAAAGTTGGTCAAGCGTCGCTATGGGAAAACTCATGTTGATGCCAAATGGCGTTAAAAAGTGGTTTCAAGTGAAAGTGTCCCCTTCCTTCCCATAGACTGCTGCAGGATCATTGCAATATCAATTATATATAAGGACTATTGGCATCCATTTGAAAAAATATATTAGGTATATTTTGATAGGAATATTAAAGTGATTGGATTATAAGGTTTTTTATAAAAAATTTTCAATGCATAGAAAACGGAAAATAATGAAATATCAATCTCATTTAAGTCAATTGGCAACTTTTACGCGTTAGAATTACAAGTTTTTGATCTACGAATCGGATTTTTAGCCTCAAAAACCCTCGACTGCAAATTTTGATCTCAAAATTACAAATGATTCGGAGAAAAAAAGCCGATAGAAAGCAACTGAAAACAACTGTCATAGGTGATCGGCGGTGAGGTTCCCCGCAGGCGGACGCAGCAGTGAAGTCGCTTTCATATCTTCCCTTTCAACTTTCTTACACCACCGTTTCAACCACTTCCAATCACCCGATACCCTTCATACGGCATCTTTTTGGAAAGCTCTCGGCATAATCTTTCAGATGATGGCATAAAGCCTAGCTTCAGAGGAACGTCCTAAAAATCCTGAATTCAATTACTTCAGCATGAAATACTAACATTTATTTAGTATAAAAATACAGTGTTCAGCAAATTCATATTTTGATTGGAAAAAGATGTGATGATGTGATCCAGTTGAAATTTAACATGTTCACCTTCCCTTACTGATTATTTTTCTATTGATCATAAGGATCAATGAGGAGTATGGATCATTGAGGTGGATTTTCATGACCTTTGTAATGTTCATTCCCTATAATTAATGGTACGTTATCTGAATTTCATGCTTAAACAAAATTGTACGTCTAATTTTTCTCAAATATTTACTTCGAGATTTGAAACTAAGTAATACCTAAGTCAGTCCTGTGACAACTTTAAGCACCATTTCAGAATATATTTGTCAAAGAAGGTTGAAGGAAGGTAGGAATAAATTTGTCATTGTTTTGGTTGTAATTAAGCGGTAAATACAAAATTTAGTTAAAATTACCCACAATCCTCGAGCTTATACTTGAAAGTGCGATAATTGAGCTCCGAACATGAGAAGCTCGAGATAGATCGCAGCACGTTAACAATGACCTTACCGATTTACTATTCTTTAGTTGCCGATAAGGGCAGTCGTGCCGGACACAAGTTTTTTTGTTGTTTTATCGGTTATTTGCTTTTCTTTACTATAATTTATTTATTGATATGTAATATAATTCTTATTTTTGACCAGTATTGATGAGATTTTTGGTGAGGGGAACGAATAGGGATGACGTAAGGTATCAACAAGGGGGAAGTCATGTCAACCACCACGGTGTTTAGGCCCTTCGCCCCCTACCGCTCCTAGCGGCGGACCCTATTAGTTCGAAGCCCCATTGCTGACACATATATTAAAATCACTCTTAATCCTTTCCACTCGATTAGGATTTTGAACTGGGAATTTGTAGCCAGTTGAATATGAATTTTATGTTGAAAAGTTTGAGGTTTGGCCCCTTGGAATACATACCCCATGACTCATGTGGGTCCGCTCAATTTCTTGATTTTAATCCGTATATGGCTTGTCACAACCCAATGCTATGACCCAATCTTTCATGTGGAATTGCGTGATTCCAACAATTAACCAACACAGCATCATTGCCTTGAGAGAATGTCCAATGACTGAACCAATCTCGATACGGTTTGACATCGGACGTTCAAACGAACCCGGTTTTACTGGCTGTAGAAGTTGACTGCTGCACTCGTCTAATTATTTTTAACGTTGTTACGTGACTGAGTCGCATGTCCCGGGAAGGAAGTGAGCCACTGAGCGGGGTGTTAAAAGCCGCTTGAGTGAAAAAGAAGAATTCTAGCTGAGATAAGTGGAGAAAGGACATAGGAAGATGGATTAATATGCATGGAAACTTTATTGGGGATGCATGTCAAGTCAAGTTGCATCAAGCAGTTATGGCGGTAATGGTTGGCTTGTGCTTAGAACCTTTCATGATACTGCAGTTGAATTATATAATATTTGCTTAAAGCATTGTGCAAGGAATACTGTCTAGGCGGGTGACTTTGTCACAGTTTTCGTTCATTTTTAAACGTACAACCTTTCAGAGAAGTCCTAATTAGTCATTCATCTCATTTACTAGGTACCTTATGATGTAGTCTTTCACCTCCAACCTTGAAAATGAATTTACCAAGACCCTAGAGCTTTCAGGAGCGCACCAATGTTGTAATAATTTCTCCTTGTGAAGTAAGTTGAGTTTAGCTGCATGCATTTTCAAATCTGAAAACCTTGATATTTAAGTCACCTTTTCCACTTGTATAGAGAATGGAAAAAATAAAAATGAAAAAATCAATTTTTGGATAGTACCTAAAAAACCATGATTTCAAAGACAATTAAAAATCAAGACGCAGTTTATTCTTGTCAATATCAATCAAAATTTCAAGTCGAAACATGAAAATACACTACAAAACTTCCAAATAATTCACTTAATCAAAATAATAAACTTACCAAAGCGTGGTAGAACAAACGAAAATTAAATTCTCGTCTTGAGAACAGATCTATCCCTGGGAAATCAGGAAAATTGACTATATAAGTCAACATACCGGATTCTTTCTAACTTCAGTTTTCCAAGAAAATAAGGAAACTTAACTCCGTCAGTGTTCATCTGATTCGAAAGATCTCAATTTATGATAAAATCTTACGCCGTCTAAACCGCTCCGGAAATAAAAGCAGCTGTCACACTCAAGGTTATTAATGAATTGTGATCAATTTTCGAGATACAAACGTGATTTGGCAATTATTAACGCTGCAAATTATTACACAAAGATTAATTATTTCTGTATTAGATAGCCTTCCTACGAAGATCACTATTATTCCTTCCTACGCACGTCTACAATAATTATTAAATTCGGAATATAGTCTAAACACGGTGCTTCGCGCCTCGCAATAGGGTTTGCCGCAGGTCGATTTACGAAGAAATCAGCCTCAGAAGACCTCCCCCCCTGCCACTCCTTCCTTTTGTGCGTTCGGATTGTAGTTATGAACTCCCATCTTCCCATATCATTGAAAACTCACACCCTTAGATTCGATCTAACTTATAATTATTTTTTTCAATTTAACGTTTCATTGTTAACTAAGATATTAAATATTCAGTATAAGGAATTCCTCCATGTTTTGAGAATACTTCGATGACCGCTATGCTCCTGTGGGAAAAATCGAAAAAAAGTGTCAGGTTTTCATAACACCGAATGTTGCGTGTACATGCTACCATAATCCCATGCTCCCCAAAATCCAACCCATATTTTGAATTAATTTATTTTCAGATTCATTCGGGTCCTTTTATATAATTATTCTACCATTCTTTCGATCAGTTCCTTCTTTATATTTTTATTAATGTTAAAGTTAATGTTACTGCAATACATGTGAACGTTAAGCGGTAGAAATCCATTTGATAACATAAGAGTCTTCAGATATCTCGTTCTTAAAATATACTTTTGTTCATTTGGACCTACCTATTTATTGTTTTGTTTATCGAACTCTTTCAGCAACTTAAGATGAAGATAATCGAAATTAATTCAGTTTATTAGAGTGGTTCCCCAAGTTGTAATTATACTAGAGAGGGTCCCTGTTCCTATGCAGGACCTTGGAACCAATTCCAGCTTATAAAAAAGTCTCCTATGTTATAAAATATGCTGTACATGCTGGCTTCTCTCGGTCGTCCTAAATTTAGATCACCACATACCATCATAATTATGTGATTTGTTGCGATTTGTACAGCTGAATAGACCTTCGGGCTGCTGCGTATTCGACGACTAGCTGGTTCACCCGTGCGTTACACAGGTTGACTTGAATATACGCAAGCCACTCCTCACCCATCACATTTTGGGACACCTCTATGGATCTGATTAAAAAAAGTCCTTACTTTTAAGTACTTACTTATAAATTACCTATTAGGACCAAACTACTAAGATCAACCCCCACTCCCTCTCCACAAACATCCCCTAAATTTCATAGTAAAAATATACTTGATATTTAACCCAAAAGAACGTTCAGACAACGCGTTCGAAATGCTTCAACTCCCCCACTCTCTCCTCCATTGTGGGTCAGATTTGATATTTTTTGAAAAAGTCGTCTTTGACTTGTATATTAGAGTAATCAAAACATATTCGACTATCAAATCCCCAGTTTGTTCAGTGATGACAAAGATACCCCATCCCCAGATCATCCAGATACTCCTCCCATAAAACACCCCCTATGGGGCAGATTTGAAAAATGTCAAGTAGCCTGTGCTTTAAGTTAGAATAATCCAAACATATTCGCCCAACCAGATCCCCAGTTCGTTCAATGGTGTCAAAGATACCCCATTTCACCTCCTCCCCTCCCCTAAAACATCCCCTCTGGCTAAAATTTTAAAAACTTCAAATAGCCTATAATTTAAGTTGGACTGATACAGACATTTCCCTCCACTCATATCAGTTGTCCAATGACCCCTGTAACCGTGAAAAGCGGACAAACATACGGACAGACAGACAGACAGAGAAAAATTGAGAAAATGGTACTAATCGTCTACAAATAGCATGAAACGGAAAAGAAACGCAGTATTTCATGATTCTAATCAATGTACAGACAGACATACTTATGATTTTATTAATATAGATTGACATCCTGTCCAGTTTGTACCCCGAACCTTCAGAGTAAAAAGGTAAGGAAAGGACAACCCCTAACGGGAAGCTCCGTGGAGTGCTAGGAAGTACACCATGGAACGCGAAGCCCCTTGGAGCATCAAGGTATATTTCCCGACACGTAGAGTAAAGATAGGATAAGGATATGTTGGGTATAGGTTTGGCAAAGTATAAGTCAGGAAATCGCTGTGCGAATAATAGCCCAGCCGGTCCAGCTCAGATGGGATATTTATGCTGCTTGGCTGATGGGGGAGAATTCGCCGATAGCTAGAGGAAGGTGACAGTTCTGATCACCAAATCCTTTAAGTAACTACCGTTTTGAACAAATGATTTATTGATTGATTTATTTGGCATATCTGTAAGCATGACATACATTAATGCTGTTAAAAAACATGATTCAAATCAATTCAGTCAGTACTGCCAGGAATAAATAAATAATGAGTGATTTCTAATAATAATGCCTAATGTAATTATGGCAGTACACAGTCGCATCCTAAGGTATGTGTGTATATAAGCACCGGGCTTGACACATGATTTATGTTACTTCATAAAATCCTTCTTACCATAATAAATTCAGTTTAGCTCATCGGACAGAAATTGTTTTGGTGGATACTATATACATTTGATAAAATTTATTTGCATTTAGGTATGTAGATTATTTGTATGTTCAAACACTGCTACACAATCGATGACGGAATCGACAAATTTCAACCTGTGGGCCCTTCTGACATTTATGCGCTTCATTCGTAGCTCTTTATTTCCTACTCAAATGAAAGATCTCAGTATTCCCAAAATTGGTTTTACATGATTGGGCATCTGTCGATGAAAAGTAAACAAAGTGGTCAGTTGACACATGCAAAAACTTACAAGTTTTGAGATCATCAGCTACAGAACCAACTTCCCCAAACTCCTAGAAGAGTGACTAGAGATACTCACAAACAGCTGTCAATCTACCTTTCCTAAACATCCACTAGTGTGGTTTGGAATTGTTTCATCACTCATTATCACACTATATAACTGACCGTTTACACAGGTATGTTGGGTGTCACACGCAAGGGTGTTCGTTATAGAAAATGTTAACTCGACCAAAAATTAGTATTTTAGAACTTCAAAGAGCGCTAAACGACTCCAGTAAAAGACTCGTTTAGCTCGATTACCAGCAATGTTGAACGGAAGTTATTTTTACTTGTTTGATAAATTTGTGTTGAACTCCTAGGCATTTACGATGCGTATGAATGCAGCAGAGGCATTGCAATGCAAGGTGTTACCTGCATCGGGGTGCGTGGACTGAGTATGACTGTATGGATGCGTAGCATGGTCCCAAGTACATCGAAATTATTACTTTCGCAACTTGTAATTATTTTAATTTATAATGTTTACTTCCCTTGTGCAGCGTAAAAAACAACTTCGTTAATTATTACGGAAGTAGTTATGGAGCAATACAAGAATTGAGAGCCAATATGAGCTTGTCCGATGTGTAGACAGATCGTCGTGTCATTTCGGATAGGTATCCTAATTTAGAATATCCCAAATGTGGACACCTCAGCCACATAATTACGGTGTTTACTCAAATCACGGTTTTCCCCGATTTACGATGTTGAGGGGGGGGGGGGGGGGGGGGAAACCGCATCCAAGTCGATCGTGTCCTGTCGTTTTGGAGTCCATGAAGGACATACATTCATTTTTACATAAAAACATTTAAATATATTTTTTCGGAACTGAATGTGTGAAATCCATTCCTCCTAAAGTGCAGGTACTGTTATAGGTACAAAACTTTCACGCAACTTTCCGTTAGCACAAGCTGAATCCGATTTGAGCGGTATGTTGTCGGTCTCTGTCGACCCGAAAGTCACCATAACACCAGAATAAAAAAAAACCTTCTTGAGCTCTCTTAGCTACCTTTCATGGTGACCAAGCTTTTTACGCAACTGCGAGAAAAGTGATTGAAAAGTAGAAGTCCTCATTCAATCAAAGAGCCCGGGGACCAAGTGCGTGGTCGTCCGCAGTTATTCAACTCGCCAGAGAGAAAGAATGGAGGAATTACAAGAACGGAAAACATTCCATTTTGATGGGAGAAGCTTGTCTAGACTCTGTCTTTTACTTTAGAACTTTATTTCGGATGTCGAAGTGAGCGGTCAGAGGCTCGAAACGTGGAAAAGGCGTGTTCTTTCCAAATAATAAGGAAGTCCACCTGGAATTAGTTCGAAGGTACCTGACCCTCCCTACTTACCTTGGTTCGCTACCTATTTTCTTTTTCCCTATAATTATTGATAACTTCTTTGTGTTGCTAAATGTTTGGGTGCTATGTTCAATATGGTATAATATATAAGAATTTTGGCAACATCAATTTTTTCAACTCGGCCTCTTGCTATGGTTTATTATTTTAAATAATGAACCTTTGTAATCATCAAAGAAAAATGCACTTAGCGAATTTTCGAAAAAAATAAAGCTATTACAATTTTTGGAAAATTTCTTCGTAGAAATCCGTTTTGAGGCATTTTGAAATGATTCCTGAAAAGTTTACGCTTTGAGTTTAACATATATATATATATATATATATATATATATATATATATATATATATATATATATATGTGTGTGTGTGTGTGTGTGTGTGTGTGTGTGTGTGTGTGTGTGTGTGTGTGTGTGTGTGTGTGTGTGTGTGTGTGTGTGTGTGTGTGTCATTCCAGACAATAACTCTCCTTAGGATTGAGATAAAAATACCGTTCTTGCCAAAACGAAAGGATGAGTTCGTTGGCCAGCATTTTTTGAGCACATTAAATTGGTCAAATTTCCAAAAATGTACTAAAAAATCACTAAAAATGGTCAAAAACGGACAAAAATCGTTAAATTTATAATTTTTAGCAGAATTTTAGCCAAAACTAAGTAATCAGCGATTAACTAGGACATTAAATAAATTTTTTTACGAAATTGTGCTATAATACGTAGGTACATGAATTTCATTAGGTAATATTTGCTGAAAAATCAATAAAAATCGCCAAAAATCTAAAAATCCTAAATATTTTTGGATTGCCGAATTTCGTCTAGTTTGAGTTCTTCTTGAATTAAAAATGGTTTTTAGAAATTAATTTGTACTCAAATTGCTCCATTTTCGGTTGTCTTCAACATATTATAATAAGATAAGATAAGTGAACAAGTTAAGAACTAAAATGTTGCTTACCAAGCAAATGGAAGGACTCGGGGCAACGTCGGATGAAAATGGAATTAGTTTTGTGCATCTTGGAAAAGTCCCGCATCTGTTGTTTTCTTCATTTGATTTTAAATAGACCCCATTAACAAATCCGAACAATGACTTGGTTATATGAGAATTCCCAATTTCATGCACCTACCTACACTCATTCCAGATATTGACAGCTTACTGAATCCTGATGGTGTCTTGTCGAGTCTTCTCCTTGGGGAGGTACATTTTAGGTAAGTTCCTATTTTTCATTCAGAAGTTGCTCAATAATTTTTACGAGGCCCGCTCCCTTCTTCTCCCGCCGGACGGTTCTGTAAAACGAGTGTTTCGTTTCGGCCGTCTTGTCACGCCACATCTAAAGTGCACCGTAATGGGCGTTCCAGCCGCGAGCACCCTAAAGCTTTACATTACCCTCTAGTTGACAAGATGACGTTTTTCAAAACGTTCTAATAACCAAGAAATTCTGTGTTAAAAGGCTTTTTTGCCGCGACCTCGCAACTGTTTATTTTCTGGAGTTCTTGCTGACAAGAGCCAAAATGAGTGATTTCTGAAGGATCGTAGGTTCCCTTCCCGACCAATCAGCCGACTACTTGTCTGGAACATAAGTTATGTGACGTCTGGAATATTTAAATAGGCATTGTTTGTCACGGTCCAAATATAAATATTCAGACAAACTCTTCTATTCCATCACAACATACTGCGTGACATACCTAAATGTACATCATACGTGTATACGTTTAAGGCTTCCCTCTGAAACTTGGATAAGTAGGCAAGGCTTCGTCAATTCAGGGACGGCCTATTAGCATAGTCCAGAGGCTTGGAAGAAGAGAGATCTTCTCTCTTCTTCCATGCCAGAGGGTTGTGACAACTCAAGCAGGACAGAACAAATAATCTGCTTATTACAAATCCATTTCAGACTGTTATGACCTTATCCGTCCGATTTTCGAGATGTAGTTCGATCCCAATTTCATACCAACTGTATGTGTGTGTCTTTCGATTGTTCAACTATGAAATAAATGCGAGGTGAACGGAGCCATGTTTGATTAGTCGCAGTGCACCTGAAGAAACTCGGGCGGCTAATTTGATATAATATATATATATATATATATATATATATATATATATATATATATATATATATATATAAAGCTTTGACTTTGGTTTCCCCACACAGTAGAGATCCCATTCCAATGACTTACACTTTTTTCTTTGAAGTTTCGTTTTTTTGAGTTTTTGCCAGGTTTTTCTCGATTTCGACCACTGTGCATCGTAGGAGAGTACGCTCTTCTTCCATTTAAAAATAGTTAAAAATGCCCTTTTTCGCACCCATGTGTAACTTTCATTGATTATGGCTTCGAGTTCCAGATAATCTCAACGATTTCTGTCCGATCTATATTGCCAGTATTGACAACATTGTAACGAAGTCAAGATCCTATACGACGTTGTTCTGTCGATTTTTGATGTTTGAGGAAAAATGAAACAGAATTTAGGATGTAGCCTCCTTTCGTAAAGTATTGAATATAAAGGGTTATTTCCACTAGAAGTTGGTAATAGTAAAATTATCATTTACGTACTATTCGGAGGAATCCGTCGTCACTAGCAAGTCGAGTACCGGGGGCGAGCGCTTTCGATGCAAATAGACATCATTATCAAGCCGCCGAAACTGTACTTTCGTAAAGTTCTTCCGCCATTCTATATCCTTAGCAATATTAACGAATCTTGAAACTAGTTATCGTAACAATCACCTACTTGAATCTAGAAAAATACTGTAAGAGTAAAATGAGTACAGTACATAGCAGAATAAGTACAGTAGAAAGCCTTATAGAACAGCATAAATCCAATAGAAAAGCAGATGCAATTCTTTCCACACCTACTTTTAAAAATAGTTTCTTTACAAAACTATAAAAGTAATAATTTCAATTTTTTTCAGATGCAGGTGAGCATGAGCACAGGTTTTTGAGAAGTTAACCCCAAGCCGAAACCCCTGAATTCCCATCAAAATGTTTTCGTAAGTAACAATCAACAAGATTCTTATTCAACAGTTAGGTACATCAAAATCTTTCGTCTGAGTTGATGACGAGTTGGACTTGCAGTTGGAGTGATGAATCTGGGGTATCTTATTACATTCTGTATTCACAGTTTTGTTTTCAAACATCTTTGGATTCATCTGAAGAAAATCAAAAATCAAGTTTCGTGCATTTTCTTCAATTTGAAAAATACTTGGAGGTATTCCGACATCGCACGAGCCGGGTAATGAATCAAATGTTTCATACAAATAGGAGCTCCCTCCCAGGAGTTTCACAATACATTTATTCATGTTTACATGTTACAATACGTTTACAAATGTTTACAATACATTTATTCAGTTATACATGTTTAGATTGACGAACCGCGGTATTTATGTAGCGGGATTTTGACGTAAAATCTGATAGATTATCCAATAGATCTAATGATCTATTTCTGAAGAAGGTGAAGCAATGTCTTTTATTTTTACTCAGCTTACTGAGTTGTTTAACTATTGGTGGCATTCACGGGTTCGTTCATACAAAGGGCGTTGAATGATTATTGCATAATGACTACTCGAAATATTTGGTTCGTTACTTGAAAGCCGTTCCCTCCGTAAAATGAGGATCAATCAGTTGATTTCACCACCTCATTTGAAGTTTGTTGGTTTACGTTTTCATAAATCATTTAGGTATCTAGCTTTGATGTTGCACAACTACATCGTTATTCTTATTGCCGATTCCGATTTTGGAACGTTATTAATGAAGCCTATTTCAAAGTATGATTATGACTTGATTTATCACCCTAAAGATGTAAAGATGACATAACTGATATCCTCTTAGAACTATGTTGATATAACAGCTGCAATTGCAGTAAATGAAGTGGAAGAAGTGTATAGCGGTATTGGTTGTAGAAGATATTTTGTTAATGTAATAAAATGAACTGGAGAGCAAGGGAACGGTAATGAAAATGAAAAATAAAACGCTGCAAAATATTTCACAAAGGTTTATTTTTTTTCATTTGAGTATGTTCGTAGTTTTAGTCGGCTTGCGTACGTCATGAGGCCCGCCCAGACTCCTCGGCGGGTCCTATTTCGAGTTGCCACAACCTATACTTCTATAATTACTTCTATGTTTATATTCCTCGATTTGAGCTCCTATCTATTCAAATAGTTATTGCCTTAATAATATCATTATCCAATACGTACGAAAAGTCGAGAGGATATGTTATTAAATATGCGTAGGAAAAGCATTGGTATTAACACACAAATATGACCTGGAAAAAAACATATATTCATGTCTCGAAGGAACGCCGTACCCACCTCATGGTGCCGCGGTGTATTATATGGGTATAACACGTAAAAGTAATAAATATCCATTCTCCTACACCCCTCGGCTATGCCCCTGGTCACCCCAGACACCACAAGCTGCCGCGGCGCCTCCTCTCACTCCACCCCCCGCTCAACCCCCTCACCACTCACCGTGACCCCCTGCCAAGCGGGCCAGGCGTGCGTAAGTCTAACACTCAAAGCCTCCAAAAGACACTTTTTCGCCCGTTTTTGGCCCATAGCATCTATGCGAGTAAAGCGATCGGGATGGTTAAACGTTAGGACCAACTAGACCCCAAATGGAGTCTATGTGCGAAAGAACGGGTTTTTTAAGTCAATTCTTAGGCCTTTTATGGCCCGGACAGCGGACGGCGAACGGCGGACGGCGGACGGACATTTCAAATTTGGATTCTACGCACCTTGAAACGTAAAGTGACAAAGTTTGAGGGGGAATTATAAAAATTTTTTGCTACACGATCACATAGGCTTATTATTGGAAATAATAAACCAAAAGGGTATGAAGTGCGAGGTATGAAGAATAACAATTATAATAGGAGTATGCAAACAGAGGGGATTATAATTTTGTTTCGTAATGCTTCAAATCAAAAAGTATGCGATGCTTCTTAATGCTTTTATCTGTTTCTCTTCTTTATTAGTGGCCTCCAATTCTTCTTACTTTCCTTACCTAACTCGAAGGGTGAAGGGACAGTCTTGCAATCACCCTGAAAATCAATTTCTGAGACTCATGCTAGGATGAGTCTGTTTGTTCAACCTAAACCCATGTCTATACGTTTCATGAAAATGTATGTATGCGTGAATGACAGAAATAAATAAGTATGACAGAAATGACCTGCGACAAGCGATTTCCGAGCTAAAAGGAGTGGCGACCAATAACATCAAGGTCATGGCTGCAACCGTGTCATGGCGCGGGGTGTAGTGCGGGAAAAGTGCCACGGAGTTACTCGAGTTGGGCATCTCGGCGGGAGTGCTCTGTAGTATCACTACCCCGTCCTGAGGGGTTCTTACTTGAACTGGTGGTCGTTTTATAGGGGCACTTCCTTTCATCCCACTCTCCCTTCTCTTCCTTCAGCTTCCTTGATCCCAAGGGCCGGCGTCGGGCAAACCTGTGCGTCCTCCCCACTTTTTAAAATTTTATTAATTTATTTTTATTTTTTTTCAATTCAATGGAGTGCCCTATCCGCCTTTGAGTGTAAAAAAAAGGTACTCGTGTACACAATTGCAACCTTACTGTATGACATAAGAAATTTCAATTTCGGGGTTGGGTTTCGATACCCAAAAGCTGGCTACAGTAGAAAAATCAGCTTAAAATGATCATTTTTTAGGGGGCTAAAAAATCAGATTAGGTGAAAATTTTTGCCTTTTCTTCAAAATGGTTCGAGGGATTTTGATGAAAATCACAGGAGTTACTCTTCTTGTAAGTATAAATGATATTCAATACCCCTTAAGCTTGGGAAAATACTCTAAGGGTGGTAATTAGCAAAACACTTCCAAAATGGGTTAAAAAATGTAGGTAGTTTTTAAGCACCTTTTTGGTCTTTCCTTCAATCTGGCTCGAAGGTATCACTCCTATGTATGACATAGTACGTGTGCACTTATGTAAGGCATGGCGTACGATATATACGTATGATACATACGATATATCGTATGTATCATGTTTTTTTTTGGCTGGGTCTTGTGTTCGAAAATCAAGCACGAGTCTTTTTGTTTTCTATTGATTTTTACGTTCACCAATGCATTGTTAAGCAAGTGTAACTCCCTTAGTTTTCATAGCAGGAGAATCGTTTGCTACTTTTTGGAATACTCTCACTTTATCGCAACATCTCATGATCTCTAAGCCACTGTAGTGTCAAGGAACGCTGATTCATTACGCTACATATTAAACTAATATTGCTAATTAACTATAATGAATTAATGCTGCGACAAGAAGGCACAACATGGTAGGTACGTTTCAGATGGTGCGGCCGTTAAAATGACATAAAAACGAGATGAATAGCGTGATGTAAGTGGATCGTTGGCGGACCTGAGCCTCATATTCTCAAGGAAATGGAGCGTGAGACAAACGACAGGTATAAAGGATTGTTGACAGCGTTTCGGGTAACTTCTCGTGGATCACGCACTCGAATCGACTAAGGAGACGTTGTAACATAATAAACATGAGAAACGATTGATTGTAGATTTCGCTTATACCAACATGCATTGCATATAACATCGGAGATCTGCAGAGCTCGATAATTGCTATTCGAGTCAAACAAGGTTGTCGAAGCCTTGTGATCACGTTCGAAATACAAAAATTGTTCTCTACCAAAAACTCGATAAATGATTACATATTAATGTTTTGTTATGCTGGTCTGATATTTACAATGCAAGTTTTATGTGTTCCGGTCCTACTCTCATGCGGTCATTAATAAAATTTAGCGATTGACTCAGATTTTTGATTTCTACGCATCTTGAAATGTAAACCAACAAAGTTTGACTTGTTGTTATACATATTTCTTGAGTCTACCTATAGGTAGCGGAAGCTTTATTGTAACTTGCAGGAGATAAAAAATCTGTTGTTACCAAAATCAAAATTTCCACTCGGATTTTACGTATTAGACTATTTTGAACCACTTTTGTTCCGTGTCTGTCTGTCTCCCTGTCTGTCCTTGTAATCCTTGTAATAAATTCAATTGTGCCAAATGTTCAATTGTAAACAAGCATTGTAACAAGTTAAATTGTAACAAATATATTCGTAACTAATCCTTGTTCTTGTATATCTACAATTTTCATTCGCATTTCGCATTCAATAGTTTTTGTTATATTAGCGGAGGAAATTTGACTCTTGGAGGAAACTGACTCTTTTATAGGGGCATGTGAGAGATTGATGTTTGCAGACTGGATTCTTGTACCTGCCAGACTTCGGAGTCGTTCATCTAGTTTAGTCTAGAAGTACGAAATAAAAACTCGTACCAACCTGACTCGAAACAACTAATTAGGCACTACTTCACGGTGGAATATGTAATTGTCAACATTCTAGCTGTACCAGTTATTTTCTAGGCGTAGGAAGATTTCTCTCCAGTTTTTCCTCTCTAGTTTTGAACGTGGCTTCTGGCAATTTCTCCTCTCTTTCAAGGATTCTCATGATTAGATTATGTGGTATGATGTATCTTGTGATTTGATTCAACCGTTCGCTTAGATTTTCGATGAAAATGCCAGGAGTGATGCTTCAGACCACGCTTCTAATGGGTAGGCATTCAATTGACCTCAGTGCTATTAGCATTTTCCGCAAACTGAACCGACTTAGTTGAGGCTTTGAACAATTACATAGAACTTCAGAGCTTGACTGTGTTGATGAATAGAATGGAGTTATCGACCATCATTTGTGGTAAACCCTTATCGCCTGTACCAATCCTCCACTAATAGGTTGGGAAGTGCGACAGTCCCGGTAGGTTCTTAATTATGCATTATATGTTGCAACCATCAGGCCATTTCCCGACGTGTCAGTGTGATCACATCGATTGATCGTGCGATTTCTAACTAAGAACCGTCACAGTTGCCCCACAAAAACATTTGTATAGTACCTATTTGGAAAATAAGTATGTTAAATGTCCATCGGAAAGTAGTATGGGTTCTCATCTAGGAAATGTCAACGGCAGCTGAACCAGCCTAATTACCTTCCTTCATAAGTAGGTAGTTATATTAGATACCCAAGTTATATAGTGGTGGAAAACATTCGCTATGCTGGATTGTCAAAGATAGGTACAAACAAGGAGGGGTTACAACATCGCATACCTATAGCATACAATATTCTGGCGTGTCTCGTATTATGGTACGTAAATAAGGATAATTTTACCCAATGTTATACAATTCTTGGCCATTCTCATATTATGGTGTTTATATGAGTTTTTTCTTTGCCGAGCAGGTAAAAAATAATAATAGAAAAAAAAAAACCATTAGGTATTTTTAAGAATGGCAACCTTACTTTGAAACATTCGTTTCTTACTTCGCTCAAGGAACTCGTAACAATGATGCAAATAAGGTCCAGTATATTTTTTTTAGAACCAGATTACACAATTTTTCTTGATCCATCGGGTGTTAAGAAAGTATACAATTGACGCCGACGGGCTTTGCATTTATAGTAGTCACAGTTCGTAATCATAACTTCTGATTGCTTATCTTCTTTGTGGAGGTTAAGTTGAATCACCACCTCATTTTTCTCATGGAGGAAGGGAACCCGACCGACCGACGTACCTTATGCTCGTATTTCTTGCGGACCGTGAACTTGAGCGGTTCCCAAGGAACCTCTGTCCGTCCCCCCGCCTCCCAGTCCATTACAAAACGGAGCCTACAGGCGTTGCATCATTGAGGCCGTTCATTGCCAAGAGCCTCACACTTTATTGGCGTTCCCATCGCTCGAATCCCTAATTGCTCTCTCGTCATCTCTTTTCTGCGGTGAAAGCGTGTTTTGATAAGACCACTCCGAGTCAACTACCAACTTAGCTGACCTCCTACTTCTTTACTTAGCTTGTTACTTGCCTACTCTTAATGCAACACTTTTCTATCAACCGAACAAAATGTAATAAGATCCCGTCCCTAAATAAGGCATCCGATTTGGAAGATGAAATCAGCAAAAATATATAAACCAATCAAAGCACGCAGCGAAGGTGCGAGAAGCACTTGGTTTAAAACCACTATCCTGAATTCAGAATCCAACGGAAATCTGAATGCACATTGTTTTCCTGTTTTTAGAAGTGCCAATGCTTTAAACTGTAAACAGCTAGTTCGCTTTAAACTTTAAAAAGCTAGGTTGCTTTAAACTGTAAAAAGCTAGCTAAAAAACTCTTAGTTTGAGTTACAGGTTCTTATGAAGTCGCATTTATTATTCTATAATACCATTCTACGAAGTACGAAGTACCTTCCTACTAAATCTATCCAAACTTCACCTTTTTTGGAAAGCCACCAGTGAATTTTTTCTGACGATGATGATAATGAATTTCCTCTCAATTAATGAACAGTTAGTCTGTTTATTTGGCAGGCAATAACGGACATAAAGAACTTAGTTCGTTAATTTTTCCTAAACGGATTAGTGAGACTTAATTATCCTGATTACAGTAAGAAGGATTGCTTAGGAACGGAAAACTACTACTTCATTCGAAAGAGATGAACAATGTCTGATAATGATCCAAATTTCAACAATGGATACATTTCCTCTCATATCAAATCATTCCCTCCCAAATTTCTTGTTAAGAGTATTTTTGAATAAAAAATATGCCTACTTACTAAATGAAAACTTACTAAATTTACATTTACATTAATACTCGTATATACATGGTACCTATCTAATGTTTCGTAAATTACGTTTTAGTGAATTCATTTACTTAGAGACTCATTTAAGAGACTCAATTGTGTTCGGCGTGTTAAAATGGAAAACCACATTTCTAATACTAGAAAACAAGCAAAGCTCCAAAGGGAGGAGGGGTAATGAAGGGGCCTGGCCGGGCGAAAGAAGTTAGCGCCAACGATTGAAACATTGTATGTAATAGAGAGCCTAGTTGAATTTTCTATTCCATTTTCAACTAAGTACAAATTACCGATCTCAAGAACAATTTACTTGGAGTATGACCCTACTTCAAAAATTTGGCACCGCTGTGAAATTTCTGTTCAATTATATAGCTGGATTGAACAATGTACATATACAATTGATATTCTGGTACGTGTAAGTATCTATCTACCTTTTCATCAACAAGCTTTCTCTTGAATCGGTATAAACAACAGGCCGAATGTTAATTTCCTTCGGTACGCCTTGTCGTGTGTCATGGAATTCACTGGCTCTCCAACATTAGTAAGCGTTTGTGTCGACCTCGACCAGTTTTCACATCTGTGACCTTCTTACACATTATTTTTGTTGTTGTCAAGTATTGTACGGTTTGTCTTTCTCCTTTAATTTCAGTTATCTCTGTAGATTAAATTATTAGATCAACTCTTAGTACAGGATTCTACATTACTTGACAATCATTTCGTGCTAATGAAGTCAAATTAAAGAAACATTAAGTAGGTACTTCATACTAACAGTAGTAGGTACCTTATCAACAGAAGTTGAGATAATGCGTTCGGACCGAAATTTCACCATTTGGTGAGCTGACGAAATTGCTATTAGTTGGATTATTTCTGCGTCGAATGATACCACTAGCAGCTGTGGAGGTGTGATAATTGATTTTTTGTGATATTTCAACTACCGAAAAACGTATTTTTTGGGAATATAACGAGAAAAAATAAGTTGCCAAAAAACTGACAAGAAACACGTTTTCGGTAGTTGAAAAATCGAAATAATCAATTATTACACCTCCAGAGCTGCTGGAAGTCTCATTCAACACAGAAATAGTCTAAGATAGCAATTTGGAATATTATGATACCTTGTCATATGATTGATATACCTCCAAATGTTGAGGGTTCATAAACTTGTCTGAAAAAAAAAAAAAAAAGAAAATACCTGAGGAATCGATTTTTTTCTTTCAATTTTTCAGGATCGATGTTCGTTCGGAAAATATTATATATATATATATATATATATATATATATATATATATATATATATATATATATTCATGCTTGCCGATTTCGGAGGTCACCTCATACCTTTTGGAATGGACTCATACCTAACGATGAATACACAGAACCATGAAATTCTATAACAGTTGCGCCGGATTCGAGACTAAAGAAAACAATAGAGCTGATCGGAAGTCCTTGAATCGCGTTTCGTGGGTTTCCGTAGAAAAGTAGAAAGGCGGCTGAAGTTGGCCGTAGCCGTGATAAATAAAAGGGGTACGCTAATAGCTCTGCAACCTGCCGGTCTAATAGGTGGCGAGGCCACGAATGAGGGTTTTTTTATCTTTCGTCGGCTTCATCAGAATTGATATTCGCGGCCCGTCAAACAGACAGTTTTTTAAGGGCCGGTATGTGTACCAAGGCCCGGAATTGACAAGGACACGTTTTTTGTTTCGGAATTTGAATTTGAAGCGTTAACCACACAAAATTATTGAATACCTACTAATTGCCGACTTGGGGGGAGACGGGGGGGGGGGGGGGGGGGGGGGGGGTTTTTAGGTCTTCCCACTGAAGCTATGTCTTATACCTAGGCAAGGGTTCGTAAATAAGAGAGACGCCTATTGGAATTGATCCAGGCGAGTGGCGGACAAACCAAGCATAAAAAAAAAAAAAAAAAAAAAAAAAAAAAAAAAAAAAAAAAAAAAAAAAAAAAAAAAAAAAAACCCCGCATACAAATCCGTTTCAGGCCATTCTAAGACCGAATCCGTGAAAAAAAAAAAAAAAAAACCCATAGGTGACTGTGTGTGTTTGTGTGTGTTTTCACACTTTTCTTATTCCTATTTTTAAAAACGTTGACAGTCAAATGTTTAATGTGTAGAAATGTTGTAGCTTTATTTTTATTTTCTATTAAAAATTCGCTGAAATATTCCAAATTGTTTGACTACGTGCTAAGAATATGGTTAAAATTCCTGCGATCAGACAACATTTGTAGGCGATATTAGTTTCTGGTAGTAGTGGTGTTGGTGGCGAGGGTTCCGGTCAAATAGCATTTCCAAGTTGTGTTGGACATTTCCAAACCAATTTGGACATTTTCTCAACTAAAATGAACATGTTTCTAACTATATTGTACACTAAAAATTTTGATCTTGAACTAGACACTTCATTTCCGTAATGAACATTGCGTTTTCAAACCAAGGCTTACATCTATTGATCTATTGAATTATAGGGAAGGTACTTACAAAAGGGGACACATCTTAGAATTAGATGGATGGATGAAAACCTTATGGTCCTTTCCCCCACTGAGGGTCAAGAAGTAATCCAGTTATTTCACTGCTGTTTGACGGATAACTCCCTACCCTGGTTTAACTCCTCTTTAGCCCCCTGTGGTGGAATGGGGCCTTACAGGACAATTCAGCGTGCGTAGTCAACAATCAACGGAAATTGCGAGCTGGTGGTTTATGGAAGCAATGGAGCTATCGAAAGCCAGTTAGAACGTACCAAGTAATTCGGCTTCGTGTAACATGTCAAATCGATTCACTTGCTCCCTTATACCCGGCCGAGCTCCAGCTCTCGTTCCGCCAGCACTGAAGGCCTGTTGCTTCAGACTAGCGAAGGTGGTTGTGGGAGCTCGTAGGTTGTCTGCTAAGGGATGTCGAGGGCTTCTGACACAATCGAACCGAATCGCTACATCGATTTATATGTTACGAATAACATGTGTTAAATATCAACATGACAAGGGTTCATATGCCAAGAGAACGCGACATTATGGGCTTTCGTGCAATAATGTTCAGTGTACATGCCTTTTTTATGTATATGCCTTTTTATAAAATGCCTAGCCTTTTTACAATGCGCCGCCATTTCGGAATAAAAACGTTGGAATGACAAACTACACACATCATTCTGACCTATATGTCCTTCTAATCTGAATTTTTACTAAGGGATTGACTACTTGATGTTATGTATTCTTGAGATGCGAGCTAAGGCGTATCACTCTCAGCCTTTTTGCTGGTTGGTTGGGTTTGCAAAAGCTTCTTTACAAAAAGGCTAAAAAATACCAGGCTGATCGTCATCCCAACGTTTTTATTACAAAAATGCGGCGTATTGTAAAAAGGCCGATTTCAAAATAGGGCTGCGACATATACATATCTATTTTTTAAACCGTTTATTGCGTCGATTAAACTCAATAACAATATTAATTTGACTTGCTATAGTAATATCTACGGGGTCAAGATGCATAATCTAATCCCACTCACTTCCTACACTAGTTCATGTGGTTTCAAACGCTTAAGGTGTCATACTGAATCTTCCACAAAGCCTTACAGCGTCCTCATTCTTATATTCATCTAAATAAGATGAGCATAGCTCGCTTTTTAATCACTTCATCCACGGTGTCAAATTTAAGTTCGCGGTGAAGAGCATCATTTCGGAAATACCACGGCGCATCCGTGATCCATCATTCTGAAAAAGCTGGATGATCTGTCATTAGGTTGGAGCTGTGCACCCCATCAACTACGCTCCATTCACCCAAACTGGCTTTAGTACTTGATTATACAAGAGCAGGTTAGTCCCAATGGTCATGGTGGATCTCCGGCTGTATAAGTCAGTTCATGTTTTTGAGTTCCAACACAAGTTCTTATTTTACATTTTTTTACACGTTCCTACCACTTGAGCTTGCCCTTTCCAGATATTTGGTTTCATTCGCTTAAAGAATTTCCACATAGTTGGGGAAAGTACGGATGAAGTTGTTCTACCGGTCGGTAAAGTCAACGTGCATTGACTCGTCTTCATTCAATCTCATTCTCCATTTCGATGTCCTAAGACTGATTTCGGAAACGGATAATTGAGTTTTGAATTGATTCATTGTTGCTGTCGCCCACTGCCACGACTGCAGTGTCATTTGCAAACGTTGCTTTCATGTTATGATCAATATCTGGTACATAACTCGCTGGTGTACAGAAGGTATAGAAGTGGGCCTAATACCTGCACTTTCTTGGGATACCTCCTTCTTTTCTGAATAATTTTTCTCAATTTTTGCCAGTGTTTTCGCAAAATGGTAACTACTAATAATTTTAATAATTATTTTTTTAAATTCGTTAATTTTTTAATAATTATTAATGTTTAATTCGTTAAATTAGGATTCGTAGTAGCTGTTTAATATTATTTTAACCAAAATTATCTTATTATTTTACTTAGAACTAAAATAATTAAATCCAAATTTTTCCAGGTAAAAATTATTTTTTACCCCTCCTTGGATAGCTTTGTTGGATTATCGTTTTAGTTGTATCAGATGTGATATTCCCACCCGGTGATCAAGACTAGGTTTAGCGGGGAGTAGTTTGCAATTACATTACTACACACGAAGGGTTATTAGGTACTAGCTGGTTAGTTCGTCCGTTGCACAAGAACTGATATAGAATTAGAAAACTAAAAAAAGGTCTTTCTGTCGTTAGTTTATAATAGGTTACTGTTCGTTACTGATTATGAGTTAACCTTCTTTTAACGGGGGGACTGCATTTAATTAAGAGGGCCGCCAAAAGCAGTCCATTTCAAAATAAAGTCGGTCACTTTACTGTGATGGTACCTAATGGCGATACGAAACTACCAACCTGATAACTCGCGGTTTTATCATCAACAGGTGACCGACCACTGAATTACTTCACAAGGGGCGTGAACGTTGGAGCCTGGACAACCGCGGATTCAGTTCGAGATGAGTTAGAACGTTGCTCTGCATATTGGTCAATCCAACACGATATTGCCTCGCCTTAGGCGATGAAGTCATTACGCTGTCAGTCTCACTCTGAGAATCTCATTGTTTGGTGTCGCAACCTGTAATAGCTGTGATCGTACGATGCAAAAGATACGCGAAGTATCCGCCCTCGAAACTTCGGTACCGAAATTCGGTTTCACGAACCAGCTTGATAAAAATGCTTAATCCAGATATCGAACATAAATCAGGTTTCTGACATGAAAATTCCACAGTTTTAGGGAGGTTCAAGAATGTTCTGATACATCGGATATTCGAGAGCCTTTGATAAAAATCACACATTTGCATTAAAAGTGTCAAATTGTGTAGCGGTGACCTCAAAACCAATAACCGCTTCCGTGTCTACCACATTAGCGAAAACGTGACCACTTTTGTGAGCGGAAAATCTGTACCCACAAAAAGTGTTACGACCAGACGCGTACGATTTCTTTAGAATTTAGCGGATAATTGAAGGTTCAAAGTCAGACGATTCTCTATAATTTATTTCGTTGACATAGTAGTCAACAATAGTAAAAACGAGCGTGAATTCACAATCTGATGTTTAAGAATTGTCAAGGGTTATGAGGGTTTGAGGGTTCAATCTCGCAAGAGCCCTCCGTTCATAGATACGTGCCTCTACGTGTGCAAAAAACTTCGATCTTTCAGAACGTGAATGGTTCGCGCTCAAATATGAAGAATAATTGAGATTGAAATTCAGATGATTCCCTATCAATTTCATCATTGATCATTCCATGGGATGTGAATTCCTTGCAAAATTGTGGGTGTGAGATGCTTCTTCAAGGGCAGGGTCGATTTTCACCATTATCCGTATGGTTGGGGGGGGGGGGGGGGGGGGGGGGGGTTATGGCGACTCGACTATTGGCTCGGCCCAAATGGGGTAATATGCATTTTGTGGCTTGGCATCTTTTGTAGTAACGTGGAATGTACAGGCTGCACAGGATGAAGTCAGTTATTTCATTCGACTTTGGTTATCCGAGGGGTACACCCTGTAAAATTTAATTTCCACGGGTGAATAGGTGAAAATTTAGCTCAGATAGCTGGTCATGATGGAACCCGTAATTTCATTCGTCGCCTTAAGTCCGAGAGAGTATTTCTATCAAATTCAAGATTCCTGGAGTGAACAGGAGATAAATCAGCTCACTCACCTGATCCGGAAAGAGCTCTTGAGTTTATACGTATCTTCATGTTCCAGAGAGTCACGCTATCAAATTTCAACTTCCTAGGGTGAACAGAAAGTTCCCTTCTCTTAAAACCCCCACATGTTTAAAATTTCATCCAAATTGGCTGAGGAGAACTGGTAGAAGTGGGTAGACAAAAAAATCAGGTGAGTGGAGAAATTCTCTCTCGCTCTCTCTTTCTTGCTGTCTAATGTGAACGTCCTGGGGTGAACGGGAGACAATTTCATATTTACCCCCTCTCTTGAAACACCCCGCGACTTGTTCGTAGTGGGTCCAAACCCCCGAAGGCACTTCGTTTGGTCAAATGTAGCCTATTCAAATTTCATCAAAATTGGCTGAGAGAACTGGTAGAAGTGGGTGGACAAAAATATCAAGTGAGACGGAAAAAAAGAAGAAAGTCCGAAAACATGCATTTTGAATCCTTTTTTTAAATCTAAAGTTACATATATTTGGCATTAGGAGACAAAAGAGCCACCAGCCTTTCCTTGGACTTGCAAAGAAAATTAAGTTTGAGCCGACAGGGTGATGTCGGGAAGGGACCACAGTGGGGCCGAAGTTCTACTTTGTTACTTATCCCGGAGCGTCTCGTTCATTCCAGTGGCGGCAATGCGAGTCTAGCGTCTCGCTAGATGAGGAATTCATTAAGATTAGTTAAGAACTTGTCTTGAATTTATATTGTCAATAAACATAAATAAAACGATAAAGTTATGTACTGATATATTCTTCATCGAATCGGAAGGGATTTTCAAGTTCTTCCCTCCGGAGAAAAGATAATTAATTATGTATTCATTCGACGTAGATACTTTCAGTCAGCCTGTACGTGACGGACGGTTTATGATGATTTTCGATGACCTTCCTTCGGTGAATCTTGATCGTGAGTTTCTAGTTATTCGAGATAATTGACGTGAAATTATTGGTTTGATCGTACGTACGAAACCATAGCTTCGCGAAGATGTTATTCATCGGGTTTTCCTTATAGATTGACTTAGGTCCTGGGAAATGAATCGTCTCTACCAACAAATTCTCCTTCTTATCACAAACATCAGCGTTATATGATTAGGTATAGGTATATTGTATCTGTTGATCGATAGTAGATAAACCTAAATTATAGGAGAGTGGATTTGCGTTTTTAAAATTACTGCTTCCATCAATAACATATTCCATGATTAATGTATAAGATTGTTTGGGGGTAATCCTGAATGTTATTCGAAGAAATTACAAGGAGATTCAGGCGTAGCGTGCTCTACGGTCAATATATCCTATCCATAAAAGCATTGACCGAGTGTGATGTTGTTGTGTGATTAATTGAGTGTGATGTTTTATTTACGATTGCTGCCGTAAGTATCCAACTCACGGTGAGATCTTCTAATATCTAATGCGACACATTTTATGATGAATTGCAACTGAGATATTACTGAGCGCAAAAAAATGTGATTGTGAGATCACACTTTCTTGGTGTGTGCTCTCTGAACACATTTTTGACACACACACAAACGTAAAAAGTACACAAAACCTAATTTTATTGTGCTATTATTGTGCATCATTAATCAGAACGGTACACCTACACATTTTTTATCATTAGAGTGTGGTAAATATCGAGGGGAAATCATTAAAAATTTGTTAATTTAAAATTTCATCATAAGGTGATGGTGCGAACTCGGAGGTATGGATTAGCATTCATGATGGTAGACGACACGAGTGTTGGTTTTTTCGGAATGAGAATTCAGGTTACTCATCTCCAATTCAAATTGTCTGCCTTCTGTGTGATCTTTACTAAGCGTTTGAAACAACGAGTATTGTAAATTTAATGTTTGTTTGAACACAAAGGTATGACATTTATTCAATAGCACCTACGCAGTAGGTTACTGACTGCTCCTCTAAAATTAAATTCATTAATTTGATTTACCTCACAGTTTATAGCATTAATTTCAAATCTAGGTTGCCTGACCGATTATAGAGCTGTTCGATGTTGGGAAATCAATTCTTACAGCTAATCGGAATGGAAATCAGTCCAATAGTTGTACCCTTTTGACGATATACAAGAGAGAGACGGAAATTCTCCGACGCATTGACTGAAGATCAACAACCAACAGCATTTTACAAAAATATTCCCTTCTGATTCTCTACTCAGAAATAACTATTATTAGTTAGTAGCTATATAAATCCACGCTTATATGGAGAATTGCTGAGAAAGGGCTTCAGAAGAGACAGTTCTTTTGACTTCTTTATCGTGGATAAGTTTGTCAATTGCCTAATATGGTATCCAAACTATCCGACGAAAAAATGAAGACTGGTGGCGGTTCAACGCCAGATCTAGCGCATAGTTTAGCACGAGTTCAACCTCTGATCAATGTTTCGCTTCTTCGGAGTTTGTCAGCACTCATGAACAAGTAATGCGCCTTTGGTGAGCCCTGGGATCAATGAGGAAAAACAGCTGATGACGGTTCATTATGTAAAGTATTGGATGATGGTGTGGACGATGTTTCCTTCCTCGCCATTGTACTTCGTTGCCGCCTGCCTCATCCGTAAACACTTCGAACAATGACGTTTGGATCGTTCCACATTACTCCACGAAATACAGTTGACTTGAGGTGTCACCATCCTCCCGTATGATGTCACAAGTAAATCAATTGATTGAGAAGACATCTTGGCACCACACGAAGAGCATCACAATTTCATAGATTGTTGAAATGTTACATATAGGAAGTAATATTGATTTTTGGTGTGATAAGCAATTAAAATAATATTTATTTCCTTGAACTTTTGTTTGTAATTGTAGCATTTATACTTATTTATTGCTTTGTTTTTAATTGATTATGGAGATGGATTTTATCCGTATATAGTAAATAAGTTACAAGAAATGTACAAATACTGACTGACGAATTTGCAAATTTGATTTTGGAAGCTAACATAGAAACATCATCAATCAAATCTGTATTTGCCAGGAAATAGATTTGGTACCCTCCCTCCGAGTTCTGGTGGATAAACAACGGTACACGGTACAAATCCAATATGCGAATTGATGACAATAAATTTTGAGAAAACATCATCTATACTAATTCTGATGGTTGTAGATAGTAGGTATAGGTTTGTAGATAACCTCGGCCGCATTCATCGAGCACTTCGTGAGTTACACAGCGATTTCTCGCGCATTTCCCTTTGTAATGTTTGGTTCATTTTTGCTTCCTCACTACCGGAGGTAGGGTCGATTTCTCATCTTCTATTGGTTTTACATTTCTTGTTGTTCTATTTCACACTTTAACGTGACTGTATATTTACATGTAACAATTTCGACCCGTAATTTGTTTTTAAAATAATTCAATACGTCCATGTTACGATAAGTGAGGAAGCTGTGCTGCCCACCCGATTTGGCAGTCGCTTTTCTTTTCGTATTGATTCTTTCAACTTTTAATGCAAAATGAACATAGTCTAATTACTGTGTTTTTAAATGATTATGAAACTGTACATTATTCATACTTATGTCATGTTAAAAAAATATGAAAAATTGGCAAATTCTTTTGGAAGCAGAAACTGAAATTTTAATCTTCATCAACCGTCAAATCTGTATTAGCTAGAATTTAGTCGGGTAACCCCCCCTCCCCCCCCCCCTGCCATATTTTTCACCAAATTCTGGTAAGTGCACAACAAAATCAAGTAAGCAAGTTGAATGAAACAAAAGTAATTTTCGATAAAATATAATCTAGACCACTTTCTATGATTTAGCGATCATCGGTATGTACATTCTTTACGAAACGCCATGTTGTTTTGCTCTTCCCAAAATGCCCGTTCTCTCTGGTTGTTTGTTCCTTCCGTACAGGAAGTGATAAAGATACAACTTATTCATGACGGATCGCACCAATTAGGCCCAAGGGCGCAACTGAATATGACGTATCGAAGGCGCGTGTCCAACAGGAAAACACTGCTGGGCGCTGGGTCAGGGGCGAGCAATGTCAGA
This sequence comes from Adelphocoris suturalis, assembly GCA_030762985.1. Taxonomy (NCBI): domain Eukaryota; kingdom Metazoa; phylum Arthropoda; class Insecta; order Hemiptera; family Miridae; genus Adelphocoris; species Adelphocoris suturalis. The sequence goes on along the minus strand of CM061044.1, from coordinate 101,659,184 downwards.
TCTGAGCCGCTCTTCTGCAGCCTTCATTATGCAACGATGCAGGGCTGAGGCCTCCATTCAGTTCAACGCACTCCGCGTCTCGGGGGCGAAACCTCTAATCCCATTGTGGGGCCGTATACAAATTGTGGTCGAGCCGTGCAATTTTCTCAATATTAGCTGCCGGAGCATTTTACGCAACCGTAATCTCGAATGAGGAAGAGCATGTAGGATCAACAATAGAAGAATTGGTGTGCCGAACACGCTGGCTACGGTTAAGATCAGTTTCTATTACAAAATGTGGTCGATGTTTATTCCGAAACACCATACATCCAACGCGGATATTCGAGTACCAACCTTTCATTCAACTTCCCAATGCTATGGTAGTAGTTTATACTGCCAAATAGCTGTTATTGAATAACTCCCAATTATAAAAATAGTGAAATCGAAAGGCTTTTAATACAATTTTTATTAATAAAATCTGTCTTTGTATTGTTGAAAATCAAAATCCTATATTAATTCAAATCTCGCATTTGGCTATTATCATTATCATTCCATTTAAACGATCATTATGACATTAAATAGACAATTGGCAGCGCTTTTATTCGATGAATTATAAAAATATAATGGGATTACAAAAAACATGACTTAAACGTACTCTTTTTGGATTTTAACTTGGATCAAGTTTTATATTTATAATATTTGTCGGCTGCATGTTACGTCATCGATTTATCTTCAGGATTCATCCAAGATTTAGTAACATAACTTATTTTTCCTGATTTATTGAATGCAAAGTTTCAAGCCACAACTTATGCTTCAAGGCCCATCTCCTTGCCAACTTTGAAGGAGGAAAGTAATTCTAAAAGTGAATTAGTTCTTGCTTATGGGAACCGTTCACCGTTCGTTGGAAAGCTCTTCTAGTTCTCCTATTACGAGAAATCATCTTCTCCATTTTTAGATTTGTTTATCAAGATTAATTGTAATTTTAAATTATATTTACTTACTTGATCCAAGATCCTAAAGTTCGAAATCTAGCCTGTTTTTGACTGGGCTGGCGAAAGTTACGTGGTACCTACTAAACCAACCTGATCGGCTGAGTGATCCTTGAGGCTATTTTCCATTCTATTCGATCTACATTGCTGAAATTTGCATTCGAAGTTAGCGGTCAAAGAAGCTACAATAAATCTTCAATCAGTGCTTTGCTCGTTTTCATATTTTATGATTATCTTCATTTCATCTTGAAATTTAGATTAGAATTTAGAATATTTAATATATGTGTAATTTTCCTTCCGAAGTGACCAGAAAAAACCTACCTAACAACCTGTTCGCTTACAATTTGAGAGCATCTCATAATTATAGACCCCCCAACTAATCAATGCTTGGTTTATATTGCTCGGTGTTATTAATGTACCTGTATATAGGTACTAGGTAGGTAGGAACCTGTGTCCGGAAATGATAAACAAACAAAGATAATTCTAATATAAAAATAATTTATTTTTTCACTTAAAAAATACAATACAATGAAATTAAATGGATAAATGCTCGCTAATCCAACAAATTATTCATAAATGAACAGTGAATGAACTCGCACCGATATTGCTTGTTTCCGTGCTAACCAACTTAAATTTATGTTCGGATTATTATTTCTCATTAGGTTTGGTGTTGGAGGCTAATTACTGGATGATTATGATATGCCTACGCATTTGGTAGTGAATCGACAACTTACATTTTCACAAATCGAGTATCACGTTGGCTAGCTCATCAACAGTTTTTTGAAGTTCGATCATATCCGATTTTATGTCCGCCAACAGACAATAGTATTTCAGCATCGATTTAGTTCCAGGATTAAATTTTCTTGAACTTGAACGCTCAGTCGACGTTTTTGAACCAGATTTGTTTTCTACGCTGGATTTATTTGCTGAATAGCACTGCGCTGCGTCACCTTCAAATTTGAATTCTATAGCATCCATAGGGTCGTATAGAAAGGGATTCGATGTCGAAAGCTTTCTTTGAGGAATCTTTTCATTGGTAGTAATGGATATTTTGTATTCAGCAGTATAATCTTCAGTAGGAGGAGGTATTGTTGGATAGGTAGGTACGTTCGTAAGCTCAAAAAATGGGTTTCGAGAGTTCTTCATGAAGTCTGGTGTGGATACTGTTTCCTTTTCTGGTGTTTTGGGAACGTACACAATCGGTGCTGTCTCCGTTTCAGGACTCGCTAGTGGTGTTTTTCGACCAGAGTCGCGCCCAAAAAGCATCGATAAAACCCTTGGTCTTTTCTTGGACGGGGATGATGGTTGGGAATCAAGGTTCTCCATAGACTGGGATCGTGCCATTTCTTGGGAAAGGTTTGTCGAACTTTCGGTGGCTATGGTGAGTTGGGGTTTAGGGTATTTTGCAGGATGAGATTCTGGTGACACTGCTCTTTGACGGGTATTGACACCAGAATTCAATTGCCGGTCGCTTGGCCGTGTCGCCAAGTATTTCCCAGCAGAAATCAACAATCCAAATCCTGGAGGAAGGTTCTTATTGGGCTTGGAGGTATTTTGAGGTTGTTGTGGTTGTGGGACCTTGGGTACAGAACTTTCGGCTTCGATGTTTTTATTAAGTTTTGACATTTGCCTGCCTAATGGGTATTGAGACGTGCTCAAATCATCTGCTGAAAAAGAACGTTCCAGTCGTGCAGCTACTTCTGGATGTATCAACCCAACAGTGGACCTCCTGTTAGTGATATTAGCATTAAAAGAAGAACGTGGTGAAAGCTGGGGAGCAACGGGCACCATTCCCAAGTTGGAAGGTGTTTCCTTATTACTAAACACATCCAGTAAAACGCATGCATCAGTGATAACTGTAGGCCACCTTACTTTGTGACCCCAACAGTAAATTCTCCTACTCCAACTCGAAGCAGCGAAAATATTTGAAAACCAAGTTGCAGCCAATTCTCTAATAGGTTCCGAAATTCTAACTTTGGCCGGATGCTTCATAACTGAGTTATCTGACTCCACCCCAAGATTGTCGTTTTCACCGCATGCCCACACGGAACCTGAACTTAGCAAGCATACTGTGCTTCGTCTTCCACACACTACTTGGGTGCATTGCTCTCCTAATTCCAACTTCTTAGGAATCAAGCCGTCTTCAGGCTTCCAAGATCTGTAAGTCGCATGGTGATCATACCCAAAATTGTATACCTGCCCATCAGTTGTGAGCATTGCACCGTGATATATTCCGCAGGATATCGAGGATATTGGAAAACTCATGCTTACTTCCGTAAATTCTAAGATCGGATGATCATTCTGCTGGAAGGCCCCGCGAAAATATACTTTCTGTTCTTTTGTAAGGACGACAAAAAACTCACTGCCGCATGTGACGTCTATTACGAAGTGTGGACATTTCACCTGATGTGGGAGCAGTATGCCGCGTCTCTTGTCCATACGCCTGCCCCAATGGTAAAGTTCCCCATTTGTGTTGTTAGCGACTCCGAAATAATCTCCGACTGCGATAGTGTTGATTGACTTAAGAGACAACCTTTCTATGTTGACCGGTTCTAAGACAAGACTGAAGTTCCTATGTCTTCCACTAAGACCAAGCAGATTGTAACTCCCATTCACCCCGACTCCGTACACTATATCCCCGCTCGTAACGTACAAAGCGCTTCGTCCGCCTTCAAACACATGTATGTGCTTCACCCTAATCAATTGTTCCGTTGGAAGCTTGTTGAATACCACCCAATTGCGCAGCATTTTACAACCAAACACGAATCGGCACTTTCTAAATCATGACGGCCAGTAAAAACTCCTACGTTTTATCTGCATTGGCAGACCAAATATTGGGTTCATAATTCAATCACGAACGAGATATTTGAAATGACAGAGTGCACGGTTATGGGTTACACTCGATTTGACCGCACTAAATAAGCAACTCGGTGAAAGGCGAGGTATCGACTGAAGTTATGTCGGTCGGTGTGTCATTGCAATGAGAAGATAACGTTCAAGAGACCTTGCCATCAAAATAATACGATGTTTATCTCCATGATAACGAAGAGCAATCAATGGATTGTGACAGACATCTCCCAAACGGAGTGCAGTGACTAAAAGTAATTTTTTTTACTCAACCACAAATACAGATTACGTATGTATACCAAAGGGGAATCGACTGTCATTTTGAAGACCAGGTATATTGCTGACTGCGCCATGAGTGTTTATTTCCGCAGTTTTTGACTCAAAGGAGTCTTGATTACTAATATACTTTAGTAAAGGTTAGGTAGAGGTACATTGTTATGGGCGTACATTTTTTTTAAACTCAGCCGGGATGTGAGTTTTGACTTCACCTGAACACAAATCCATACATTAAATTTATTGCAAACATATTATGGCAGTTCGTGCGTGCTCATGAAAATTCAAATTTTGGTGTTGGCTGCCTGTGCTGGCTGTGGTGTTGGGTTGCCAGGATGTCATATGGAACGAAACCGGACTCTATGAGGGATGAAGGTAGATCAAAAATTCTTATCAAACATAGGTTGATTATTGAAAATAATAAACCATAAATTATAAATAAATAAATCATCGATTTGCATTTTCAATTACCGTGTTATTCTACTAAACCATGTTCATTACCCTGCCCAAACGTACCCACCAAAGGTTTCTAGAATGTTCCAATAAGTAATATTTTCTTTGTTTTAAGTAATTTTTGGTCGAAATAATGATGTGTCAATACATTTTTGGTCACTAACCATTAAAATAAGGTTACTACGTTACCATTTGATGTTAAAATCAGTACCTATACCTATAACACGCCGTCTATACTAGGTGGATTCAGATAAATGTTGAGTTAAACTAGACCAAAAAAGGAGTATGAAGCCCTCATTTTCTATCTAAATCCGTATTCAAAATAAGATCAAAATTACTCAAGAAACCTACTCCCGATTTTAGCAAGAAAACCCCACATTTCTTCACGTCAACTCAGTTAATTTAAAATTTTGACCATCTTTTCGAAACTAGCGTTGAATTTTTCTTAAAAGACTCGCGTCATTTTATTATCGAAAAATACCATAAATATCATACTTCTAGTTAAAACTTGCACTGTTTTGAAAAATGGAAATTTCTGAAAATCTTCGAAACTTCTTTTTTCTCTAAAAGTTCTGTAAATTGTCAAATCTCACTAAAAAGTTCATCAAGTTGAATTGTTTGGTCAACTTTGATTTTCTTTCATTTCGCTAGAGAAATTGTTGCTGGAATTAAAAACTGATTTTATATGTAATAAGAGGCAGAGGGATTGAAAAAGCTTTATCATGCTCTCATAATTTTCAGCTAGGCAAACTCTGTAGTTATACATAGAAAAACATCTTTCAAGAGCACGCGCGTAGGGGGGGAAAAAAGTACATTTTTCAGACTTTCAGTGAAAATCAGACATTTAGCGTTCAGATTGACTTTCAATTTTCGCCCGGACACCTTGGTAAAAAACCGACCTATCCGGACCGAAACCGGACACCTGTAAACCGTGCTTACACACATGAGGAACATACACAGGTATTTAGGTAGACTAGAAAAGAAATCGCATTATAATAAGTAAAATACGTGATATTCAGTCCATCTCTGGTTTATTATTTCCAGTAATGAACTTTGTAATCGACTACAAATTAAAACTCTCAATCTCCTCTAAAAATTTATTGTTTACATTTTAAGAAACAGAATTGGAAAATCAAATAGAAAAATCCGTTCTTCTTCCGTCCTGGGATTTTCTCTCAAATCGCTGGATCAAAGTTCATGCAACTTCGACGTAAGACCTAATTTGCTCATAAGACCTACTGCATTGGTAATTTACGAGTAATAATTTTTTACATACAGTCGATTTCTTCCAATCTTGAATGATCGATGCACAAATGTACATTGGTTAAAATAATATTAATTATTTTAAATAATCTTTCATATTACGGAAATTCGTAATTTTATTTTCGCATTAATTCGCAGCATTTTTAATCCCTATAATTCGATATCCCGGTAATCCGTAATTTTGGTCGAACTCTATGACTTTATGATTAGCTGAATTCCGCTGTCAAATTGTTCGGAAAAGTCAAAAGTATCTTTGTTCGTACTTTTCCGTTATCCCCCCCAGTCAATTGCCCCATCCAATGATCGTACAGCCACCCGAGTGGTCTCATTCAATCCACGGAGCTAATTTCTATAGGAACCAAACTAAAACCGTAGGTACACAGGATTCCAAAAGCATCTGGGACCAATCCCAGTCGATTCTGAATCCGAAATTCCTTGGGTGACGACACCCCACTTACCTATGGCAGAAATAAAAGTAAACAGCTATTCGTCCAGAGGGTTCAGTCTCCAACCTGCCCATGTAATGCAATTTTAATTAAAAAACGATTTGCTTCGAACGATCAATTATTTTTGTAACATACTATAGTATGATATAATATACTAAATATACTAGTGTGTTCAAGGTAGGTTAAATGTTATATGGGGTAAAAGTAATAAAATATAATATAAAATATATATTATATCCGTTCCGATACACCCCGGACGCCTTTCTGCTACTCCCCAGGTTCCGTTCCACTATGCCCCTAATGCCGTACCCCCCTCAGGTTGGCGCGGCGTATTATATGGGTATAACACGTAAAAGTAATAAATATCCATTCTCCTACACCCCTCTGCTACGCCCCTGGTCACCCCAGCCCCCACAAGGTGCCGCGGCGCCTCCTCTCACTCCACCCCCCGCTCACCACCCTCACCACCCACCGTGACCCCCTGCCAAGCGTGCCAGGCGTGCGCGCGTGCGTAAGTCTAACACTCAAAGTTGCGAGTAAAGCGATCGGGATGGTTAAACGTTAGGACCAACTAGACCCCAAATGGAGTCTATGTGCGAAAGAACGGGGTTTTAAAGTCAATTCTTAGGCCTTTTATGGCCCGGACGGCGAACGGCGGACGGCGGACGGACATTTCAAATTTGGATTCTACGCACCTTGAAACGTTAAGTGAGAAAGTTTGAGGGGGGGTTATAAAATTTTTTAGCTATACGATCACATAGGCTTATTATTCGAAATAATAAACCAAAATACAGATTAGTTGGACATGTAGCTCAGAATGATGTGTAGGTATACTTTGGCAGTCTGGATGCTCGCAAGCTCGCATCTAAAAAATACATAGCATAACATGGGGGGGGGTACAACGGAAAAGTACCTCTTTGTTAATGGTAAATGCCGTACTAAGTTACGTGGACAGTAACGTAATCTATTGTACGTAATGTATCATGAATGTACCGGTAATCTATTGTAGAGGTTTGGCTAAAAAAAAAGCGCCCATTATTAGTTTAAATCGTGAGTGTGACCGTAAATATGAACAAAAAAGTAGGTATGTACTAGTAAAAGTTTATTTCGCTGATTCCGTGTTGACGGGTTGAAGTAGAGCGAGATGTCACCGCGCGTAACTAACTGGCTACCTTTTGTGCAAACCTCTTTGCCAGCAGTTTGATTCCGCTCCCGTCTCTTGAGATTTCTCTATTGCCTGGGACAATGAGGACTGAACCGAATTCCTCCAAGAAGGAATGATTCAATATCGGCAGTTCACGGTAGACTGAGCTCCAGTAATGACGGTGAAAACGGTTTGACAACAAAATGAAATACTCATGTAGGTACCTACTTGACATTCCGCCCCACGCGTGCTAGCTCCATTTGATTGTCCAGAAGAGGTGAACGTTTCAATACAAGTCTTTAAAATGGATGAATTTTCGAATTTTCACGTGAATTTGCGAGTATTCAATATAATCAAGGTTTTCCCAATTTATAAAGAAATATAGAGAGCGAAACAGAAACCAAACGAAATCTTAGATTTAGTATTATGAAACTCTCCATTTTAAGTAAGTGTATATCACGAGAATTATAATTAGTTCATAAATAGTATTTAGTAAGCATATAACACTAAAAAGAAATGGAGTATGGAGAGAAGATGAAGAAAATGATAAAATAGTGTAACAAACGAAGGGGTAATCAACACTACTTGTATTATCAGAATTTAGAATTTTCACATCGAAATAGTGGGTGCAGTTGGGAAAGAGCCGATCCTTATTTCCAATCATTAGGAGAAGCTCTACCTAATGCCCAATACTAAAAAAAAAACCATCTGTTTAAAGCCTTAAGAGTGATGAGCGTAAATTAAGTTTTCACCTCCATTTCAAATTTTGGCTTCTCAAGTTGAATAGCTAAAAAATTAGTTTCGGAGATCACAAGGCAAAAATAAGACTAGCCTTTTTGTATATGTCGTTGTTACGTGTCATTTTTTCGTGCTGTAGTTGATGACAATTGTCGTCAAGGTCTCCGTAAAACGTATTCCACGTAAAAATTAGTATTCCAAATATAATTCCAATTAATTAGTATCGCGAGTATGTATCTATTATAATCTGGTAATTTGTATCTAGTTATAATCATATCTGTTTTTTTGGGGGTATTCCATTGCCGCAAGTGCAACGTGAATTTGGGGTAGTTTTCTTTCTAAATCACGTACTGATGCTTATTCACTGATAAATACGCAAAAATAACTATAGAAAAACACTTAAAAAAGTTTGCGCATTACGCTGTTTTTCTTATCAATAATGAACATCACATCATAGTCAACAATTCCAATCATACACGTAAAAATATTCAAAGATAAAAATAAAAAGATTCATTGTGAAAAAAAAGAAAAAAAACCGAAATCATTGCAGTTGATTATTGAATTGGTCCCCAAAAGCTCAATATTCTGCATTTTGCTCGTAAATATGAACTTTTTGCGTACTCAAAAGTGTAGCGCCATTATACCATAAAATTTCACAATGATTCTGAATCTGCAGTGAAAATGGGAGTTCCTATTTGAAAAATGAGTTGGAGTACGTTTGAGTATGATATGCTCATTGAGCGGTTAAGCTATTTTTGGAATCTACGGAGAAAAAATTTGTAAAGCATTGTAAGGCATCCCAATTAGATAGAATAAGAGGGGGACGGTACATAGATGACATTCCTGTAAATATTTATATTCCAACTTCAAGAAGACTTTAACAGCCAATGAGCGTATTTTTCTGGCATAGTCTCTTGTCACTGGGGGATCTTCAGGTGTTGGAACTGTTTCAATCCCCGCTTCGAGGAGAACTCATTGGGTAACTTTGGAGGAAGTGGCTTCTTTCGCTCGATTGCTCTGTTGCCAAATCGCGTCTTGAATATTCCGTTTGCGATCTCAACTGCAAACTGATCAATGAGGGACTTGAGTGGTTAGCTTGTAGCCATATATATATATAAATATATCTCTATATGTATCTATATATATATCTATGCTTGTAGCTACACAACTAATTATGTCTGTATCCTCTCACCTGGTTACTTGGGTGTGTTGGGAACTCATACTCTGATCTCATACTCGTAACTACTTGAATATTAATAGAACGCTGATACATCTTGGAAAATAAAAGAGTACAGCGTTGGCGGAACTCCTCATCATTGATATTGTAACCTCTACTAACTAATTATTTCTGTCGTCTTGTACCCGGGTGCTTGGGTACCTGAGTACTCTGCTATACCTCGGGATTCGTAGTCTGAACCTGGCTAATCATTCGATTTTTGAAGTAAAAATAATGTCGTTGGATTTCCTCATCATTGATATGGTAACTAATTAGGTCTTTCGACTCGTACTTTGGTAGATACCTAGCAACTCGTATTCTGAACCTGGGTATAGCAATCTAATGCTGATATCTTATTAGGAAAGAATTAGGTATGACTAGTGGGAACCGCTCGTATTTGATATTTTTTCCATTATTTACTACCAGAGACGTATTATTTATTACCGTTCTGTTCAGGACGAGGAATCACGACACTGAAAAAGAGACACAAAATAAATATTACAGATTAGAAGGACTAACAACTGTTCATCCTCCTTATGAATATACAGCTTCCCTGCCTCCAACATGAGGAGCCAAACTGAAAATCTGCCCCGAGCTTCTAGCTTACGCTCAGGAGGTGTCGATATTGCCGAGCCGCCAATTGGCTTCCCCTATGGAATCTGATAACACATTAGTTCGATGATTTATTGATCTAATTGATAAATAATTTTCATCAACATAATGTATTATTCATTTTCTGGTCGATTCGTGTCAAAAACTGCCTTTAATATATTTTCCCGAGCTCTGTTGTGCATATCAAAAGAATGAAACTACATCGATTCTCATCAAAATCACTCGATCAATTTTTGAGACAATTTCTAAAGAAAAAAATAACTATTATTTCTAATTCAGCCTTGACTAGCTCCTTTCTCAGCTTGTCCTGAGTGTGCATCCGCAGAACAGACCGGATTATTACACCATATTGCATTCCTTTATACTTATTTTAGAAAAGATTATGAAAAGCTATTATGCTAATAATACCCCAGAATCAAAGCACCAATGTGGAATTGGATTCTTTACGCTGGCACAATAGCACACAATCTTACTCGGGTGAATATACCTGGATGTGTGGCCTCATTTGAAATAAAGGTTACACGCTTCACAACTGATGATTCACGAAGGTTCTACTTCAACAGAGCCTCTCCGTTTGCATGTGAAGACATTTCGAGTCAAGAGTTATTAACTGAGACTTTTAAAAAAAGCAACTGAAATCTCAATAACGTTCCTTAATGAAACGTGAAATTCCGATGAAAGGCTTGCGACCGTGCTCGGCGCCATATTAGCTCACATGGCCTCTACGATTTCCACCTAAATCAAATCCTTTTCCTCCACAAACGGATTTCACGGTTCTGAGGAACCGGATTCGTGTCGAATTTTTATTCGGAATCCCCTCGAAAACGTTACGTTTCTCGGCCGCGTTTTTGCATAGAACGCAAAAATAATATAATGGCTGGTGAGACCCCAATCAGTCGCTGGATATTTCGCATAGGTCCTTGAAAAGTCTTCTGAAAACGACTCACAATGGCCTGATCATTTTCGTTGACACTATAGTTGGTAGACACCCTTGTTGGGAGCTCAACGATCTCTCGTATTATTTGGTCAAGGTGATCGCTTTCTCTGATCGTATATTCTGAAAAGAGAAAAATAAAATCTTGGTGGAGGTTTTCCATTAAAAAACGATTCGTTGACGATTAGGATCAGGTGTCTAGTGTCATGAGATGGAGAGCGCTATCTGTTTGTTGAAAACATATTTTCGAATCCATCAACCTCAGACGTTCTAACTGCACATAAATACACCTCTTCCAAATGTACAATAATCGTCCCACAGTTTTGTACTTGCTATTAATTTTACAGTTCGTCTTATAATACTTATATTGTATCGGAGTATGTATTGTCATATGAACTATAAATTCAAATAATAAATTCTGGATTAAATGTTCTCTAATCCAGATCTTTATCAATAATCTGTAACGATGGAAGAAGGGTGGGGGGAGAGTTATGTACCTATAAACTACAGCAATTACAAAAATAATGAATAGTTATTATGGGAACTAGATGATAGAACTTAGATATCTTTAATAATCATGTTTGATGTCAAAGCTCACCACATGAGCATTTATAGATTCAATCGGTGGATATATAAATATTGGGGGAATTTATATATTTTATTGTTCATTAGCATTAAGCTCTTAGGATTCTGGCTCGCCAAGATATCTAGAAGTCAGCAGGGCAAAATGTTTCATGGAAATGTTGTGGCTGGTAGTTCTGTCAGGAAGAGCTGACATCTTGAAATGAATCACTAAATTGGCTCTTCTTTAGGAACACCAATTACCGCGCGACAGAATTACCGCGCCAATTACCATTGGATCAATAAACTAGAACGAAACAATCGAAACGGACGGTTAGACTGAAATCACGTGCATAAGAAATGAGTGAGTTAGTTGTTTTCTTAGTTCAATGTACGATGAACTAGCGGGATTACCCGGTGTTGTCCGAGTTTTGGGTAAAAAGTAGGTGAAGGAATATTTCTCTCGCCTACCAGTCCTCATCCGAATTTTTTCAACCATCGTTTCTCTTTAACCAGGCATTTCTGTTGCCCTAGATGTAAAAGCTCTTATTCGCATGTGCTCAACCCAATCCTGCCTTTCGGAATTGATACTTTGAACCCCTTTGCAATTCTTGAACAATTACTCAAAGAGTGTCATCTGCTAGCTATAACTGTAAACAATTCGTCACTATGGAGTTGGATTTATCACAGTCAACGAGATTTTCTAAACGTTTTAGCGAATTTTAAAAGAAACTGAAATCTATTGAAATGGGTCCAACATTTTTAAAAGTGAGATTTTTGAAAAGTTCAAATCATAGAAATCCATTTTGAAGCATTTGAAACGAATCTTGTATTTTAAAATATTTTTACTGTTATGTTATGATCGACAGATCAGGGGAGTTCTGCACGTTGTAATTCTCTACCACATGTCCCAGAAAGGTCCTGTTTCAAATTGCAACATCAAAGGCCTATTAAGAAAAAAACGTCTGCCAAGTAGGGTGGGCAGTACACCTTCCTCACATATTGTAACATGGACGTATAGAATTAGCTGAAGAACAAAGTCCGAGTCGAAATGATTGAATGCATGATAAAACCGTATCCAATTCATGTGTATACATCCTAGAATGCAAATCAGGGCTATAATTCATGTTTGCATGAACGCAAATTGTCTAAAGGTTAACCCACACAATAGTTGAAAATTTCATCAAGATCGATTCATTATTCTCGGAGTGTCATCCAATATTGGTTTTGCACATGCGCAATTTTTACCTATTATTCTAGCGAACGCGATAAAATACAAAGGGCATCACCCTGGACCCAACAATTTCTCGAGTTTGAACGAAATCGGACCAACAGATGATTGGAAATCGACGCTATAAGAAATTAATGTTCGCGCATAGTATTAATCCAACCGCCTAGCCAAGTCAACTGAAAGTCATTCTTGTTCCGTCACAGCAATTAAAATTATCGGATATCAAAGCCCCACACCACACGAATATCATACCCTTCAGCACTGCCACTTTGAGTACAGGCGACGATACTTGCACCAGAGTTGTCCTATATATAATTTTAGAAACGTGGTGTTCAATATGGTATTGCTCTGCTTCGATTTCAGAAGATCTGGCGTCGTCATTAATTGTGAAACATTCAATGTAGTCATTACGAGGGTCCGCGTTGTGTATCTACTCGGTACCATGGCATCGATTATGGTTATTCAATTATATTTTTAGTCGATAACTTTGTGATTAAGGTATGAACAATTTTCAACTCAATACCTGTTTACTTGTTTTCGACCACCATTAGTACACAAGTGCCTTCTACCCTCGGATAGAATACAGATCCTTGTCCTCTACCTACCTATTTGTCTCTAATCAATCTTCTATTTTTCTTCCCTAAAGAGCATACCTCCTCTTTGAGAACTGGTCATCAGCACCATATTTCTCAAGTCGGTTAACATTCGAGTGTAATGAGCAACAAGTAGGTACTCAGCGGTTTCGTTTCTATTCACAGCTACTTTCCCCGTACTCAGCGGTTTCGTTTCTATTCACAGCTACTTTCCCCGTACATCGCACACAACATTGAATAGATAAAAGATTTATAATAATTCATAAAACTGTCAATACTGACTGTTGACTGCCAAATATATCTGAAGGCGTAAAAAATGTCAATGGTTGCCACATTCATGTAATCAAGACGAGGAAGTTGTACCACACTCTTATAAGACGTGTTTATAAACTTGTGACTCACCCCGTGAAATATCGGTTATCAGATCCTTAGGGTTGCGCTCGCTGGATCATGAAACGAATGACCTTTTCTTAAGTTGAAAGCAATAACTTGAACATTATGGGTGTCATTCAGAAATTTATCACACCTCTGCCACATTAGGGAGTGAAACTGATCAGATGCGAAGATTGAAAGTGCGCTAGAGGCAACTCAACTGGTCGCGACTTCAAACCAATTTCGAATCAGTTCTGTCGAAGCCACGTAATGAGGGGATGGCAACTTTTTCTCCGAATTGACAGATTGAATCCCCAAAAAGGTTAGAAGAGAGAGGTTGGCGGCTGGCACTTGTAAAAAGATCTGTTGGGCGGGTGCGGTACCATCAGTTTGAAGGTCGTCGCAGTGTCGAAACCGCACGTTCAAGAAAGGAATGGTGAAAAAAATGGAATATTGTGCCATCTGATGGGCACGAAGAAGTAATGCTAGTGCTTGAAAATGTCACAATTGCACGATGACTGGTGATCGGTTCGTCACGATTTCACGGCCATTCTAGATCTGTAATTCGGATTCGGAATAGAATTCTGTTGGAGTGTGCACGTGCGCACTTTGTCTTTTGACAGCCAACTATCTAACCCTCAAGGGTAAGTCAGTAGGTGCAAATAATTATGAAGTTTGAATGAAAATTACAAATGACTGTATAAATCTCCATAATTTTTGATTTATCGGGACCGTTCAAGAGTATCAATACTAGGTATTCAGTTGTCAACCTGATATGATTATATATATAACACATGATATAATTTCTTTGTACAATTCTTGTGTATGAAAACGCAATATTCATCAATATTAGCCACACGTATTTTTTCCAATTTTATGTTTTATGAAGTTAGATGTCAATTTCCTAATTCATTTACAATTACTGTGGGGCCATACTCCAACTGCACTGTAGGTCCGGAAAGAAGAACTTACCGCAGGCAGACATGGAATCGAATTCGAAGCGCTGTAGGCTAGTTGACATTTCAGTTCTGGATGAAAACGCTGCAAATTATTACCCAAAGGTTTGTTAGTATTAGGTAGCCCTTCCCCTCAGGTCACTGGTCTATAAAAATTATTAAACCCAGTTTTTTAGTTATATTATCTAAACTAGAGGGTTCGCCCATTCTCAACGGGAGGACCCCCTAATTTTACTCTTTCGAGTAAATGTTATTAATTTAACGAAACGCTGTATGTCGAAGTCATCTTCCCACCGTGTAAATATAATGATGTAAATGTAAATGATTGTACATTGAATTATTTATTTATTTATTTATTTATTTATTTATTTATTTTTGCTCATGAAATCCTTTAGTACAATTAATGTAGTTCAGTAGGTCAAATTAGAATAGAAATCAGCCTCAGAGGACCCTCACTATCGTATTATCGCACGAATACAAAGGTTCCCTAAGTTGGTAGGGAGAAAAAAAACTCGTGCAATGTTATATTGTATATTCAGGGATACATGAAGCAGAATTGTAAGTATCCTATCCAGGATAACTGTAATAAATTCATAAGGTCTATGTAGCGGCACAACTGATGTTGTAGTTTCTCCCGTAAAAAGTTAGGTTCCATTCTCGTTTTCACTTTACTGATTCAGCTTGGTCTTTGAGTGAAGAAAATATAAGGTAGAAAGTTTTTCTTTGAAGTACGGGACAATATCTGCCCAGTCCGAAGTGTCCTCAGGGCTAGAATTTATTAGCATGTGGCTTTCTTGTCCGTAGAAGTGAGTGCATTACGTACGTTCTTACTTTCACCAAAGCTATACAATCTTCTGCTGGGATCAGACCTAAAAGTTAATATTATTCTTACCACTCAACGGCGAATTGTCGACCTTATAAAACTCAGTAGCTCCTCAAAAAGT
The DNA here is from genome assembly GCA_030762985.1 of Adelphocoris suturalis. Taxonomy (NCBI): domain Eukaryota; kingdom Metazoa; phylum Arthropoda; class Insecta; order Hemiptera; family Miridae; genus Adelphocoris; species Adelphocoris suturalis. The sequence continues at coordinate 101,643,633 of CM061044.1, read as the reverse complement.
TCAAAACATGTGGAAATTTACTAATATCCAAATTTACGTAATACCCAAGTTACCCTTTATCACTTAGGATTATTTTCAACGATTGAGAGTCATGAACAAACATAGCTCGCCATAAGTATGAAGGTTGCGTAAAGTGAAGTGTCATGTTTTGATTTGAAAAATCGGTATTTCTAAACTTTTGTATGGGAATAAAATAAGAACAATAAAATATTATCATCGTCGGCCGAATCGAAGTTTAAAGATCGTAAAAAACGGAAGTTAGTGAAAAACGTTGTCCATTTCCACGAAAAATAAAGACTTACAATGTCAAATCGATTTTGGCGGTTAGACCATCATCAGTAACAAATAATAACAATACAAACAATAAGTTATTTTTGTTACTGATGATGGCCTAACCGTCGAAATCGATTTAACGTTGTAACTCTTAATTTTTCGTGGAAATAGACAACGTTTTTCACTAACTTCCGTTTTGAAATGGGTTTCCACAACTTCGTCGCGAGTGATTTAGTTCGTTTTAAAGATCGTGCCACACTGAAACGATGTGTGTTCACATAACATATACTATAATGTTACTATAACGTAAGTCTACATAATTGTGTCACAGTCCCGGAGCGATGCCGAAAAATGGGTGTTCATGGGTTGAGAAGGTTGAGATTGAATGAACGAAATTTCGACTATTCTGAATGAAAACTCGGCGCTCAATTGAAACACAGAATGTGTTTTAGCTCTCGCGTTTCACATAAACCAGTGAAACTCGCATATATAAGAATGACTCAGATTTTGCGGTTTACCTTATCACTACTATGTCAAGTTGTATTATTTATTTATCACCAGCGCAACGACTCACCACCAGCTCAATGAAATATTCAGAAATTAACAAACGGTTGCTCTCATCTTCACAATATGTATTGTGAGCATGATCACCTGTGTGTGAACAATTATTCAAATAACCATCCTCATAACTCAGTTTGTTGGCCACTCACTTCGTAGTAGTTAACACAATATGGTTGGATAAATCGAGAGCTTTCGAACGAATGGTCAACGAATTTTGTGGGATGAAAAATGACGGAGTACCATTTCCCTAATAACGACTCGGTTGTAAGCGGAAATCATCAGAAATTGTGGCAACACATTTTCGATACAAATTTTCGTTACACATTGACGTTTCGTTTTCTGTTGGAGACGCCAAGGCTAAAACACATTCTGTGTTAAAATCCTTGTCTGCCATCTCAAAACATGGTTCAATTGTAAGTTGATCTTCAATTTTTTTTCTCAATAATTTCTAAACTATGCGTTCTACAGACATTATTCTGCTGGGCATAGCATTATGAAAATTTAATTTACTGAGAATGGATCCAGCGAGGGAAATACTTCGAGCGAAATAGGATAATGATGAAATCCAAAATTTTTTGCACATTTAACCCAAAAGATCATGATTTATCGGAATTATTCCTTCAATTTACCCCACCGATAATAAATTTGAAACTCCCTAGGGTCAAACCCACTCAACCCCCTTCCCGATGGGAAATCCGAAATGTCCAAAGTTTGTGGCATCTAGACGCAATTCGGGATCGTACGAAGAATGAATCAGGGAAATTGGTTTAGAATATTAGCTAGGGCAGCGATTATTAGGGTCGGCTATTACCCCCTTAAACATTTCCCGGTGGCGAATCCAAAATTTACATGGTTTGTTGAACAACTGGATTTCATCTACGATCGAACAAAGAAAGGCTCACGAAAACCGATTGAGGATTGTAGCCTGGCAGCGCTTATTAGGACTGGCTATCACCCCCTCCGCACCCCTCCTCGATGGAAAATCCAAAATTTCCATGGTCTGTGGCAAAACTAGAGTAAAATGAGGATCGAAAAAAAAAAAAAAAAAAATAAATAAAAAGAAAATTTATATGCAGATGATTTATAAATGATATTAAAAGAAACGCTTGCATACGAGTCTGCAACACATTGGGACATTTTAAGTCTTTAGTTGCAGACTCGTATACAAGAGCACTCAGCTGATCCGGACCCCAGGCATCGTCAAGTAAATGTCCTAAAGAGGATACATACGAAATTACAGCTTCCTAGAATGTAAAGCATAGAAATTAGCTTTAAGAGCCACTCATCTGATCCGGACCCTGGGCATGGTCAAGTAAATGTCCTAAAGAGGCTACATACGAAATTAAGGCTTCCTATAGTGTAAAGTATAGAAATTACCTATTAAAATGGTTTTACCACCGCTTCAAAAATCAAACCGTTCTCGCAATATTCGGATCACCTGCTATGAATCACATCATCGAAACACCAGCTCAATGAAATCATCAGAAATTAACAAGCAGTTGCAATCATGTTCACAATATCAATTATTGAGAATGATCACCTGTGTGTAAAAAATTATTCATATAACCATGATCATAACTCACGCACTTCGCAGTAGTTAACATAATATGGTTGGATAAATCGAGAGGTTTCGATCGAATGGTCAACGAATTTCGTAGGATGAAAAACGACGAAGTACCATTTCCCTAGCAACGACTCGGTTGTAAGCGGAAATCATCAGAAAACTAACTGGGACAATTTTCGTCAACAGTTTTCGTAACGATTTTTTTGTTCATGTGCCAAAGCAAAGACATAAAATGTCAAAAAAGAATCTCGAAAATCAGTTGAGAATCGTAGCTTGGGCTACGCATTAATGGTTTTAGAACGGTCTAAAACTGATTTGTATTGAGTTCTCCGGTATATATACGAATAGGTTGTCCCTTTAATATACGAAGCCTTGCTTTAAGAAATAACTTCGTAGCGTTTTCACCTCGTAAAAACTATCTTCAAATTTGGAAGACCTTACAATGAAATTGAAAATCGGGCTAAATTGAGTCCTCTCCTTCCCACGGCTTGACCACATAACATAGAATCAACATTGTTTCTATGTCCTGTGGTCTAGATTTCAACGTGATATATAATTTTGGGAACACTTCCGAATCTCCATCCAACTATCTCACGTTTAGTCCCACTTAGTCCCTCAATTTGTTAATCGGCCTTTACTGACTTCATCGCACTCACTCATAACCTTGATGAAGTGGAGTACACCGCAATTCTCCCATCAGGTAAAAATGAGTACATGTGAACTTTTCAGGCTAGGCAATAAAGACACAAAACGATTTCACCAACGAAAATAACATTTATTCGACCTTTCACGGATTGCAGTTTGAGTTGCATCTTGTAATAATGTTCACCGTAAATTCCGCGTGACGTCAGTTGGCTGAAGGCGATACCGATTTATGAAACATGAGATAATCTTTTCAAGCTTTATGGTTGGTATATTACTTACGGTGATTGTGCTTTTCCCTCATCTTTATTCGTAATGTTTACTTTATTAATTTATTTAATTTTTATATAAACCTCTCCAAACTAATTGTGAGATGCGTATTTGATATATTTTTCCTGAAATCCTTGCAATATTCATTACACCGGATTTGGACTCCATCTCAATTATCTAGCGAAAAGTATTTTCTTTCTTAATTTGTTTTTTCTTTCTCAATTCTTCTTACTGTTTACAGAATTTTTGCGCTTAGCATTTGAATTCTAATTTTGTAGTATAGGGCTACGGCCGTATTAATAATAAATAGATAAATCAGAAATTTTATCGTAGCATCTTGGAATAAAGTTCTTCCTTAGTCTATTGTGGCACTAATAACATAGCTATAAGGTTTCGACAATATGACTGAAATTGTCTCAGCTACAGAATTACCAGCAATGGTCGCTTTCATCAAGTTCCTTGTAGGCAGTTTGCAGTCGGATCCGCTTGACTAGGTAGTTTTCAGATTATTATTTTGCTGCCCGCAATAATTACTCTCAACTCTCACTTTCCTTGTATCCAGACTCGCTTAGGACCGAAATAGCCGAAACTGTTTGACCTATCTCTGCTCAATGGTTTTCTGAAAAGATACAATTGAGAAATAACTAAAAAATAGACAGACGTGAATGCTGAATGGGGATCGACGTAATGAAGTTCTGCTGCACTTTATACAGTTTGGATATTATTTATGTACGTTGGTACCTATTTCTTTAATAGCATTGTCAGGGATGGGGGGGGGGGTTTCTCCTAGAGGTAATTTAGAAGTTTCTTCTACGTCGGTTAACAGTTTGACAACTACACAAAACTGCTATTTCTTTAAGCCCAATGGTCCGAGATGGAGGCTAAAATTGTTGCCCACTACCATACTACAAATCAAATCGCCACACAAATCGCACAAATCGCCACATATTTTATAGCCTTCCACTTTTGCTCCGAAATACCACTGCTGAAATCCAACAGCCCTCGAACTGCCTATATCAGTATATAAAAAAACACTTATCTACATGGCTGATTGAGCAAGGACATCTTCAATGTAGAATGCTATTTAACATTTAGCATAAGTGAGTGCCCACTAAAATAGTAGTAATAATAAAAACAATCTATATGTATTAAATCAAAATTAATCAATAACTTAACTAATTTATAATCACTTGTAAATAATAACTAGAATAAATATTAATATGCAACACTATTCGTTGGTCTAATCAACTCCCCCACTCAACACTGAACTATGTTCGATCGAGTGGGGCATGTTCCAAAGTCGACATTTTTAATTTAATCTAACTAGATCTATAAATGTACATTTTCTTTTCTACTTTTTTGTTTTTGCTCTAAGGGGAATAAAGTATTTTTTCATTTCATTTTATTTTTTTAATCAATCGCTAAAAAGTCGAAACATTTTGGCCAATTTTGATTAAGTTTGTAAGAATCTAGAGGGTCACCATATATTTTAGGGGCACAGTGTGTGATGTGGATTACTCTAAATAATTTCGCTGCATTTTAACACCATCCAAAATTATGAATGAGGAAACTGTACCTGCTATCACCAAAATTTTTTCAGCTACGTTGGTGATTCGTCCCACTGTTTCAGTGGTGCGTGATGTTCAAACGCGAGTCACCGCTAGACCCTCCAGTCTCTTCCTACACCCTTTCAAAGTCACCAAGACATTGACACGGAAAAGTCGGGAGTTAATGCGTGATATTACTGGGGGACAAAAACCTAGACCTCAAGATCGCCATTACACGGAGGATTAGAACATCAAGGCCTTCTCGACCTTTCCATCCTCTTTACTGCACACTAATCTAAGGGTATATTCGACTAAAATACGGTTTCGGAGAGTAGCTTTTTCTTCTTAGCCCGCATTCCTTACGAAGGTTGGCAATTCCCCCAGCTTCTTCTTTTGTTAGAGGCAGCTATAAAATATCAACAAACAGCATCATCAATTCTCAATTCCTTCAGCTCTGCACATTGTCCCTTCATTCCCAATATTTTTCCTTCGATGATGCCGCAGCAACTAGTAAGTAGGATCCCTCATGAAAAGCCCATGCCCAACTTAACGAAATTTATGGTTCTTGGCAGTAGGAAGTAGCTCGATGTATTTCTCCATTCAATTTAGCAGAAAGAAATGTATCCGGACAAAATAATCCTGCCAATTTTGTTTTATTTTTAATAAAGACACCAGTTATTTTTCGTGTAATATAGTTTTTTTCGCAGATAATAGTTTTTTTTTTTCGGAATGTTTGCATGTTTATTCATATTCATGTTATCGTTATTTATACCGTTTATATAGAGAAGATCAAATAATAATGGAATATGAAAAACTCCTACCACTAGCGCAAGTTTTTGCTTAATGTGTATGTAAAATTTTTTAAATAAATTGTACAGTTTGCATCTGAAAATTATAATAAATGCATTACTTTAAAAACAAAAATGGACTTTCAAAATCGTAACCTTTTAGATTATAATTTATTACATGAAACCTGTAGGACCTGACCATTCGTATTCTACCGTAAGCTAGACTTAGTAGAACGAACGTAAGTCCCCCTTGCTGTTTCCGTCCGAGATCTTACCTCCTTCTTTGGGTCCTTCTTCTCGTTGACTGAAGCTTCCAGCGACGAAACGTGATCCGCTTACCTTGGTTTTAAAACCACCACTTTGGTTTTCAAAATGTTTAACGCCAAAGGCTGCATTATGCTCAACAATTGAACCCGTCAAACACGAGAGATCAGCCAATATTAGCTAGTATAATACATTCTAAGCAAGATTGTAATCTAAGAAATGTTGTTGTCACAATATTTAATATGTTACTGAGATAAATGCCATTGACTCGAATGCCGTGATATTTTCCAAGAGATAATTTGGATATGTAGCTTCACACTTTCTATGAATCCTAGTGTAAACATTATAGTCAAAGACCCGAGGCCGCGAATGATTAGTAATTTCAGAAGAATGTTAGAGGCTGGATTTTGAAGATAAGAGTCCATTCTGATTAAGAAAATCCTTGTCTCCCTCTCGAAATTGTTGGAGTACAAAATGGCAGCCTCATAAAGATGGCAAAAATATAACACTTAAAATTGTTCTCCAATAATTCCGAATCCGTCTATCCTACAGAAATTGTTATTTGTAGTGAAATTGTACAGCATAAAAAAAAAACAAAGTTACCAAAACATATTATTTATCTCGTAAATAAGTGAATTGGAGGCAAGCCTTCTCCCCCTCCTTCCCTCTTAGACCCCCTTTTTCTCTCGGCCTTTCGAAATAATATTGGTCAGATTTAAATCTGCTAAAAATCTTTCGATTCTGTGTTGAATACTTTTTAAAATTTATATCGTGCAAATTTTAGCTTAGACCATTCTTCATTGACCTACTGCTAACTCATAATAATTTTTTTCGTCATTTTACGAATTAAACTCGTAGAAACGGTATTTCACGTTGTTCCTCAATGGGAAAGGGTCTGAGCTATAACTTGCTCCACATAAACGTTAAAGAATAGTTTTAACCCTGAGTCGAATGAGCTTTAGCATTCTTACCAAACCAATGGTCGCTAGGTGACTTTGAGGGGCGAAAGTCTTGACGGGAAGAAGAAAGGTCTCATCCAAAATAAGCCTAATGTTCAATATCTATAATTAGCTTATATTTGGAAATAAATAATAGTTTGGGCTACATTGCTTTGTTTTATTATGCTCTACAATTTTGCGACGTAAAATAATTTCTGTTGGGTGCACGGGACAGGAATTATTAGAGAAAAACATTTGATTGTTCAACTTTAGCCACCCTTACACAACTCCCAAATTGTATTCATCCAATTTTGAGATGGCAGACAAAGATTTTCTCACCCAATGGACTCAATTTTCAAAATCTAATCTCAAACCTTCTTCTGAAATTAGTTTCTGTTCCTGAGCTACCTATTGCGCGAAGAAATATTTTGAGGATTTGGGACATTAGACCGAAGCACATTGTAGTGTCAAGAACTTGAATGGCTTGCGCGTATTTTTCGTTATTTATCCAAATAACAAAAATTTCCCTAACTGACATTTATCATTTAATGATAAATGTCAGTTACGGAAATTGAATCAAACAAGATTGTCCAAAGCAGAAGTAAGAAAAAAAAAAAAAAAAACGAAGATTTTTATAAGATGTTATACGAGTAATTTTTTACTGGGCAAGCATTTGCCACAGGCAGACTGACCGACAGATAAACAGTCCATCTTGCATTAAAAGCTTGGAGTTTACAAAACTTCTACCTTTGGTATTGAGGAAGCAAACAATGTCTGCCAAGATACATAATGGCTATGTGCCACACAGCATCCTCATATTGAAGAAAAGCTTGTATAATTTATAGGAGATATAATTTAGAAGTCATTCAATCATCATATATGGTTATGCTGAAACAAAATGTAACATATATTTTATTAGCAATCTTATATGTATTAGCTGTTGTTCTAGTGATTTTACGTTTGTACATGCTTTAAAGGATATTTCCACTCTCGAATGATGAATTTCATAGTTCACGCAAATGGGAATATAGGACATGGAATATAAGGACCTAAGTGTAGGTACCTTACTTAGTATATTGTACAGTATGGTTTTTTCACGGCAGACCCCCGATTTTTGGCTAATATGCCAAATCTGAAGTGCTTTTTTCATCACCTATCTATATAAGAACCTAATTCTGAAGTGTAAACCTATTTAAATGAAACATGTATATTCTTATTTTTCTTCTATGACGCAATAATTTTGTTTCAGCTGCTGCTGCTTGCACTCCTGGCAGTGGCATGGGAAGTTTCCTGTTTGGGTAAAATGGACGTCATCCACAGCTGGAAGACACCAGATTTCAACTTCCCATCACAAGAAATGAAGAACGCGATGCTCAGAACGAACAATTTCACCCCTGAAAACGTAGCCTTGATAGACGTGGACGTGTGGGAAGGTAAGCAAGGTTGATGTTACTGAAATAATTCTTATTCATGTTTTGAAGAATAAAAAAAGAGTCACGTCAAGTAGGCTTATGCGAATTAAAAAGAGCAATGGTCTTCTCCATTATGCCATTCAATCACACTAATATTCATTAAGCTAGTAAACCAATTAGATAACTGTTTTATCTTGGTTATAGTGATTTTGTTTGGAGATATTTACGGTTAATACCTCTAAGTTTCTACAATGAAACCGTTGTTTTGAAAAACAACGATCTCTACTATCAGTTACCCCACAAGAGCCTGTGTGATAACTCAAAGGTGTTTTGTATAGTGCAATCAAGATGATACACAAAATCATGACTTGGCACTGCTACTCGATTGTCCTTTAGTCGATGGAGATTTGAGTCCATTAGGGAGAAAAACTCGAATAGTAATTGTGACCACCAGTCTGCTAAACATTTTAGTGGAAAACAACCGCGGCAAACTCAAAGGTTCATAACTCAAAGGTTTATTCTTTTTTGTATTTGATTGCTCTTCTACGCAAATAATTTGTATACAACATATTATTAAACCCCGTAAATAGTATATCATCAAAACACGGAGCTACGCTCTCCCAAAAGGGTTCAAACCTTAACACTCCAGGACCCCACAGTTTTACGCTTTTTAATGAATGTCAAAAAAATTTGGAATAAGTAGTTAAAAAAAGGTCAAAAACTGAAGAAATTAGCTGATAAGTACGCCTACGTACCTCGCAATTGGTTTTGGGGTGTCCCAAAGGAGCTACATCTTAATTTCAGGACCCCAAGTCGATTAGGCAAGAAATTAGCATCAGAGGTTCCGTAGCTGATCAAAGCCCCTCCACACTTTGCATTGGCACTAGGTGTCCAAAAGAAGCTCCATTTCAGGTTTCATGACGATAATTCGATTAAAAAACAAATTAGGCTCAGAGGTCCCTCAGCTGATCAGTGTGCCTAGGGGCACTGATATTGAATTCTAAATATCACGAAGGAGCTCCATTTCAAATCGCTGATCCGTAGGTTGTCATCAATAAGCCTAAGCACGTAGATAGAAATAGGAATCTGGGCTATAGCCGTTGATTAAGGTGTAGTCCGATAGGCAAGAAGTGTTTGTTAGTGTTCTCAAGCGTTTTCTTCAAGATCACCTTTGAGACCTTAACTGCAGCCTCAGCTTCTCCATTGCTTTGTCAGTACTGCTGATTATGTCCTGGAAGCCGCTCTCAAATTCATTACATTCTTATCCATCAACAGCTTGGAACTGTGGTTCACAATTAGATCTCACAATTTCTGGAATCCCGCGTTGACAAAAGGAAGTTTTCCATTTTTTTAATTATCCTATGTGCTCTTAACGATTTCAATTCAGCTATTTCGAAATGCATCGAATAGTAATCCTTAAACACGAAGAATCATCAATCATGAGTCATTTTTAATAGATCCATAGCCAAAATCAGGAAACTCCGAAGGGATTAGAGGTCCGCCATGGTTACTGGAGTCCTGGATGCACAAAGAATAGGATTTCACAAGATTTTCTGTGGATACTTAAAGGCCAGGTCACTGTCCAACCAAAACCAGGTGACTATTGTCTTCAACGATTTGTTAAATATTGAAAAAACTTGGGCACCATTCGACTCCCACATTACTCCTGATTTGAGCAATGAGTTTAGTGGTTTCAAAATATCTGATTTGTTTGCAAAAGATTTATTTAATTGTAGTTGACCACACCTAATATATTTTGAAGTTCATTCGCGGTTTTGGGAGATTCCGTATGTAATATGGCTTTCATTGGGAGCGCACTACTCAGTCGCATGATCGACTGTAGTGATGGCTCCACTTGACATCATGCCTTTCAGTTCAGCCTCCACTTTGTCCAACAGAGAGATGGGAACAGACCGAGGCTTGGTTTGATGGATTTCACGCGTGCGAACGTGCAGAGTGAAGTATTGATTTGTAAGCAACGAAACTGATTGAAAAACTGCTTCAGCCTAACCTGCACATTCCCTAAGAATTTCATCAAAATCTTATGGAAACTGTCGAAATTAAGGTTATAGTGATTTGTGGTCATTCTGTCTGACTGACAGACTCAAATATAAGTTTTTCAGATTGGTGTAAAAAATGCAATTGGGAATTTTGATTTAGGCTAAATAAATTGCTTTGTCTCCCGAAAGTGAAAACAACGTTGTAACTCTTTATTTTCCGTAGAAATAGATAACGTTTTTCACTTACTTTCGCACTTTGTGAAAACAATGCTACCTATCTCAAAAAAAAAAAAAAATAAAATAAATAAATAAAATAAAATAAAATAAAAAAAATAAAATAAAATAAAATAAAAAAGACTTTGTAAAAAAAGTTACACTAAGGTTCATTATATATTCCTAAGACAGCCCTTATGCAGTGGTCATTGGTTTATAAAAGAAATTGAAAGGGAACCTATGGTAAATCATTATTCAAGTATACCTACTTGGAATAAAGTATCCACCAAGTTCAAATATTGTTCGCACGTTGTTTATAACATGTATCTGCAATTTAGGGGAAGATCCTTCATATTGTTGTCTCTTCCTCAGATCCCAAAGGTACCCAGCAGAAAATCTTTGTGACGATGCCAAGACTGAAGACAGGAGTTCCAGCGACGCTGGCGACAGTCGGTCTGAACGGCCTCCTCAATCCCTATCCCTCATGGAACTGGCATCAGGAAGGCGATTGTGAGGGGATTACTTCAGTTTTCAGAGTTGACGTGAGTTACATGTAAAATCACTGACACTGATCACAATAGCCATCAATACAATATTTCATAACTCCAGATTACCTTTGGTTTGTAATTTGACTCCTGGTAATAATTTACCTACCTTCGCCATTTCGGCTAATTTGTTAGAAAGAGCAGGGGGATGAATAAACAAGACTATTGTTTCAACGATCTTCCCCAGAGATTCCCAATAAGATGAAAAATGGAAGGTATCGGATGACTGAAAGTAACCCAAGCAGTACTGTAAAATAAGCTGAATAATGTCATAGGGGAACGACCTAACCCCCTTGTCGGCCGGTGAGGGGGGGGGGGTTCTCACGCCGTCCATCTATTATGTCAATTAAGTTTCTTTCCGTCCCCTTTTGGTCCAAACCATTTAGAGTTTTGAGTTAAAAATTCAACCCAAACCAGTCGGAGATTTCCAAGGGCGCAGACTGCGATTCTTTAGATCAACAACGATGCACACTATTACTAAACGGTCTAAAACTGCTATATTGGATAGCTCTCTGCGCAGGTCACTGGTCTACAGGTCTGTATATAAGTCAGACATCATGTGTTTATGGGCTTCATGCATTGCTATCGATCCTAGCGCTAGCGGTGGTGGCTGGCGTAAGCTTAGGTAGGACTGAAGACTATGGGGTGAACTGAACCTTACCTTCATTCACGATTGAAACGTCTTGCGGAAACTAAAACGTGTGTCAAGCTGGATGGGCAAAATAGCTCCCTCGCAATTGCAACATCTATACTATTTATAAGAATGAAACTCCGTCTGTCTGTCTGTCGTGTCTATGCACGGCCAAACGGCTGAGTGGGCCGGATCTACGAGTGGGGGGGATCTTCTTGGGATTTTCCGATAGGGTGTATAAGCGAATTTAAAATTTTCTAATCCCACCCGAACCATGGGCCGTAGGGCGGGAGGGGGATCGAAGTTCCGGTTAATGTGCGCTTTTTGGACTTCCCCGCTTCCCCTACCCCTCTAAACGGCCGTTGACAATTCCGGAAAAATACGGGTTTCGTAGGTTTTCCTACGAGGAAGACGACGGCGCGATCGGATCGCGAAAAAAGTATCGGGAAATGCGTCAAAAAAATGCGAGAGTACGGACCCGTTTTCTCGAAAAGTCCGCCGAAAAACTTGGTTTTTTCCGATTAAAATATACCCCATAAAGGTACGTTTTTCGGAACGGTTTTCGCGGGCGAAATACAGCTTTGGGTCCGCCGAATCTGAATCCGAAATCGGATATCGAAAAAAGTGATGGGCAGTCGGTCAAATTGCGAGCGGAAGCGAGGGGAACCGTTTAATATGAGAAATTATTTTTGCCGTGGACGCGAGAAGGCTCTACGAAGACATCAAGGAGTTCGATGTCACAATGTTGCGAGGCGAGCAGGTATACATAGGTACCTACCTTGCGAGCAAAGCGAGAGCCATTTCAACAGAATAAATACGGACTTTGTCCTACACATATACAGGTATACCTTGCGAGCGAAGCGAGCAACATCCCCGAATAAACTTTTCGTGGTTCCACGTAGTTTTATAAGATTTAATTTGTTTGTAATAATTCCCAACTGAAAAAAAAAAACGTCTGCCAAGTTGGGTGGGCAGTATAACTTCCTCAAGCGAGCGAAGCGAGCAGCATCCCCTACAGAAGTTAAACCTACCATGAGATCTACCGTTTGCGAGCGAAGCGAGCAACATCCCCTACACACGTTAAACCCACCCTTAGGGATCTACCGTTTGCGAGCAAAGCGAGCAACATGCCCTACATGCCACACTTTGCGAGCGAAGCGAGCAAAATTCCCTACATGCCACATTTTGCGAGCGAAGCGAGCAATTTAAAGGGGGTCCGGGGGGCTTGCCCCCCGGCTGGACGTGTAGGCGAGCGTAGCGAGCCGGAGCGGCTAGTAGACTATAAAGCATTAAGTGAAACTAGTTCAACACATTTGTTGAAGAACAAAGTAGGTAGAAGTCGAAATGATTGAATGCGAAATGGAACATTATTTAATACAGTATGCGTACTAACCGATCATGAAAAATCAACGTTTAAGGAAGTTCAAGTTTGCGTATGCGCTCAGATTACTATTAATCCAACGGCAAAGAAATTTATAGGGGACCGTCTAGGGGCTAACCCCAAAATCCCTTTATACTATAAAAATCGGTCCATTAATCTCGGTGTTTTGTCTGCGTCAATCAAGTTCTAGACTTGTGCTTCCCACATTAGCATCATAAGTGTACATTACCAACCACGATATACTTCATAGAAAATTTTCCTAGAATATATAACCATCTACTCCCCGAATTTGAACGAAATCGGACCAATAGATGATGAGAAATTGACGTTATGGGAAATTTACGTATCTGCATACGCATAGGCTACGACTGATCCGACGGCAATGAAAGTCGTAGGGGACCGCTTACCCGCACGATCCCAGAAAATGTCATCAACATAGGTCCATTAGACTCCGAGTTACTTGTTTAGGGTTACAACGCGTGTGGGGTTTCTACAACATCGTAATGAGGGAATAGGAAGGAGGACTCTGGGACTAGGATCTTATTTCGAACCATTGCAATATGCCCATTTTCTTCGTAAAATTGTTAATTTTTAGTGATTCGGCCTATATTTATCTATCTGTGCTATAAAAGAGTAATGTCAGCACCTTCACGCTCAAACACGTGGATGGATTGGAACGGGGTTTTTAACAAATGATAGGGATGGCACGAGGAAGGTTTGCGTACAAATTACAATCCTCTAGACTCGAGAACTCGACTTTCCCTAACGACGTCACCCGAGTGAACAACTTCGTATTATTAAGGAAAAACTGGACCCACGTCGAACTTTTCACGTCGAATGTAGATGGGGTGGGTTCACAGGTAAAGAACTTTTGATAACAAATGCATCGATACCAAAATGATTTTGGTTGGTTGAGCCGAACAGGTTTTATTCGTAAAGATAGGAAAAAAACTATTGACGAGGGGAGAAACTACTGTTGATGAGTGGAAAAACTATATTCGATTCCGCCCTCTGACAATAATGTCTTATATTTACAGTTCTAGAAACACTAAAACTATGGCTTTACACAGAGAAAATTAATCTCAATGACAATTACAAGATCATAATATGTTGATATAGTAAAGTAGTGAAGCCTCGCAAAACAAATTTGTGTTTATTATGTTCAATAATGAACTCTTGTAGTCGACCAAGAAAGAACGTTTTTTAAACCTCCTCAAAAATAATGATTTTCCTTTCAAGATACGTAGATTTGGGAGGTCGAATAACAAAATCCTTCCGTCCGCCGTCCGAATCTTTTCTCAGAATCTACTGGACCACATTTTATAAAATTTGGCTCAAAACTCATACATTTTCCGTGGGTGATCCGTTGATCTTTTCATCAACACCAACGGGTCCAATTCAAGGGTTGAAGTACTACTAAATCGAGATCTCAAAAACATTTGTAATAAAAGGGTATTTTTATTATTCGATTTAGACAGAACTCGGTTTAATATATCGAATGAGACTAACCGCTCGCTCCCCAGGAGGGTTGAAGTGTTGGAGGGAAAAAATCTTCAACACGAAGGTGAGGTGAGAAGAAGGCCGAACTTCAGTTAATTCGGCGTGATCCTATTCGGTTTGTTAGAAAGTTACACGTGTGAAGATTGACGTAATGTGTGTAGACCAGTGATCTTCGTAGAAGGCCTATGCAGGAAACATAAACCTTTGTGTAATAATTTGCAGCGTTTTTATTTTGTGTATGTGTGTGGGGGGAGGGGGGGGAGGGGGAGGGTGAGAGGGTAGGTATCCTAAATTATCTGAACCCTACGATTCCGAGCTTAGCAGTTGCTAGCTTACTGTTCTTACCACATTCCACACAAAGCTGTTTGAAGTCCACCGAGTTACTTGTGCGTAGATGTTACCATCTTGACAAGTGACCTGCTTAGATGGTTATCACACAGTGCGCGGGCACGCCATTGCCTATTAGTGGAAATCCCAAAACAGTTACTTGCCACCTCGAATAGGAATTCACGAGTTCCTGAACGTCGTATGACATCGTGAGCATTAGAACTGAAAATCGGGGGGCGGCTGAGATCTTTAGATTTGATTAATTGGACTTAATGATTTTTTAAAGGATCGTGTGGTTTTTAATACACAGTTATGCTGAAATGGATGAACAGGAAATCGTAGTTACCTACAAGTGGAGGAAGTTTCAATTTAGATTTACTATTTTCAGTAATGAACCTTTGTAATCGAAAGACAACAAATCTTTAACTCGTTCTCAAAATGTTCTAGTTTTCATTTCGAGATGTGTAGGTTACATACAAGGAAATGAATAAATAAAATAAAATAAATATGCCGGCACGTTTTGTACGGTGGTCCAAAATCTAAGAAACGTGATTTTATTTTGGAAATAAAACAACTTTGGGTTTTGTATCTGGGGCTTATTGCGGACAGTGATTACCAACTAGGGGATCACGAAGAAATTCCAGCTGGGTCGTAACGTCCCAGAAGAAGAAAATGCTGCAAATTATTACACAAGGATTAATTATTTTTTTATTAGATAGCCATTCTACTCAGATCAATGGTATATCATCATTAAACACAGTCTATACTACATTATATTAACTCGACGAGAAAAAGACTCCGCCCATAGAAAAAGACTTCGCCCTTTCACATCGCCAGGTTTTACGCTTTTTTGTAAAAACTAGCTGGTTCTCCCGTGCGTTGCACAGTTTGACTTGAAGATATGCAAGCCCTCCTCACTCATCACATTTCGGGACACCCATATGGATTTGATTCATAAAAGTCCTTACTTAAAGTACTTACTTATAAATGACCTATTAGGACCAAACTACTGAAATTAACTCCCACTCCCTTCCCACAAACACCCCCCATATTTCAGATTAAAAATATTCTTGATAGGTAACCCAAAAGAACGTTCAGACTAATCCAATTCCATTCGTCCGAACATCAAATTATCAGTTCGTTCGGTAATGACCAAATTATTCCATTTAACCAACCTCTCCCCCTCCCTTTTTTCCCGTTACCACAAGCACCTCCCTATAGTTGAGGCTAGAAAAATTGTTTAGTAGCCTGTGATTGAGGTTGACGTGATCTAAACAAATCCGCCCAATCAGACCCCCAGTTTGTTCAGTGGTGTCAAAGATGCCTCTTTCCAAACCCCCTCACCTCAAAACACCCCTATGGATCGGAATTAAACATTTCTAAGTAGGCTATGGTTTTTTTTAGTGCTATCCAAACATATTCGACAACTCAGATCCCCAGTTCGTTCAGTGACGTTCGAAACGCTGTAACTCCCCCACCCCCTCTCCATCATTGTGAATCGGATTTAAAAAAAAGTAGTCTTTGACATGGATTAAAGTAATCTATACATATTCGACAATCAAATCCCCAGTTTGTTCAGTGACGGCAAGGATACCCCTTTCCCTCCGCCCTAAAACACCCCCTATGGGACAGATTTGAAAAATTTCAAGTAGTCTGTGATTTAAGTTAGAATAATCCAAACATATTCGCCCAATCAGATCCCCAGTTCGTTCAATGTTGTCCAAGATACCCCATTTCACCACCTCCCCCGCCCCTAAAACACCCCCTCTGGTTCAAATATTTAAAACTTCAAATAGCCTATAAAGTTTCAATGATACAGACATATTCTACAATCAAATCCCCAGTTTGTTCTGTGAGCAACTATGAACTAAAACATTCACACATTTATGCACACAACCACGCTGAAAAGTGTATTTTAATTTCATAGTTATTTGCTGAATAATCGATAAAAACTGTGGAAATAAAATCAAAAATTTGTTTTGAATCTCAGAATATTATCTAGAACGGGTTCTTTATGCTTTAAATTAGGTAACTAAAAATTTCTTTTCACTCAAACTGCTCAAATTTCGAATAAAGTAACATTAATATGTATAAAACGATAATTTTCGAAAATGTCGAACATATTTGTTCGATTGTGGATCATCGCTGCGCTGACCGGACCTCTTCTCCCCAACTACGGGACCAAATTGACGAAACGGGTCAAAAATCACATATGGAGGAGGCCAAGTTGGGCCACACTTTCGATCATTCTAAAGGGTGAAATTGAAGGGTTGAAATACCGATAAACCCGAATCTCGAAAACCTATGAAATACAAAAGTAGATAGTTTTTGGTTTGATTTGATTAGAAATCAGTTCAATGAATCGAATTTGAGATCCCGAAGCATTGCTCGGCCAACCTTTACCATACCTTACCACATTCTCCCATATTCACCACAGGAAAAAACAAAATGAGGTTGTTATTTCCAATAAAGAATTCATCGATGTGTATCATAATTCAAGTAAGCAATGTAAAATGTGGGAATTAAAGCAATGACTTATTGGTTAGACCAGAACGGAATGCATAATTATTTCGTTTATTAGAGTAGAAAATATTCATTTCAGACGTTGGTATTGCTGGTGTTAATTTCATTTTACTTACGTTATGATTTATAGGTGTTACTGCTATTATTTTCTTTGGTTTCAGATCGACCAATGTGGAAGACTGTGGGTTCTGGATACCGGAAACGTTGAGGTCTTTACCAATCCAAAGAAAATATGCCAGCCTCAGATTCTCGTATTCGATCTATTCACAGACCGTTTGTTAGGTAAAGAATGCGATTTGATATGGGTAACGAACACTCGAACAGCATGATAAGTACTATGCTGTCTAGTACTGAAACCAAATCGAATAGAATAACTAGTTTTTGACTTGAATACTGTAACAAATATTAGGTAATATCATCTATAGGCACTTGTATAGCATTCGTTATAAGGTAGTATACATTGGTGTACTATTACAAAGGTAATTACAAAGGTACAATTACAATTGTAAAACTCGTTACTAACCTCACTGATGAACCGCAGAAACCTTCCATTTGCAGGGTATGCATTAACGCATAGCTGTAATGTATGATGGGTCCCATCGGGTAAATCGTAGGCGCTTAAGTATATTCTTTCTTGTTCCCATTTTATCAAAAACTAGGTACTTCTCCCTTCTTATTCAAATCACTAATGAATTTATTATTAATTTAAGTAATACTTGTATATCACAATAACTTATTTGTATTTGGATGTGAGATTTAAATTATTTACAAGACCGTCTTTTGTGCACAATTTCATAACGTAAATATCCCATAAACCACATAGAGAATATAGTACCTAATATAGTAGTAGTAGTAAATATCCCATAGAAATATAAAGAAACTAGAAGTTTAGAAGTAAGAACTTGAAGTATAGAAGTAAAGAAACTATAGAAGTATAAAGTATACCTCTCTATAACTATTGATCATTTTTCAGCGTGGAGTTCCGTTCCACGATATTTTTGTAGTTTGACGTATATACACCCACTTTGTCTCCTTTACAGAAATTTTTTTCTTTGTGCAAAACTTTTTTTTTTTTTTTAATCTAAACCATTTTACGAAAGATAGCGACATAATAGTTCTGAAAATTGAGCTTCATCTGCAATTCGATTCATGAATCGAATCCGTACCTTCAAACTATTGTTTGATGATACATTTTTCGGTTGGTAAATCTTGAGTGGAGTAGATATTCGGTGGAAAATTTTAATAATCCATCCCGTGATATCACGAGGAAACAGAATTGCATAGTTATGAAGCATTTGGGAATGTGTATAAATTTTTACAGGATGTTGTTTGGTTTAAACTTAAGAGGCAGTAATACTTGCATCACACTATTATACTTACTTGCTAAGGGTTATGAAGATGCACAAGTCCCTCCTTCCAAAAATAGTAGCAAAAGAAATGGCAAGTTATTCTAAGGGTTTTGCACAACATGCTTCTCCTGCCTTCAAACAAGGCAGTGCAGACCATTCGCTATCGTTTGAATGGAAGGTTTTGAAGTCTGACATGAACCAACTTATTTCGACAGTTTTATAACGGCCTAATAAATATGATTCCTCGGCAGAATTACAACACATGCTTTTTCTTACGCCAGAAAGAAACCGCACCGAGGCAAATGAAATTAAACGTCTTCAACTGAGTGAGAATTTTCGCTGAACATGAAAATTTCCCAGAGCCAAATATCAGCCGTCTCAGCTGAATTGAGGTCAGATTAACGACGGAGTGAAACTGCAAGCTCTGCAGTTGCTCGCTGGAAAAAGATGCAGTTGAGCAAGATCATTGTTACAGAGTTTAGACCAGGGGTGCTCAAACTTGAACTGCTGGCGATCTACCTCAATATTTTTAGACTACTTACGATCGACTCTGAGAGGCTGCAAGTATGTGTGATGCAGGGTTGTCGTACATACACATTTACACCCAACCTACCTAGGTTGGGTGTACCGTAGCATATATAGATATTAGCTTTCCGCACAATTTACATTATTTTAGTCAAGGTTTGGGTTAGGTCTACTTAAGTTCTTCTCTACAATATCAATGAAAAAACTCCACGAGGCCCTCTCGAACGATCAAGTTTGTCCCCCACCCCGGCAACTTCTTGGAACCGTTCCCTACAAGAAGAACTGTGAGTTCTTCAATTCCGTTCAACGCGGAGCAGCTCATGAGTCACAAATGAAAAGTCACATTTACTTTTCTAAACTGTTATGTGATCGTGTTATGAGACCACGAAACTATACACTTCATTCTGATCTACATATCCAATTAATCTGCATTTTTACTAAGGGATTGACTACTTGATGTTATGTATTTTTGAGATGCGAGCTTGCGAGCATCCAGACCACCAAACTATACACTTCATTCTGACCTACATGTCCACTATACAGGTTGAACGGAATTGAAGAACTCAGTTCTTCTTGTAGGGAACGGTTCCAAGTAGTTGCCGGGGTGGGGGACAAACTTGATCGTTCTAGAGAGTCTCGTAAAAACTCCTAGTTATTCAAAATTGCGAGTTTATTCGTTGTTACAAAACAAAAGAGTTACATATGGTGTTAAACTCAACTAAGGAGTGACTTTGGATGTTGAAGCGTGGCACTGCATGTCCTCAGCATACTTTTCATAAGATGGTGCGTAACCACTGAGTGCCAATCGCAAGCATGATGACATATGATCGTCAGTTAGTCGATTGCGATATTTTGACTTAATTATCTTCATTTCAGAAAATGCAGACTCGCACAAGTAAGTTGACCCAAACATTGCCGTCAGCTGAAGGGCGATTTGCCTTAGATTCGTCAAACGCCGTCAAACGCGCCGCCCGAAATGGTCTAGTACAGTCTAGTCTAGAAACAACGCGGCTTTTCTTTGACAAGTACCGCACGTTCCTTTGATAAAGCCGCCTTTTGCCGCAAGCAGTGTTATTACGTAATAAATTTTTGTAGTTTAGTTACCTACTTATTAAAAATTTTTTCTTCCCGAGATATACTCAAAAAGCACTCGCAATCGACTGGTCGATCGCGATCGACCGTTTGATCACCCCTGGTTTAGACTAAGTGAGAGAGGAATTGAAGATAATATGTAAAAAGTGCGGGTCAAAAGGAATTACCAACATCTTATTTTTGAAGTCTGGGTCCTACTGACTGCGCAAATGTAATGGCTCAAAAATAAATGTCCTTGGCAGAATTGGAGGTCATGTTATTTCCTATGCTTGAGAGAAAACTCTGAAAAAGACAGCGCCTTTAACCGTTGCTCAGTGTCATGAAAGCTCTTTGACTGCAGGATTTTTCTCAGAGCATAACTATTGCTACTTACTAGCAAACTGACTTCCTGAAGCTTCTGCCTCCTCCACTTTATATTTGGAACTCGATCCAGGAGTAAAGTGCGCCAGTAATGTCCTTGATGTAAACTGTAAGTTGAGCTTTCAGGTTTAGATTTGAGGTAATAATAACCTTACAGATCTCAGTCACATGATATGTGTTCACTTCGCAATATGCATGCCGGTTGGACGTGTTTCACTTACTGTGTCATTGTCCCATATTGTCTGAGCTTAGACACCCTGCATTTTGGAGAGCCACATAAAACTAAGATGAGATAGTCGGGATCATTTATGGTCCAAACTGGCTATGTATGGACCATTATTGATATTATACGGTTTAAATTATTGATAATATACGATTTAAATTTTCTGAAAAGGCCCCAACCTCCGGCAGAAGGTATATCCAGAGCCGTTGTTTTTATTTTTGTTTTACAATGTGCTGCGCTGTGGCTCATTCAACTTTTTTCTTCTTATTCAATACGTAATAAATGAACTATTACCTTTAAAAAAGGAGTTTTCTACCTCAGGTTATCTTATAATCTTGTACTAAACTGTTTATCCTTCAGACCGATATAGGATTCCTGAAGATCAGTTGGAAACTAAGTCTCTGCTGATCACGATCGCGGTGGACGCCAGAGGGCCTCGCTGCGAAAACACTTTTGCCTACTTGGCTGACGTCGTTGGCTACAAAATCATCGTCTTTGACGCCCAAACGGAATCCAGCTGGCGAGCCAACAATCGCTTCTTATACCCGTATCCTACCTCGTCACTCTTTCACATCAACGGAGTCTCTTTCGAACTCACTGATGGTGTTTTGGGACTTGCACTGGGTAAGTTGCTTTACGATCATACGTATCATACGACCATTCGCGTCGCATTTGCGGGTGCACCACCGGCTAGGGTTCGATACTTCAACTAATTTAAAAAAAAAGTTCTCTTTCGGAATTTTCTTGAAAACTCTTCCTGATACTCTTAGCAATTTTATATTTTCTTCGTGTTTTCAAATACGACGCTTTAACGCCCATAACATCAATCTTAATTTATAAAGTAGGTATACTCAAACTTAAGACCACCGTTGGCTGCCTGTCCGAATGATTCTACCAGTTTTCTCCATGCTGTAATCGGAAGAGTGGGCTAAAATACTTTTTTCACCTGTGCAGTAAATTATACGTTTACATAACTAATTATGGGAGAAAATAAAGTTTAACGTGTGTTTAAACTTTATTTTTTTCAATGAAATTGTTTTTTTTTTCTTTTAATGATATCTTTGGGGTCGTTTGGGTTCGATATGAGTTTGGGGTCGTCCCCAAAGTAATTTTACCGAAACTTGCAACGAAGTGTCATCCGACCAGTGCTGACTGAGTAGAGTTTATGGCCCTAAATTGTTTGGCTTAGGCCTTCAAAATGGCCAGGGAAATGTTTTAGACTTGATCTGTGAGCGTGTAGGACTGTGATTCAACGATACGTATTCGTTTTATTCATTTGGATATGTTTGAATAATTTATAGTTCCGTATTAGTTTACCATGCGAAAATAGTCTTTGCTTATCGACAAAAAATAATAGGAGTGTTGCATTCATAGAAACATTAATACGCTGTAAATATATGCGACGTCAAAAAACAATAAATTTTGATTTTAAAAATAAAAAGTTTCATTCTCATTTCATGATGCAAACTCTAGTGTTAGTCAAGGTGGGCTTGGGGCCGTTTTCAAAAGTAGGAGACTATCTACATATTTTTCACAATGTAAATGAGCACAGCAGTCTTGAATTCCTTGTTGACTGTGTAAATTTCTTTTAATATAATTGTAGTAATTGGATTTCATTGTTTTGATAGGTCCGGTCAACAACTACGGAGATCGCAAACTCTACTTCCATAGCTTTGCTTCCCACAAAGAAAACTGGGTGTCGACCAGTGTTCTCAAGAACCGAACACTTTTGACAGAAGGTAATAACTACGAGGATTTTCCTTTTCACATTTTTACTCTCACCCTGGGATCGGATTCGCTTCTGGGGTTTCGTTTTCTAGCCCAAATGTTTCTATTTATTCCCTTGTTATGTATCTGCTTACATTTACATGCTATGAACGTAGTACGTGTATAACTTGAGATAAAAAATTCCAAACATTGCAAGAGCTTAGTGAAAACCTTGCAGGAATATTGAGAAAATATTATGTGGGATAACTGTAATTCGTCCTAGCTGGACCATAAGATTCTGAGAGAGGGTAAACCTGAATATTGTAGTATGTATTTACCAATATGTTAGTTTATCTACTTTCTTATGGTTTATTTTGAGTACCTATTTATTTGGAGTGGCGATATTAAGGCTCGTAGAGATTTTCCCCCCATCATGTTCAATATTTACAACTTCCTACATATATCATAATTTGTTGGTTCACGTTTCAAAATGAGTACATAGATTCCGAAAACCCAAAAAAAGCAGATCCGCATTTTTTTGGCCTAACCGTCGAAATCGATTTAACATTGTAACTCTTTATTTTTCGTGGAAATAGACAACGTTTTTCACTAACTTCCGTTTTGAAATAATGGCGTGTGTGCATGCACAGAGACGAATTTATTATAACATTAATTTCTCGCGATCTATCAACCCGACTTTGTTCAAACTCAGAGGATAGTAGGGTACATGTCTCAAGAAGGTGCCATATATGAATTTTGTCGCGATTGTTTAATAACTATTGCGCATGCGCAAAACCAAAATTATATGACATTAACGAAACTCCGAGACAAAATGACTGATTTTTATGACATTTTCAGGAATTGTGTGGGTTAGCTTCACTAGTGGGCTAGATTTTTCTTCATTACTAGAACGAAAGTCTTAAATGTGGGAGTGTACATCTAGCCTGCGGGTGTCGAACGCGCTATTCCCGATTGTTTCAAGTGACAAGTGACGTGCATAATCTAAACGATTTTGGGGAAAAAAAAGTTGCAGTGGAAAATTTTGGACACAATGTAGGTAGGTATCTACACGTACAAGGGTATCTGATGTAAAATTTTCCTGGTAAAAATATATACCCTGATGTAAGAGATGTAAAATTGGTCCCCGAATCTTCAAACACCGAAGGAAAAAACGGTGAACTTGATCAAACATGATGAACGTTAGTGGCCCGGTTTTTGGTCTTGCTCAGAAAATGAGATTAACGTTACCAGCCGATACAAATAGGCACCGTGTGTGGTGTTATCTTCGTTCTACACCTTGTAAGGTGAATGAAACATATTTATTTAAATTTTTAGACACTTTCTGTATATGCTCCACTTGGGATAGGAATAATAAGTAGAAGGTACCTATTTCTATCTCTTAACATAGGCTTTAAAAAAGGCACACACAAAAATATACTTATGTATATAAATAAGTGATAACAATAATAATAAAAATAAATAAATAAAATTAAATTAAATCATTAAAAAATGAAAATCCCTTCTCATCTTTTGGGAAACTTCTTTCCAAAATTTGCTCCATTTTGAAAAAATTAATTTAAAGTCTAATTATGGTTTAAAAAACTGCTTTTTCATGTGTGTTGTGCGAAATTGTATGATGTTTAAACATATATTAAAAAAATCACAAGAAATATTTCCTCCAAAACCCATGTTACACAATTTCATAGAAGTGAATTTTGAATAAAAATCAAAGATTTAAGTCCACCCTAAAAATATTAACATTTTAGAATTGGAATTGCGGATAGTAAAACGAAAAACTTTTGATAAATAAACCAAATCGTCCAGTTAAATTTTCTGACCTCAGTTTTGGATTCCACGCAGTGATAAACGTACACTCACCGACTTTCAGCCCGGTATGACAAATCACCTTTGTCTGATGATTTTCCTTCCCCTAAAGATCTTAAATAACGCACTAAGGGGGGGAGATCCCTCAATCGGAGATCCGAGAAAGGCGATCCCTGACAGCTGCGTTTAATGCACTATTAACGGTAATTGGAGCTGTCACACCCTCTATTGGTATTGATATCGAATTTGTCGATGAAGATCAGCCCATTCGTCTTAAATTCCTTATAAATGTCTACACTATGCTATATAGGAGCTAAAATATCGCATATCGGCTGACTGTATAGTAAAATCGAAATACATTATCTCTCAATCAATTTCAAGGAGTTTAGTTGAAGGATCAATACGTTCAGCTTCAGTAAGAACAGTAGGTGCTTGAAAAATGGTTGTCCAGTATTATGTGCTCGATAAAAAAAGTTCCACATTTATGCACAAAATTAGGTATTTTGAAAAATGTGCTTACATTTATTTATTTATTCATTTTTTTAATCGATGAAAATTGCTAAAATAACTGAAAATTCCAAATTAGTTTTGAATTGCAGAATATTATTTTGAACGAGTGCTTTGGCCATAAATTGGTGATTAGCAATTTCTTTGAACTTAAATTAGGTAGGTAGCTGATTGGTTGCTATATGACTGGTTTAATTGTGAGTACTATGTTATACAATTATATCGCTTATAATTATGTTGACTCTGTCATCTTTGCATCTTCCTTTGTGTAAGAGCCATTAAATCCGTTATTAATAAGGAGATAAAATTGTTTCTCATAACACCAACTTAATTTCACAGGTGATCCGAAAATGGAGTTTCATCTACTTGAAGGTGGAAGGACGTCGCAGGCCGCCGCTGAAGCGATGACGCCCTCGGGGATCCTATTTTTCGGGCTCGTCACGGAAAATTCCATCGCTTGCTGGAACTCGCGGCTGTCGTACACCGATGACAACATCATCAGGGTGGCCAGGGTAATTTGAGAACCTTTTTAACTCAGTTTCGTCCTCAGATACTCCCTTATTCGGGATTTGTATGACGAGAATCGGTTAGGATAGGACCACCTAATGACGTCATAAAAAAAAAAAAAAAAAAAAATCACACACAGTGATCTCAAAAACCTTTGAAGATTTAGATAGGCAAAACAACGCAAGTACTGGCCATAATTTATAATCGTTAGCGTTGAACGTTGAATATCTTATGAACTCTCAAACGTTTATAGAGATAAAGGGACCCACTTCGTATTTGATACAAAATATATTAATACCAGTAGGAACATCTTCCGCTTTGAAGCCATATTAACACTGATCTGTCTTGATACCCTTGCACGCTAAATCGATCTAAGAGATAATAACTCATTACTTTCAAGATTTACGTACGCACGCCAAATTTCACAAATCTTCATTCAAACTCTTTAACTTTTGAGGAAAAAAATCTTGGTTTCGATTGAACTGTAAAAGCGTTATGCCGTTAGTATGACAAATTGTCACTCTATCGTAAGCGTTGACTTAAAACGTTGCCTTACCAAGCAGGCTTAGTTTAAAATTAAATGCTGTAATATCTATCAATTTCGCTTTGATGGAATGCTCGTCCCTCGACACCTATTTGTAGTAGATTTTTGTTGAGGTAGCAGGTGGTGTATGAACTTTGTCTAGTTGGTATGAATTTTAAAAAGAGATGACTCGTATCTAATTGCTTTCTGACGAAACGAACTTATGTAGTATTGATGAAAAAATGCTTAAGGATCGGCAAAATGAGCATTTTTACAAAATTATCATGTGCTAAGATGCTTATGATCATGAGTGGCTTCTGTGCACAAAGATCCCTCCACGCAAAATCCACCAAAATCATGACTACACACGTATATATAATAAAGAATTTCGCTAGTTGCCATAAATGCCAATTAAACCCTAACGCATAAAACGTATCAATGTATTTAACACTTAGATATTTAATTTGTTAACCACTGATGAACGCTAGGGAGAGTAGTAGTTTTTAACAATTTATTTACATTACAATAACATATTTATTTGTGTTTTTTTTGCATGAAAGTATCAAACATTTGTACAGAACGAAGTAGATTTGACCAATAACAAGGGGTGCTGTGATCTAGTTGGTATACGTTATTGGAAGTACGTAGTGTACATAAAATGGGCCATAGTGGCTTATATGGTGAATGGGATGACATCGATAGTGAAAGAAGCTGCGGACGTCAGGAGAACTTCAATTTTCGACGGATAAAGATGGAGGTGAGTCAATTTGTGATACGAGTTTACCTTCCTTGCATTCCTTGGTGATGGTTCGTTAACATGAAAAGAGCACCTCTGTAATTGGTAAACAGCCAATTTTCTTGGATCTTTTTGAATTGCATGTTGATGAAAGAATATTCGTAATTTCATATTGGGTAAAATAATATATTTCATACTCTTAGCTTCATCATCTTCAATTTTAAAAGGTAACATTTCAGGTTGCCCGTGGGTCACTATCACCATGATATCTCAGTAGAAAATAGAAATAATTATGTACATTGCATGTTTTTGAGTGATTCCTTGGCCGTTTTCATGAAAGAACCAAAACTGATAGGGACCTATCAAACATAGAACGGAACATTATGAATTCAGTATGATACATGTTATAATAAGAATTATTGCTGAATGCCATATAGGTTGGATAATGCCCGCATGATTTTAAAATTTGTCTCAAAAACCTTTAGAATCCTACATTGTTGTCAGTGCTAGATAAAATTGCTCAACAATGTTTTGATACTAGACCTTGACATTCTAATGAGAAATATCCAAAATCAACGTATGAACATTTTGCCGAATGCGAAAAATTGACGAAATGGAAAATTAATTAAGTGGGTGGATAAGTAGGTACACTTTAATTCTACAGGTATTTCATTCATATTTTTTTCCTTCGATCGATGCAGTTTTATGTCAGAATGATCGGCGTTGGAAGCATTGTTCAAATTTTTACCTTTTGGCTTTTGGGACCTAATCGTCCAAATTCATTTCTTGCGTCACTTGCTTCATCAGGGTACAGTCTAATCACTGACTATCTCACATTAAAAATCAAAAATCCAACCGAGAAATCAGTTTAAAAATTTTCTTTTGAAACAGCTATTTGTCCCTATTTTTGGTTGAACTAGCGGTTATGATTCAGAAATTGACAAGAACCATAAAATGAAGGTCTTTCTTAACTCTTGTGTTGGTGGTTGTCAAACACTACAGCCTTTTCAATCTGACTAAAGACTATTTATGGCACCAGAGTTTAACATCGTTCCATACCAAGCCTAATGTTGTGACTGCGTGGGAAATCTTAGTTAAGTGAATGTAGCTAGATGAAACTTGAAATGAATTGTACTGATCCAAGACTGATAATCCGTAACTAAACTTTTAGCATGGTCCAAAAGTTTGACTTAGAAGTAGGTAAAGGTTCAACTGGTTTGCGAAAAACCGTGGCCCAAAAGAATTTTGAATTTGAAAGGAAAATATCCGGCATGAGGGAATACCGTGGCTTAATACAGGATAGAATTTGGTAGCAGCCTGCTTGCGAGAAACCGTGGCTTCGGGATGTGTGGGAGGTTGAAGTGAACAACTCAAAATTTGGCGATAAACGAGTAGTGGTCCAGACGGAGCAGCCAGCCCAATATTTATACCTAATTTACCCCTTTACAAATGGCGTGATTTGAAGTGTCTATAACGACTTTCATGGCGGTCGGGACTGGCTGGTCTGTCGCACATCTGTTTATTGGTAAATGCTACACAAAATATAAGAAATACCAGTCGGAAAAGACACCTTATATAGGTATGTACAGGCAATGGCAAGCATGAACATGATCGGTTTCATACAACTCTTATTATTAGGGAGTAAATTAGAGATAGACTACTAATTAGGTACCACTTTTTTGCTCTTTCTCTTCACTCATAAGCAATATAAATAAAACCAGTTATAGAATCTGTATGAGCTAAGAGCTTAATAACTGTTAGATGTTGGAAAAAAAACGTCATTCCTATAAGAAAGAGTCAATAATACTCGGCTTGGTACACCCCACCAGTGAGGGAAATCAATGGGCAATTTATTCTATTTTATTTCATTCCATCAGCTGAAAGATCTTACCGAGAGCTTTCCAAGAAGGTATCAGGTGGTTGGAAGGGGCCGAAACAGCAATTTTTTGACCAAACCGTTTCGAGTTTTCAGCTGAAAATTTGAATTAAGGTTTTCCGAGGGCGCATAATACGATTCCTAAATTAAAAATAATAAATTCCAACACACGAAAGTTGCTCTTAGAAATTGTATGTTACATTACTGTTAAGGAATCACTCGAAGTAGATAGGTACCAATCTGTAGAGTAGTACCTGAACAGTTGTAGAATGTATTATCACGTAATAACTATGCTTCGCTGTGAATTGTGGGCTTTCCTGACTAACAACGTGATGTCCAGTAAGTTCTATCTTCCTATATCAAAAATGTAAAATCGCATTTTTCTCAGACCTCTTAGCACATTTTCCCTCTTTCTTTTTTATAGCAAGGCTAAGAATGTTCGCAAATTAGAAATGTTGGATAGGTACGTCTTTATATTTGATACTTTTTTCAATGCATTTTGTTGATGAAACGCTTACCTACACCAAGCAACCTAACAAGATTGATCTGTACGAGTAAGTAACTCGTCATTTTATAACATGCTATGTTTCAACAGTCAAATAATTGTGGAGGATAAATATCATATTTCAATAAATTTGATCTGAAGCGCACCATTGGTTCAGTGTAGCATTGCACCTATAAAAATCACGTCGGATATACCAAGTTATCGATAACTGCCTTCACACTACCAAGCTTCTACCAATATTGTTTTTCAATTACCAATTTATCTTATATTTTCAAATAAATATTAATTGGTCCGCTGCATATCAAGTTGATTAAGTTTAGCGAATTTTTGTAGAAAAACGCTGCAAATTATTTCACAAAGGTTTATTATTTTTTCAATTGAGTATGATCGTAGTTTTAGTTAGCTAGCGTACGTCATAAGGCCCGTCCAGACTCCTCGGCGTGTCCTACTTCGAGTTGCCACAACCTAACTTCTATAATTATATACGCATGTTTC
This sequence comes from Adelphocoris suturalis, assembly GCA_030762985.1. Lineage (NCBI taxonomy): Eukaryota > Metazoa > Arthropoda > Insecta > Hemiptera > Miridae > Adelphocoris > Adelphocoris suturalis. Next base: position 101,614,025 of record CM061044.1, on the reverse strand, counting down.
TATTTCTCGATTTGAGCTCCAATCTATTCAAATAGTTATTGCCTTAATAATATCATTATCTAGTACGTACGAAAAGTCGAGAAGATATGTTATTAAATATGCGTAGGAAAAGCTTTGGTATTAACACACAAATATGACCTTGAAAAAAACATATTCATGCCTCGAACGAACGCCAGCGCCGTAACCACCACAAGCCGCGGTGCCGGCGCCTCCTTTCACTCCATCCCCCCCCCCCCCGCTCACCCCTCTCCACCCACCGTGACCCCCTGTCAAGCGTGCCAGGCGTGGGCGCGTCGAAAAAAGACTCTTTTTTGCCCGTTTTTGGCCCATAGCATCTATGCGAGTAAAGCGATCGGGATGGTTAAACGTTAGGACCAACTAGACCCCAAATGGAGTCTATGTGCGAAAGAACGGGTTTTTTAAGTCAATTCTTAGGCCTTTTATGGCCCGGACGGCGAACGGCGGACGGCGGACGGCGAACGGCGGACGGCGAACGGCGAACGGCGGACGGCGGACGGACATTTCAAATTTGGATTCTACGTACCTTGAAACGTAAAGTGACAAAGTTTGAGGGGGGGTTATAAAATTTTTTTGCTACACGATCACATAGGCTTATTATTGGAAATAATAAACCAAAATGAAGCTATTGCAATGTGTCGGAAATTTTTCAAATCAAAATGTTTGAAAAATTTCTTCATTGAAATCCATTGAGTTGAATCCTAGAGATTAACGCTTTTTCATATATATATACATACGCATACATAGATGCTTCATTCCAGACGATAACTCTCCCTAAGATTGAGATGAAAATTCCGTTCTTGCGCCAAAAAATCAAGCTTTACAAACGAAATGATGAGTTCGTTGGCCAGCACTTTTTGAGCACATTAAATTGGTCAAATTTCAAAAATGTACAACAAAAATCACTAAAAATGGCTAAAATTGGCTAAGGAACGTTAAATTTATATTTTTTGGTAGAATATTGCTCATATACAGTTTATCAAATAGAATGTAACATTCAAAAATTTATTTACAAAATTATGCTGGAAAATTAACTTAAAATTCAATAAAATTTGCTACAAAATCGATAAAAACTGCAAAAAAACCTAAAAATTCAAAATTTTTCATTGGAATTGGAGATTGTCATAAAATTATTATAAAACAACATTGACATAAAATTATTGTCATAATTGTTTTTGTCATGAAATTAATAGTCATAAATATCCTTGCACTCGAAAAGCTCAAATTTAAACAATTTAACATTTTACAATACGATATTTTACGAAAATTCGCTCATACGATCACGCTACATGACTGGAAATTGTTTTTGTATAGTCTTATAATTATTAATATAATTAATTGTTTTATTACTGGGGTGCGAATGAGAGTATGTGGAGAGGGGGTAATGGATGGTGGAGAGAGAGAGAGAGAGAAAGAGAGAGAGAGAGAGAGAGAGAGAGAGAGAGAGAGAGAGAGAGAGAGAGAGAGAGAGAGAGAGAGAGAGAGAGAGAGAGAGAGAGAGAGAGAGAGAGAGAGAGAGAGAGAGAGAGAGAGAGAGAAGAGAGAGAGAGAGAGAGAGAGAGAGAGAGAGAGAGAGAGAGAGAGAGAGAGAGAGAGAGAGAGAGAGAGAGAGAGAGAGAGAGAGAGAGAGAGAGAGAGAGAGAGAGAGAGAGAGAGAGAGAGAGAGAGAGAGAGAGAGAGAGAGAGAGAGAGAGAGAGAGAGAGAGAGAGAGAGAGAGAGAGAGAGAGAGAGAGAGAGAGAGAGAGAGAGAGAGAGAGAGAGAGAAGAGAGAGAGAGAGGGAGAGAGAGAGAGAGAGAGAGAGAAGAGAGAGAGAGAGAGAGAGAGAGAGAGAGAGAGAGAGAGAGAGAGAGAGAGAGAGAGAGAGAGAGAAGAGAGAGAGAGAGAGAGAGAGAGAGAGAGAGAGAGAGAGAGAGAGAGAGAGAGAGAGAGAGAGAGAGAAAGAGAGAGAGAGAGAGAGACGTAATGCCTCACTCCATTTTGATTATTAGCAACCATCTTCCCGACTATACCATTATAGAGAGAGTTACTTTGTTGGGTTAACTTTAACTTGTTACTTTGACATTCTTTCAATTTGTTAGGTTAACTGTAAGTCGACGTAAAGGGAGTATGCAATACCCGCAATACACAACGGTCTTGAAGAATAGCTCAGCGCCGTATCAGCACTGCTTTCCCACCAACGATATATTTCATTACCTAGCTAATCTATATTAATAAAATCGTGAGTAATTATTCTATTATTTATCCTTTTTGATTGCCGCTAATGACCCTTCCGATTGAGACGCAGCTTAAATTCTAAAAAAAAAAAAAAAAAAAAAAAAAAAATTTCTCCCTTGATGGAAAAAACAATAGATCATGGATATGTCAAAGTTGTAGACATTACTCTACACTCTGTTGGGATGTGGGGAAAGTAAAAATGGACATTACTTTCCACTCTGTTGGGATGTTGGGAAACTAAAAGTGGACATTACTTTCCACTCTGTTGGGATGTTGGGAATAGAAAAATGGTCATTACTTTCCACTCTGTTGGGATGTTGGGAAAGTAAAAGTGGACATTACTTTCCACTCTGTTAGGATGTTGGGAAAGTAAAAACTCCCGCGCTACTTTCGTTCCATGATAAAACAGAAGTCTAAGTCGGTTGTTGAGGAACGCGGAATTAGGTACTCCATTGCGGTAGTAAAGTACCTCATTGATTTCTACCAAGCCTTCACTTTTCGAGTTAATAATAATCTAAAGTGCCGGAGCGTTGCATTTTGTGTGGAGAAAAAAAAGTGTCGCGAAAATTTCCTTGACCCCCAGCCAAAAGACATATCCATGTATTAAAAAAAATCGGTATTATTTACTTGATCGTAGTCCCCCATCGAAAGTTCTGATACCTACAATAATATTATAATCTGTGTTGCTATGATGCCTGTTGCTATGACAATCAGATGTGAGAACATCCAAGTCAATGATCAAGTCTGTGATTCCCAGACTCGACGATCTGTCTACAACCCACTCCTCACTCCTCTTCCTCTTATCAGTACGCCATTTTGTTTTCTCGGGACACAAGGATTACCTAGTGGATTACCAAGGAGTAGTACCTAGTGATTCACTGTGAATCGATATTTTTCCCCATTTCAATTTAGGTAAAGTTGTAGGTAAAGATATTTTAGCTTTGCGTGACTTTTATCTATTCGTGTCTTGTGATGATGACGACTAATGAAACCGTGGAAACCTTCGCTTTCCGTATAACCACCTTAACTCATCAGATGGATTCAATTAAATCTGATCTCAGCAAGTCTATAAATCGCACAGACTTGGCAGCCATGCAAGACTATATGGAGGCATTGGAACATGAATTTGGAGCCCTCGAAGAAGATTATAACTATATTTCGGCAATAATGGACGAGGAAGATATCACCAATTATGAAGAGATTCGCCACGAATTCTACCGGGTGAAGGAGCTGTTTGAATCTAAGAAGGAGAACAAACGCAAAAATACCAAAGGTAATCGGCTCGAACCAATGATAAAAACCAGGGTTTGACAGGCAAATTTGTTGAAATTAATACTCATGTTTTTAATACACGGAGCTCAGGTACCTACCTACTAAACGAACTCTTTTAGGTACATGTATCTTTAGCTAGGTACCTAATGTCCCGCTTATGTTACCACCGATGTTGAATGATTTCAGAAAACCGCTCGTTGACCATATAGATACCTAGTATTAAATCTAAAGGGTTATTACTGCTAGTAGTTCTTAATAGTAATCAGTCAGCAATAGCAAGTCGAGTACCGGGGGAGCGCTTCATTTACTTACAAAAACGGGCGACGACTTACTGAAGTCAGGCTTTTGATGCAAAGACTGACTTCAGTACTGTTTCGACGGCCTGATGATGACGTCTGTGCTAGTAGGTACTTGACTTGCTAGTACCGACGGATTCCCCCGAAAGATATACCTAAATAAAGTCTGCCAAGTTGTGTAGTCAGTAATGCTTTCTCACTTATTGTAACATTGACGTATAAAGTACCCCGCATTTTTTTTGGTATGACAAGGCTCAAAACAAAATATTGAAACGATGTTGATTGAACTCAATTCAAGCGTTGAAAATTGGCATTCAAAAGTAACCTTCTTCTTAAATTTCTCAATTTTTGTGATATCAAAGTGAAACTTG